>OX328126.1:32982725-33582725 GCA_946811695.1 Gonocerus acuteangulatus | reverse complement strand
AGCTATTCTAATAAAATCCTCGTTATCCCACCACCTTCACCTGACCCTCTCAAGTGAATCATACCAACTTACATCCGTATCAGTCAAAATGCACCCTCATCCCATTATCTTCGCTTCTGTCTATTGTCCCCCTAATAAAACAATTTATCATCCAGATTTCCTCACCATCTTCCGTTCCTTAGGCCCTCACTTCGTCGCAGGGGGAGACTACAATGCGAAGCATATTCAATGGGGAAGCAGAACTACCAACTCCAGAGGCCGTGTGCTAAACGATGTCACACACTCCGAAAACTACCTTTTTCTTTCCCAACCTAATCCTACCTACTGGCCTTCCGACCTAAACAGAGTCCCCGATATTGTTGACTTCTTCGTCTCTTCTGGCCTAGGAGGCATTTACTCTTCGGTGAAAACTCTAGATGACCTTTCCTCGGACCACTCTCCTCTCCTTCTCACCCTTAGTTCCTCTCCGATCCCCCTTCCTCCTAAACCTACTCTTACACCTGGACCTGTGGACTGGCCATTGTTTCGATCGACAGTAGACTGTTTTATTGATCTGAAAGTAGCTCTGAAAACACAACAGGACATGGACAGAGCTGCAGAAATAGTTACGCAGGCCATACAGTTCAGCATGAAAGTTGCAAGCAAGCAACGGAAACCAGTACCCTCTCCTCAACATTCAAAACTCCCTCCCCGAATCCTTGAACTCTTGTCAGCAAAACGCAGAGCACGAGCCGAATGGCAGAGATCCCGATACCCTTCCGATAAAACCTTATTCAACAACCTAACGAGACGGCTAAAAGACGAACTTAAAAAACATCGAACTGACAATTACGATACTTACCTTTCCTCCCTCACCACCAGTGACAACTCCCTATGGCAAGCAACAAAGCATATCTTAAAATTCCAACCTACCTCATCTCCTTTACGCCAAGAGAATGGTTCCTGGGCACGAAGTGACGAGGAAAAAGCAACATTATTTGCCGACCATCTCCAATCCGTTTTCACTCCCAATCCTGAAAGTAATCCCACACTCACAACTGAAATCCTGAACTCTCTTGATGAACCCCTTCCTCTTTCGGAACCACCTAAATCCATCAGTCCTGCAGATGTCAAATATACAATTCACCATCTCCCTCGTAAGAAATCTCCAGGTCCCGATCTAATAACTGCCAATATCCTCCGACACCTGCCACACAAAACCCTGATGTTCCTTACCCTAATATTTAATAGCATCCTCCGTACTACTCGATTCCCCACATCCTGGAAACATTCCGAAGTAATCCTTATTCCCAAACCCCTTAAATCTCCAACACTTGCCAGTTCCTATCGTCCTATTAGCCTTCTCCCAATAATTTCAAAAGTATTCGAAAAACTCCTGTATAGAAGACTCCTACCCATAGTAAACTCAAACCATAAAATTCCTGATCACCAGTTTGGCTTCCGTACCCAGCATTCCACTACCCAACAAGTCTTCCGTGTAGTTGACACTATTTCCTCCACACTCGAGCAAAAGGGCTTGTGTTCCGGTGTCTTTCTTGACGTGGCTCAGGCCTTTGATCGAGTGTGGCATCCCGGACTTCTTTACAAACTCAAAACATTCCTTCCTTTCCATTTCTATCTGATCCTAAAATCATATCTTGAAAATCGTACCTTCCACATTAAATACGGCTCTTCAATTTCCACTCCTCGAACCATTAAAGCAGGTGTCCCCCAAGGCAGTATCCTAGCTCCTCTCCTTTATTCTATATTTACTTCAGATATCCCAACAACCCCAAATATTGTAACGTGTACATTTGCCGATGACACTGCCTTCCTTATTTCCTCTCCCGATCCTAAATTGGCATCTGAAAAACTCCAAACCTACCTCAATGACGTCGAGAAATGGGTAGACAAATGGAGGATTCAAATGAACCCAGAGAAATGTACGCATGTAACTTTCACCCTGCGACGAGCTGAGTGCCCTCCTGTAATAATTCACAATATCCCAATACCCCAATCCAACGAGGTTCGATACTTAGGGTTCCACCTCGACAAGCGACTTACCTGGAAAACACACATAAAACACAAGAGACAAGAACTGAACAAACGCTTTGGACTTCTCCGACGACTTATTGGACCTAAATCAAAACTTGAAACAAAAAACAAACTGACAATATACAAGACCATAATAAGACCGATATGGGCATACGGGATAGAACTATGGGGATCAGCTAAGCCATCAAATATAAACATTATCCAACGTTTTCAATCCAAAGTCCTCCGTAAAATCCTTAACGCTCCTTTCTACGTTTCAAACCTAACCATCCACCGAGACACTGATATACCCTTTGTCCATGATTTAGCCAAATCCCGTTTCCTGACCTTTTTCTCTAAACTCCCAGCCCACCCCAATCCTCTTGGCAGATCCCTTTCTTCCAATGTTATTCCTGATAATCCTCCTCGCCGCCTCCACCGCCATTGGCCACGAGACAACTTATTGCAAGAAATTGTGTAAATATTGTAAATAGTGTACATAGTTCAACCAATTTTATTGGGAGTAGCAGTAATGTCTGCCTTCTCCCCTCATCTCATCCAGTGTGTTGCCATTGTAAGTTCAAATTTACTTATTGTACATATTTGTACAGATTGTAAATATCAATAAAGGAGATAAAAAAAAAAAAAAAAAAAAAAAAAAAAAAAAAAAAAAAAATTTGAAGATTATATTGGGTTTAAAGTTTCGTAAAATATAAATGTGGCTGTGATGTGTAATTTGGGGTTTTATTTACACAAATTTATGTATCAATCACTCGAAAAAAAAAAATGTATTTTGAAAATTAGACAAAATAGCTAAGGAGTACTTCAGCTCTTTCGACTCCATAGTATTAAACGCTGTTATTCATTTTTCAGATCTACAATAATTCTTGTTCACTTCTTTGTGGGTATACCCTTGTCCAAGAGTAATAAGACTTACTAAACCCTATTAATTATGAGAAGGAAGAGGAAGTTTCACCTGAAGATGACTTTGATAAACTTCTCGAAACTTCTTACACCTTACTCCTAATCATCCTCAGAGGCATATTTCACAATGAAGCAGATGCGTTTCACCTTCCCCAAAGCTATTTATCCGTCCGACAAGATGAAAAATGAACCACTCAGTACTTATGCACCGTCATGATTTTGCTACGGTCTCGATGCAGCTGTTGTTAAAAGTTCACCGTAAAAACTAACGGAAAATGAACCGTGCAGGGGCAAGAGTAAGTCCTTGTGATCAGGAAGAGTACGCGTAAACCACCGAAATAAATTGTACTTTCTAACCGCATACACCTTCTCACGGCGTCATATTTAGTCAAATCAATCTTCCTAAATTGGATAATTGAAGGGGTGGATGTAAAACCCTGGTATAACACTGTCTGTTTTGAGATTCGTCAATTAGCAAATTCGTTTAAAAGAAGTGTGTGGTGTTCATTCTTTATCAAATTATGAAATATTAAATTTTGATTTGAAAAATTCATTAAAACTAACTTAAACAAAAATTTGCTTGGATATTATTCGTCAATAAAATTGCTGTCCATAGCTAGGTCCACATTTCTTAACCTAACCAGGGCTACATTTCACAATTCTAATAATGGCCGTGAAATTAGACAAGCCTTAAAAAAATTGTAATAGCATATTATCCACTATAATATATTACTATAATGTATTATACCTTTTAGTCGTTTTATGTTTACGTCTCCTTGCAGAAGAATGTTTCAGGTTTACATATTTTTTTTTGTATGAGAAAAATCACTTACATAGGAGGATAATTTGAGTTTCCGTTACCAACCCCCTACTATTATCGTACATTAAAATTACGGCCTTTAATTTGTTATCACCAGCTGACTTAATTATTAAAAAAAAAAAGTTCGTACATAGCCACTGCGCATGCTCGAACGCCTCTGTGCTTACTCGAACGCCACTACGCATGCGCGAACGCCACTGCGCGAGCCCAACCTAACTTCCATGCCCACACGCCACTGCGCATGCGCGAACGCCACTGCACATGCGCGAACGCCACACACATGCGCGAACGCCAGTTCTGGTTTATCTTAACTTGGAAATTCCGTACGACACGACAGAACTTCTAGCAGACGGCATCGATCATATTGAGAAACTACTTACATACTTACTTATAAAACTTCAAAATATAAATTAAAAATAGCATTAAACTACACAAAATAGCTTTATATTTATGCCTTATTGTATAAATTACTTCATTATTATTATTATAACTTAAGTGAGTTATTTATTACTACCAAAATACATCAGATTTAAATATTATCATTTAAAGAATAGGTTATTATTTTTCGTACAGATCTCCCAAAAGTTTGCATCGTTCCCAAAAATGCACATGAAGCGTAATTTTGAAAATCGGCATTGCAAGTACAGCGAAAACATTAACTGCTGGGAACAAAAAAAGAAACAGTGGGTCTACTATAGCTGGACTGTGCAGTCCCTGCCTTGAGGTTTATTAACTTATCGTGTGAGTGCTAGACCCTTTCAGGCCAAACTGTGCAGTCTCTGCCTTGCGATTTGAAATGAACTTGTATGGCCACCGTAATGTTCCTTTGGCAAAAAAACATTTCAACGTAAATTTAACTTAAACTCGCTGAATTTGCCGTTTTCCTCAAATAATTGTTTGTTTTCTATTATTCAGTGGCCTTAAGAGTTTGACAGGTATTTATCTATTACATACTTCAAGTCTCCACCGAATAAAACTTAAGAATCAACAATCTTGTTTTAATGATATACTCCAGACCTAGATTGATCCAAGGGCAATTTTCTCCCCATTTCGAACTCCCTGAACTCTTCTGACCTCGACCTTAATCCTCTCACCACAATCAAGAGAATCTTCCAACCATAACTTTTATAATTTTACAAACGACCTAACAGCCATTAAGGAATTACTAAAAGCGATAAACACCGGGTTTAAGAAGCAATTTATAAACTAAAAATAACCTATAATTTATAGAACAAAAGAGCTTGGAGAAAGTGTATAATATCCTTTCTGGACAGTATGCCGAGTCTTGGAAACATAAATGAAAGTACCCAACTTTGATGACAAAGCTTTTCATAATGAATACTTATCGCGAATTCATAAAATTTCGTATATTGCTGCAATTCATTTCTGAACAAATTATGCATTAGATCGATTTTCACTTACGAACTAATTAAATTTTTTTTAAATTAAACAAATACAGAACTATAAAAAAAGTTAATAAACATGAAAAATATCTATGTTTGTATAACTACTGCGGTATATTTCTATATGTTTAACCAAACTTATATGTACATTTTATATATTATAGTTTTGTTTGTTACATTTTTCCTATATTGTAAAATAGTCTCAATTTATTGACTTAGGCTGAATAATAATACAACTCAGAATTATATTTGGTAGTCGGGTAGACAATTGTAAATTGTCTTCTTAAATAAATAACTGACAAAAAAATTATTTTAATGCATAGGGCGTAATATTTTAATCTAGTTTGTTTTCAGCATCTACTATTTTTTTCACAACAATAAAAACTTATCGGTCATATAATCTGCACCATTTCAGCATGTTTCCATATCATTTTTATATCTATTGTGATTTTAAAACAAAAAACCAGAGTCATCAAGTGAGCCAAACCAGAAAATTCAGGTACCTATTTCTTCAAATAAGGTGGTTCTGTCAAAAATTCACCCACTCATCAAATCCTTTTTTTTTTTTTTTTTTTTTTTTTTTTTTTTTTTTTTTTTTTTTTTTTTTTTTTTTTTTTTTATGGAATTCATGAAGCTTTCGAATGGGGACCTTTGCTTTACCTACCACAGTTTCATCAGTTTTGCAAATATTTTTTTACAGATGTATTGATGCTCCACAGTGTTACAAGTTATGTCAATCCAAAAAATTACAAAGATTAAAGAATAAATTTTTCGAAATTACGGAAACGGTTTGGATAAGAATGAACCTTAATGAAAAACGTTATCTGTATAATCAAGTAATATTTCTATTATAATGTTCAAAATAGCACTTATTACAGATTAAATTTCATGAGTAATAAATAATAATTTTTAGTTAATTATAAATACCTCTTAGCAGTGATAATAATGAAACAATTAATAAAATAAAAAAAAAAATAGAAAATAATAAAAAAATAAATAACAAAATATACAATGAAAATTTCTAACAAAATATAAATTTTATAATTTCATTTTAATACTTCCCCTTTTTTAAGACTCAACAACACCACCCAAAATCAAAAATGTTTCTTTCTAAAGATGGACTTTTTTATAAGAAGAAAAGATAGAGCAATAAAACCTTTAGGCAGTTTTACTCAGAAGGGCTAAATATTAATTGTCAACGTTTTCCCAACTTTTCCTCAAAGTGAATATTCTTCAAATTGCATAGGGACAGCCCCGTAGTACGTAGCTATGAGATGCCTAATCTAATAGCTAATAAGTCTGCTTGTTAGCGATTTACTTAGTGAGATGCAAGTATTTCTGATATAACTAGATAATGATTCACTTAATTATACCATGTTACTTGCACTCTATATTTCGCCACTTCCTCCCCGTGTTACTACACCTAAAACCCCAAGTCCGTGGGAGTCATCCATGATATAATGAAGTTTTCATCTCGGATATCCGTTTAAGAATACTTCATAAAGCAGTTACTTCAACTACTTCTAATGTGAAAGTAACAAATTTAATGCATTATATAGCATAATTATTTATTGTTGTTGAGTTTCGCAACAAGGGCGACGACCTCATAAGAACGGCAGAATCAAAGTCAGTCAGTTAGTAGTCAAGTGATAGTTAGGTTATAAAATAAACGAAGGTAACAAAAAGTATTAAGAAAAAAAAGAAATAAAATTAAAAAAATATATAAAAATATTATATACAATAAAATAATAAAGAGTAAAATGTTTCCATTAAAAATTACATATAGTTATACTTTCGAGTGAATGTGTGTATATTTTAAATATGTTAGAAGAGTTTGAATGTACGGACTACCTTCTATCAGTAAGTCATGTAAGTCATGAGGAATCGTTAAGTTGCTGCGTTGTCTACAGTCCATCAGGATATGTTTTACAGTTAATGTTCTGTTGCATAGTCTACACATTGGTATTTCCTTTCTGTCCAGTAAGTATGAGTGGGTAAGTCGGGTGTGGCCTATACGGAGTCTGCATAAAATTACTTCGTCTGTCGAGTGAATGATTCTGTTACCCAGGCTTTGGTCGTGTTCTTACATTTACATTCACTCTTCAACCAATTTTCTTCCCATTCATACAGTGTGTTAGTCTGTATGGTGGTTGATTGTTCTTGGATTGCCACTATCAAATAGCGAGGAATAGTTGATCTTACCTCGATCTCTTCCAATGTCTTGGCCTGGTCTTTTACTTTTACAGGAACCTTCTCCATCCTTTCATTACACTTTTCCATAGGAGTTTTCATTGTTTTTCCTAATCTTTCCAGGGATATTCACAATTTATTGAAGAATATAATTCTGAGGCTTTTCTCCGTAAATTGTAAACATATGATATTCATAGCATAATTATATTTCCTACTTATGCTGGCTCGAATTAGCATTGGCCACTCTAGACTTAGTCATCATAATCATATGACAAGCAATATAAATGAACTTGTGGCCATTACAGTAAAACACAAACGTACTGAATGCAAAACATAATCGATGTATTCAGCGTAAAATGACAAAATTATTGAAGGATTGCAGCAAAAAAAAAAAAACACAAATATAATATTCGCTTACCAATAAAACACGAAGCTGTACAATCTGCTGAGTATCCAGTACCTTTCAAGCACAATACAGACGTATATTATCTCAGTTCCAGTTCGTTATTTTTTTTTTAATTTAAATTTTAACGGCTATTTATAATTAACTCAGAATTTTAGGAAGGGTAATCTATAGGTCACCACCCTTTTCTAGCCAAGATAGGGCTGATGCCTTTTCTTTTTTAGCGCGGTTCCTCCCTCCCTTCATAGGGAGGAACCCCGCTTATAAGGTTGATCTCATGAAACAATCCGGAAGTGCCGACTAGAAACTTTCGCGTTTCAGAACCCCTAGAGACCGAAAATACCGTTGGTTCAAATTTGTATGTATATATATATATATATATATATATATATATATATTTGTCTGTTCGTGGATTTCTGGCGTCCCTAATGGTCCGATTTTGATGACATTTGGTACAAAAATCCGTCGTCCAATTTGAAAGGTCAAGTTCGTTAACCAGCAATGTCCGCCCACTGGAAGATGGCGTTTGGGGCGAAATTCGCACAAAAAAAATCGTAACGCTTACGTTTCTGAGTTCATATGCTTGTAAGTACTCGTTTTATAGGCTTCTTGGGCTAGTAAAACGAATGAAACCATTTTTAAGGCGATAGCTTTAACCGTTTCTGAGAACATCGGAAAAAAAGTTGTTAAATCAAGTTTTTGGTTTGGTTACTTAGAATCATGGGATTCGGTTGAAACATTTTTTGCATGTTTGAATTTCATCAAAACTAACATTAACTAATATGTTAAACTTTTGGTTACGTTTGGAGTTAAGGAAGGGTTAGAATAAAATATTTTATGAACATACATGAAAAGTTTTGGGAACTTCGTATAAATATGATATTAATATTTCACTAATATCTCGAACACGGTTGGGAAATCGTGATAAGTGGGTAGAAATTATTTGAAAGCTTTATAAATTCTCTACAAAAAAGATTCTGAAACAATTTTTGATTAGGTGATGTCAATCGGAGAAATAAGTGCTTAAACTTTGAAGTAATTGATTTCGTTTATTCGAACGGTTGTTTTTGTCTGTTTTTATTCCTTGTTATTTTTTAATTGCTTATAGTTGGATAATGTATTTGACAATAAAACAGATTAGGCATAATAAGAAAAACAATTCATTGTTAGAAATATAGCTTGCCAAGAGAAAGAGATTCGATGACGTCTTTTGAATATTTTCAATTGCATTCATGCTGTTGGTTTGACATTTTCCAATTCATTGAAATGTATGAAATGAAGTATCGGTAGAAGAGGATTCTAGGGTCTGGCCGACCCGACCAGGTAAAGACATAAAACCCTTTGAACAAAGGCAGAGGAAAATATTATCTGTTTCTATTCTACGCTTTCCCTATTGTCATAGGGATATGAACAGGAACCGCGCTAAGATGATGCAGTTTCTGCGAGTCGGACTTTTTTCTAAAGAGAAGCCACCACCCATAGTAGGAATCGAACCCACGACCCTTGGCACGAAGTGTTAAGTGCTCATGCCTTAAAACTCACGGCCAACGGGCTTCCTTGGTTACATTAAAGTAGAGTTATTATAAGCTATTAGATATTAGTCAAAAATAAGGATATAAGATTTATATGGAAAAAATTCAAGAGGACGCAGCTCTAAGAAGTTTGACGTTTTACTGGTCTGAACATTTAATGAGGAATTTCTCTGTAATAGCTTAGTATTTTCAAGTAGTATTTCTTGTAATACTACCTCACAATCAAACATGGTACTGACTGAGTGTAGTAGTAGTAAAGTAAATTTTATTTTATAAATGTACAAATAATAAGTCCTTAAAAAATTTACATAAGCTTGGATATAAGCCATCAGCTAAGCGAAACCACATAATATAATACACATGATAATAAACTAAAACAATATGCTTGATTGTAAACAATATAAAAACAAATAAATAAGTAAAACAAAAATTGATCCTCCTTATTCCTGATAATCAAATTTAAAATTAATTGCCTCTTTAACGTAGTGGTATATTTTTGAGTAGTCCTGGCCGTTCAAATAGTCTATTGCTTGCGTCTGGGTTAATCTATTTTTGAAGAATATGTTTAATCTTATCTCGGAGAGGATTGGGCATACAGCTAGGAAATGGATGATATCTTCGCGTTCTTTCATATTGCAAAGAGAGCAGAGGGCACTATGATCAGAACTCCAAGGCTTCCTATTCAGATTTAGGGTTTCTGTTCTGGCTCGCATGATGGTCCTTATCATTTGAAGGCTGTTAGTGTCGTTGATATAAGACAGCTGCTTACATTCAAATTTCAAAATTTTGTAGGTTGTGTGGAACTGCGCGTTCGTTAGCCTGTCTTGTAACTTTTCTTTTTCCTGGGAGTCAATACTACCTACTATGCATTTGACGGTTGCATGTATCTTGTCCAGTGGGGTCGAAAAAAAAGTTTGCGGTTCGAATCCTGCTTTGATACAGACATCACGCAAGTCATTGTACCAACCTACCTTACTCACAACCACTTTAGCTGCTTAGTGAGCCTCTCTTCAGGCGCATTCAACACTTTTAGAACATACATGAGATGAAGCTGCAGAGTGTAGATGTACATGGATGCTCTTCCTGTTTCCAGCTGCAAAGCGTAGTTCGGCGTATTCCTAGGGAGGCAGAATAGTCTCTTTATAAAACTTCTTTGAACCTGCTCAACCTTGTCATAGATTCGTCCGCCCCACACCTGTGCACCATAACACAGAACTGCTCTAGTCACAGTGTCAAACACTTGCATTTTTGCGGAGATAGGCACTTCTTTCTTCATTATAAAACTACGCCAAGTAGTATGAATTCCGCGCACAACAACAGGTACTTTCTTTTCAAAGTGTTTGCGAAATGACAGGTTCGGTGTTATGACTATGCCTAAGTACTTTTATTCATTGACTATTTCTATTGGCTCACCATTGTAGTGCCATACATCGTCTTTAGCAATTTTCCCACCATTTCTGAAAATCATAACTTTAGATTTCTTCAAATTTACAGTCAAGTTCCAAATACTACAGTATTGTGCTAGTTTGTCTGTCATCTCTTGGATTTTGGATTTGCTATCACTGAGGAACACAATGTCATCAGAAAATAGTAAACTTCCTATCGTGGTATTTTCTATTCTTATCCCTCCTCCGACATACTCAGGCATGTCGAGTATGTACAAAATAAACAGCAAGGCACTCAATACATCTCCCGGTTCAACTCCATTTTTTATTTCAAAATATTCAGAAATTTTATTCTTCACCCACACACCTGACATTGTATTACTATACAACTGCTGAATAATGTAGATGATTTTCGTTGATAATCCAATCTTTGAAAGTTTAAATAGGAGGGCCTGACGACTTAGTGAATCAAAAGCAGATTTGAGGTCGACAAAAAAAGCATAGACTTTTCCCCTTTTCTTAGAAATTTTAAGCCTAGCTATGTTAATTAAATTAAAAACGTTATCTATTGTCGAATAACCTTTTCCAGCTTGAGCTTCCGGCAGAATTTTATTTTTATGAACAAAACTCTCAATTTTTTTTAGGAGCATCCCAGTGAAGATTTTTGCAACACAGTCTATAAATGAAATCCCCCTGTAATTTTGAACCTCATTCAGGTCTCCTTTCTTGTGCAGCGGAAATATAATTGATCTTGTAAAGCTCGGAGGTAGGCTTTCATTAATTAGAACATAATTATACAATTTTAAAAGAACGTTTAGAAAGTTGTCTGGGGCATACTTATAAAATTCATATGGAATTTCATCAATTCCTGGCGCTTTATTGTCCTCTACAGTTTTCAAAACATCCTTTAGCTCATCAAGTGTAAACAGCTGTTCCATCTCACTGATTGTAATCATTGGCATAGCATAACTGATAGAATTAACATCCGAATTTAATGAGCCTCTGAAATATTCGATCCAGTCATCAACCGTAATATTGTTATTAATGAAAAGGTTTGATCGATTTATGGTTTTTACTAATGACCAAAACCGCTTAGCATCTTTCACTAACTTGAGTTCGCCGTATATGTTCTGATAATAAGAGTTTCTCTTTTGAAGACAGGTATTTTTTAAATCTTTGTTGGCCTGTAAATACATTAGTTTCACTATTTCAGAGTTTGTCCGTCTAAATAAATTTAGCAGTTTAAAGGAACGCCGACGTAGTGCCCGACAGTGATTGTCATACCATGGCTGAGTTGTAGGAGTCTCTCTGCTTGACTTGTAGTTCCTACCTCTTTGGGCAGCTTGCCTTATCAATTGATAGCAGGATTGTAGAACCTCCTCACTACTCTCTTCAGTCAGGTTTTCCTTTGTTATCAAACAATTATTAGTTACACTTTGCAGTTTTTCTTTGTAATAATTATTGTCACTCTTAGTCCATGTAAGTTTTGGCAATAAACTTGTGCAGGTATCAGTTTCTTGTATTACTCCTTTGTTTATTCCATTTACAGTGATATGCAGTGGCTGGTGATCTGAATATGGTAAGGATCCTACTCTGGGTAATTGTGAGTGACTGCTGCCCTAAGCCCTATCAACATGAAACTTGGCATACTTACTCATTTTGACCCAATTAAGAAGGTAAAATTAAAAGTAACTCGCGGTCAGGCCTAGAAAACTATTTATTAAGCACTAAAGTTGAGTGATATACAGGTTACAACAGCTGACGTAAACAAACTATTTCTTAACACGCGCATGCGCAGGAATGTCAACTTGGGCGGGAAAGACTTGCTGATTCAAATGTACGAAGTGTAATTGAAATTTAGACTCACCTCAACTGTCGCTTTTGGGCATACTTGCTATGCGTTTCCGCTCGCTCAAGAAAACATCAAAACCCCTAGTCAATCCAACTCGCAGAAATAAATATAATTCAAATATAAATAATAAACAAATGAGGTAAACCTGAAGGAGAGCGTTCTCAACACCGATTTTCTTCAAAGTTTGCACTATAACGTATTTTCATGCACGAATCCGTTGAAAAAAATTGTTGTTCTCAACCAGGAAAGAAGTTATTTAAAAAAAAGGTTCACTGTTATGAAGGTTAGGGAAGACTGCCTTGGACGACTTTTGGGCATAGAATTCTTTTTATTTCTGCGAGTTGGATTGACTAGGGGTTTTGATGTTTTCTTGAGCGAGCGGAGCGAGCGGAAACGCATAGCAAGTATGCCCAAAAGCGACAGTTTACGACCAAGTCAGCTACCACAAGGTGAGTCTAAATTTCAATTACACTTCGTACATTTGAATCAGCAAGTCTTTCCCGCCCAAGTTGACATTCCTGCGCATGCGCGTGTTAAGAAATAGTTTGTTTACGTCAGCTGTTGTAACCTGTATATCACTCAACTTTAGTGCTTAATAAATAGTTTTCTAGGCCTGACCGCGAGTTACTTTTAATTTTACCTTCTTAATTAGGTCAAAATGAGTAAGTATGCCAAGTTTCATGTTGATAGGGCTTAGGGCAGCAGTCACTCACAATTACCCTACTCTGAAATCATGCATCATAGAAAGGCAATCGCCTGATACAAAGCAAATATCATTAACAGATTTGCCCATTTGTCCAATAAATGTAATTTCTCCCTCTGGATCTGACGAAGATCTCCCATTAAGGATTATAAAATTGAATTCAAGACAGAAATTCAGAAACTTTTTTCCATTAGATGTGATATTTTTATCTTTAGATTTTCTTAGTTTATTGAACCTAAGCAACTTACTATTAAACAGTTTTGGCACAACTTGACAATAAGCAATTTGTATGTTCAAGTCTCCAAGGGCTAAGAATTGCAAATGGTTATTCTTTTCAATCAGGTCTGTAAAAACATTAAATTCCTCATTCCAAGACTTGGTTCTAAAATATAATGGATATAAATAGAGATTTATTTTGATTAATTTTATAAGTACTTCATTTTCTATATTGACAAATTTAACCAGATGAGAAAGATTTTTCCTAAACCCATGCAATTTTCCACCACTGGCTCGCCCAAACTTCTTTAATTTAACTGCAGAAATCCATTTAACTTCGTATGCTTTAAAGTACTCATCAAACATACTTGTATTTTGCTCTGTAATATGTGTTTCACAAAGATAAATTATATCATGCATTAATAAATATTCCAAAAAACCAGTAGTTGTAATTTTATTTTTTAAGCCATGAACATTATATGATAAAATTGATAATTGATTTCCCTTGGAGGAAGTAGATCCACTGTTTACCTTTTTCAAATTTAGTCAAGTACATGCTTTTTTGGATTGATGTAAGCCTGAGGATTCATTACTAGGATTAGAATTAGAACTAGAAGTTGAGGCAATCACTTCAATTCCTGGATTTGGATCGAGTAAATTTATTTTATCAAAAAGGTCAGCCAAATCACATTTATAAATAGCCTCAAGAGCTTTTCTTCCTTCATTACCTCCCAAACAGAGTCCCCCCCCCCCGCTCATTGTCCCAGTGAAATCTATTATTATCTATAAAGAAGTAGTTGTTCCAAATAGATATTTTTTGCTGGCTATTTTGTTGCTCGAGATTTTTTCTTATAAATAATAATTTCTTCCTTATTTTTCTTTGCGATATTGTCATATCCTTTTGCACTGAGATTCCAGTATCCTTCAATTACTTGGCTTTTTTCAAGACTGCCTGTACCTCATCGAAGGATTTTAATTCAACAAGTACTGGGCGATGATTGTTATTTGGTTTTCCTATATATTTCAGTTGTACTATATTAATATTTTGCAGCCTTAGTATTGATTCAAATATTTCACGAATTGACAGCCCCGAGTGCTTCCTTCTCATTTTGTTTTACCCCATAGAGAATAACATTATTTCTTCTTGACTTTTGCATTAAATATTCAATTTGATGCTCCAAATTTTTGTTTATAAATTTTTGCTTATCAAGTTCTTCCCTAATTTTTTTTATTTTCAGACTGTAAAGCATCTATTTTCGCAGTGAGAACACCAATATCCTCCTTAGTAGCTATATTTTTGGCGTCCAATAAATCACTAAAGACAGTTTTTAATTGTTCAACTGACATGCTTCCAACCGCTGGGCATGTTCACTGTTTTGGTCCTTTTATCAGAGCTTTTACAAAGATCAGGGGAACTATTACTTCGTACTCTTTTACTGTTTTTAGGAGAAAAATGGTCAGTAATTTTGCTAATCGTACATTACCAAATAAATCGTTTAAAACGGTAAAATCACTTACTATAATTGTGATAACAGGACAACCTTCGTTTTTCCTTGTTTTCCACTTATTTCTGGCTCCTCTCCACAATCACAAATTTTGTAAATGAAAACAGGATCGTTTTATTTTTTAATAAAAGGCTTTCTTAAGTCAATTATTTTGTAAAACTTTTAAATCATAGAAAAAATCGCTCTTAGTTTTCAAGTCGCGCGCACTCTTATCAACTCCGTGACGTCACTCTCCTACTGACTGAGTGTTACATCAGACTATCTTCAGTCCTTGGCGTTTGTCGAGTGAACGAAGGAAAGCCAATTGAACCCGTAGAAGAATCCTGCACCGCAGCAGTAGAAGTGGCTGCTTCTACAAAACTATATGTACTCTAGCGAAAAAATTCGTTTCATATATATATTTGGTACTTATCAGTCCAGGCAACGAACAGTTATAGATGGAAATGTTTGGAACAAAATTTTTGACTTCGTAAGTTTGTTTGGGCTAGTTAGGAGGTCCCCACCCTAAGCGAAACCCCGAAAAAGGGACCTTCTAAACTCCACTCCCCCCGGCTCAAACGCTACGGGCGGGGACTTTGATATATGTTGACCTCCTAACTAACCCAAACAAACTTACGAAGTCAAAAATTTTGTTCCAAGCATTTCCATCTATAACTGATTTTGAGCATTCATTGCCTGGACTGAATATGCTTTTAGGTAGCAATCAGTGACGGTTTTAAGACATTTTTCAAAAATTCTTTCGTGGTTGTGAACTCTTGCTGAAGAAAGTTGCATTAAACGACCTCGAAGATGGTTTATAATAAAATTAAAGAATTCGAGGGTTAATTAAAGGAGGATTCATAGATTTGAAAGGCTGACAGCCTTGGGGGGGGGGGGGAAAAGATGGTGCAACGGTGAGATGAAGCTGACGTTAAAGCGTTTTAATAGAATAACGAACGTCTATTATTAAATCAGATAGAATATGAAATGAATAGAACGGTGATGACCAACACAAGGATAAATGCAGCTCTTCGAGGGTGTAATTATAAATACTATCAGCATTCGGGATAACACATACCTCAATCAAATTCCGGAAGTATTTCTGTAACATAAGGTCTTTAATCTTTTAGATTTAGGCAAATTACCAGGATTCCTTTCCTATAAATACCTCAATTTGAAGCAGTTGCATTCAATTATAAGTAATTAACGGTGAGCTTATGCATTAGTGACTTCCATGATTCATAATTAAGATTTTAAGGATCGTCTTAAACCATTTGGTTTCTAACGGTTTTAGACTTGCTTGATTGGCTATTAGTCTAAAATGTAGCGAAAGTTTGTAACCGCTTCCGCAATACCTCTCATTTCTAGCCAAAAATCCGTTCCACTTGCTTGCGTTCTCGCTCGCTTGAGACTTAACTTTAAAAAATTAAATGTACTCTTTATAAAGTTTACCGGAATGAAATCTCAAAAAAAATGTGAGATTTTTAGCAATAAAATCAGCACCAAACTATTCGAATATTTCCGACTAGCACTTTCTTTACATTTCTCACAAGAAACTAACAAGAATTTATTTTTAATTCAAACGGCGAAGGAAATAATATGGATTTCGTAATTTTAAGCATTTATGTGTACAGAACTTTACTGGTGCCTTTGTGTACAGTTTTTTTTTTTTTATGTCTGAAAAGGAGAACCAACTTCTTAAGTAACAAATTTTAGTTTAAGTTATTAGTAAGCCTTTTCCTTCGATAAACTGATAAGGATACCTGCCTTCAGTTCGTCATAGTTCAAGTGATTTTATGAAAACACAATCAATTGTACCTTTGATGAATTCTCCTTTTCAATTGCCTTTTAACCTCCTGTTCAGTGCCTTCATCAACTCGCTGAACATCTTCTAATAGGACTTACGACAAACTCTGAACTAACCTCCAAGCTTTCCAACGCATCTCTCGCGATTAGGACCTACCTTCTAGGGCCAAAATTAAACCCTTACGACCAAAATTGAACTCTCCCTCGCCACAAATAAATTATATTTAAGTTAACTTTATGATGCTTTAATACATCCTCAATGAAATAATAGCCTCTAATTAAACCATTATTAATAGTGCCTCTATTTAAACCATTATTATTTATACATTCGGACTACCCCAAGCGTATACTCCATTCCATTCAATATAACGGGGATCTTAAATCGAATTCCATTAATATAAAACAACAATAATATGTTTTAAAAAATAAGTAATTACAAACTACCTAAGCCATGAGCGTACTTTATCCTTGCCTAATATATATTTCCACTTGAAAACGCGCGGTCATTCGCGCCAAAGACCTTTCACCGCAGAATGCAATAACAAATCAAGCACGTACTCCACTATTTCGCCTTTCAAGTTATTTTCAGAATGATTGTTGTATGAAGGAATACAGAAAAAATTCATTTTTCAGATTTGAGATATTAGGATAAAACGTATACGCTGTTTGCGTACCTTCTTGCAACGATAATTAACGGGAGTAAAAAAAAATGTAGTACCCAAACGATCAACAATTTGTTGTTCTAAAGTTTGTAACAATTAACAAAATTAAAAGTAACAAGTGCATCATTTTTTTTTTTTAAATTGCTCTAAATGTTTCGAATTTCAACATGCCACTTCAATTCCTTACAACAAAAAAATCAGCCTATTATAAAACGTGTGAACCACCCACTTTAAGGGACATGTCTTAAACGAAGATAATCCTCGCGGTGCCCATCAGATGTCAGCTGTTTAAAATATAGATATTGTTCAAACATAGAAATTGATTGGACCCTGGTATTCGGCTAACAGAAAAACCCGGAGAGAAGAAATAGTTCTAGCCAGATTGAGACTAGGCCACAGCAAATTGACCCATTCTTATCTACTAAATAAGCTCTAGCCCCATACATGTTCTCCATGCGACGATGTTCCCCTCACTGTGGAACACATTCTCACTGAATGCCACCATTTTACGGAGAAGAGGAAAAAGTGGAAACTGGAGAGACATTTATCAGAATTATTGAGAGGGGACTCAAGAAGTTTAAACAGCATTTTAGAATTTTTGAAAGAAATATACAAGTACAGTTTCATATAATTATATAGTCACCGCGTGAGTTTTGTAGAAGCGGTGTAAAACAATAAAATAAATAAATAAAATAAGATTAGTCACTGAAATAAAAATTATTCTATGAATATTATTTTTAGGGGAAAAGATTCTTCAATAAATTTAAACAATGTTTTACTTAAATATGTTATCTAGATTTTATTATTTACTACATATTTTTTTCTTCTATATTTTTCACTGGACAAAAAACACTACACACAGTGGTTCGAAGTCCCAAATGTGTCGATTTTTTATATCTCTCTTGGCAGAAGTCAAAAGTCAAAATTGATGACATCGTCAGTTTTTTAAAACTAAACTATCCTCGGACACCAAACATAATTCCATACCTCCAGGTATGACGCGGCGTATGTATCGGAAGGTTTGACTAACTCCAATTTGGCTATAAATATTTTTTCAGGCTCCTCAAGAGGCTATGAACATGAAGACCAATTAAAATAAGTTGACGATTATGTTAATTTTTATTTTTTCCATTGTACTTCTGCATACACAAGAAAGAATTATTGAAATTTTGGGTCGCTACTTGTTTTAATATATTTTATACGTATATTTAATTTCATATCATTTCTGTTAATTTTAATTTCCATTAAGTATTCTTGTATTTACGCTTTATATTATTTAAGTTTTCAATAATAACCATCCGAATCCGAATGAACTTTATTTTTACTTGTTTTAACTTTATTTATTTGTTATTAACTTTTCTGAGATTGTCTTTAAACTTATAAACCCAAAACCTCCTTCTCATAACGGTAGATTATGGAAGGTTTACATGATCCACCAAGCATGACAATATGAACACATAACTCCTCCAGTACTGCCGTAAATTCCACTCATAAAGCCAACAATTATTTAATTACCTCTCTGTTATAGAACACGTGTTAACACTAAACATCTATGTTGTCTATGTGTTTATTTGCAGATATGTACAATTAAGCAGATGAAATTTGCATAAATAAAAAAATTACTAAATAAAGAAAAGAAGAATAAAATATCAACGTCGGTAAAATTAAAACTATGTTTTTCATTTATTGCGTGTTCCGTCAACAATGTTAAACCGACAGCCACAAAAAACAATATATATAAAATTCGTTGTAATGATTGCAACGCATGCTATATTGGGGAATCAGCACAACTTTTGCAAAAACGAATAGTACAACATGCTAAAAGTATAGACACAAACGAGAACAGGACGACTTTGACGGAACCCGCAATAAATGAAAAACATAGTTTTAATTTTACCGACGTTGATATTTTATTCTTCTTTTCTTTATTTAGTAATTTTTTTATTTATACAAATTTCATCTGCTTAATTGTACATATCTGCAAATGATGAACTATTTTACCGATAATCGATACAATTAAAAGAGCCGAAAGAATCGATAGGATATAGCCATATTCATTACCTCAGATGACTTATCAGTATTACGCCTGACTCAAGCCAGTACACATGACGAGAGGACTTCCCGATAAGGTAGGAAAAGAATTTTTAATAAAATGATGTTTTTTTAACAGTAGATTAATTTAGAGAAAAGATAAATGTTTATATTATGTACAAAATTTGAATTTGGGATTTACGAAAAAATATTTTTTCATAGGAAAGCCCCTGAAGAGGTGCGAATTAAGGCACGAAACATGTCGGGCAAAATAGATGAAATAAAATAGTTGAACAAAAACAAAAGGTGTTCTGCTTCATCGACCCTCTGCCAAATAAAGAAAAAAGAATAAGTGGAATATATATACATATACACACATATATATACATCGCATCTTCTTCAATTATTCATTTACCTACATGAGTTTGAAGGGGGCAGCTTTAGCTCAAACGATTCAAGAAATTATCTTCCAGTGTCGCCGTTCGTGGATTGGATTTGGGGAGTTGACATATCCTTCAGATCTCCACCTGTAAATTGAGCTTGAAACCAGCAAAATTAATTTCATGTCCTTCATTGGATTGATTGGGCATTGCACACGTTTCATTGCATAAGAAAACTATAAACAGATTGCAATCTTCTCTTATGTTTGTTTTGTTTTCTCAATTGACCGATGGCATAACAAGTGTTCCGTCTGATAATGGGATTGTTTTGAGTTGTTGACCATCCTACCGGCGGATCTGGATAATGGATTAGGGGATTGTTGCAAGGTGAAGGTCAAGGCAAATGAGTTTCAGCGGAGTGATTGTTGCTATTGACATTGTATTCATGAAGGAAGTTTGGAACATTTCCGTAAATCTTCAGAATATACATATACATATATATATATATATATATATATATATATATATATATATATATATATATATATATATAGTGGGTGTACCGCAATTAGATGACAAGACTCAGGGGATGAAACTAGGCCAAAAATGCAGTTAAATGCTGCTAACCTTACGTTTCTATCTCTTTTTTTTTTTTTTTCAATACATGTCCCGTTCTAAAATGCATAAATATGCATGGGATGTGGAGAATATACAATAAACTCCCACATCGATGTGGAAATATATCCCGTTCTAAAAGTAATTTTTAAATCCGTATTTTTTTCTCTGCTTGTACACAATATTTTAATTGCTTTCTTGAAATATTTACTTACAAACAGGATACGTTTTGGGATCTTCGTATATTTACCTTAAGACCTCGAAAACGATTGAGAAATCATGATCAGTTGAAGGTGATCATTCGAAAGCTCGAATGGGGGTCACATCTGGAGAAGCAAGTGCTTAAAACTTTGAAGCAATTGGTTTCGTTTATTTGAATGGTTCTTCTTGTCTATATCCCCCTAGTTTTTTTATTGCTTGTTATTTTCGTAATAATATGTAAAATCTATATGTTAATAAAATAAGATTCGTTGAGTTAGAAACATTTTTTTTTTGTTATAAAAAAAAACTACTGTACTAGTGAAGTTTTAGTTCTTAAACTGTTTTTTAGCGCGGTTCCTCCCTACCTTCATAGGGAGGAACCCCCCTTATAAGGTTGATCTCATGAAACAATCCGGAAGTGCCGACTAAAAAATTTTGCGTTTCAGAAGCCCTAGAGACCGAAAATGACGGGGGTTCAAATTTGTATATATATATATATATATATATATATATATATATATATATATATATATATGCATATATATATATATATATATATATATATATATATATATATATATATATGTATGTATATATATATATATATATATATATATATATATATATATATATTTGTCTGTTTGCTCTCTAGCTTCCAGACAAAAGGTCCAATTTGAAAGTTCAAGTTCGTTAACCAGCAGAATCATCGCGCTTACTTCATAAGCTTGCAAGTACTCGTTTTATAGGCTTCTTGGCGTAGGGTTGGGTTGGATTGGTAGTTTAAGGGCAGAAAACTGCTTGGTCATCTCCGCCCTTGTTGTGTTTAATTGTGCAAGATTAATGTTAGGATGGAGAGTGTTTTCAGTATTGTGTGTTTGAGATAGAGTTGTGTTACTAAAGTTGTATTTGTGAGAACTAAGTTTGGAAAAAAAGATAAATTATTGTTGTTATAAAATTGCATGGATATAAGAACCAGATTCACACACACATAAATATATTTGCACTTATATAAATATAGTATACATATATATGTATAGTGCACAGTACATATATAAATACAGTACAAATAATAAAAAAATATATATTATGTAAACATATATTTTGTTTTATTGTATTTTATTTATTTATTTATTTTTATTCATTTTATTTTTTTTTATTGTTATTTTATTTTTTTATTTTGGCTTAGGAAAACGAATGAAACCATTTTTAAGGCGATAGCTTGAACCGTTTTCGAGAAAATTGGAAAAGTAGTTGTTGAATAACGATTTTGGTTTGGGTACTTAGAATCATGGGATTCACTTGAATTATTTTCTAGATGTTCGAATTTAATTAAAACTAATATTTTGAAATTCAGGTTACGTTTGGAGTTAAGGAAGGGTTGGGATAAAATATTTTATTAAAAGACATGTAAAGTTTTGGGAACTTCGTATATTTTCCTTAATATCTCGAAAACGGTTGGGAATCATGGTAAGCGGAAGGTTACCATTCGAAAGCATACTAAATGCTCTACAAAAAAAGAAAGTTCTGATTAGGCGATGTCAATCGGAGAAATAAGTGCTTAAAACTTTGAAATAATTGAATTCGTTTATTCGAACGGGTCTTTTTGTCTGTTTTTATTTCTTATTATTTTTTATTTGGTTATAGTAGGAGAATGTATTTGACAATAAAACATAATCAGTAAAATAAGAAAAGAAATTTATTGTTAGAATTATAGTTTTCCAAGAGAAAGAGATTCGATGACGTCTTTTAAATATTTTCAACTGCCTTTATGCTTTTGGTTTTTTATTTATTTATTTTTTAATTGCTTTAATTTGTAGAATTATTACTATAGTAGAAGAACACAAAAAAATGTGAAAATTTTTGATATTTTTTAATGTTTTGAAACGTATGTAAGTATCTCTAGAAGAGGATTCTGGGGTCTGGCGGACCCGACCAGGTAAAGTGATAAATTCCTTTGTAGACAGGTCGAACAAAATATTATCTGTTTCTCTTCTAAGCTTTTGAAATGACAATAGGGATATGAACGGAACCGCGCTAAGATGATGCAGTTCCTGCGAGTCAGACTTTTTTCTCTATTTAACTCACTTTTTAATTTATTTTTTTTTTTTTTTTTTTTTTTTTTTTTTTTTTTTTTGACAATAAAATGAGTGTTCTAGTTTTGTATTGATTCATAGAGACTTCTTTAAAAATAATATTGAAGGCGGATGAATTTCCGCTTCTGTGTAAGTTGGCTACTGCAGGTTTCCTGTCTCTTGTTACACCTAAAATATTGCTTTTATTCTAGATGTTTACATTTTTTACTGAAGATGAAAACAACTAATTACTGTTCCTATTTTTTTACATATGTTACTATGGAAAAGAAAGGGAACGCGCAAAGATGACGAAGTTCCTGTGAGTCAGACTTTTTTTCCTAGATGAAATTATTGTCTAATCTCTATAATGAATTAGACTCATGTTCGGATAAAAATCTTTTAATATAATTTTCTTTCTCGTTATGATTAGATTTTTTATGTTTTGGTAGAATGGACATGGATAATTGTGTGCACGTGGAGTATGTCATGGTTTGTTAATTTTCTAAAAAAAAAACGATTTTTAGATATATTTAATTAATTTGGGCAGGTGATTTATTTTAAAAAAATTAAATAATATTTTATTTTTCAGGTGAGCTGTTGAGATTATTGAAGATAGGACATTGTATTACTCGAGGTATTTATTAAAATAGTTAAGAAGTAGGTACTCGTAAAAATCGTAGATAAAAATGCCAAGTATTGAATGTAAAAAACCATTCAATACTATTTCAATAAAAATTCATTTTCAATCTATACTGATTGCTGTTGGACTGATGTACGTTGTGGAAAACTCTCCAAAATTAAATAAAAATAATTACCAATTACAGAAAATCAAATAAGCGAATGTGCATTGAGTCTAATTAAAATATACATATAATAAGATATAATTTATATATAGTCATCTATAAGGTACCAAACCTCTTTTCACATTCGATACTTAGCTTTTGTATCGAAGATATGTACATTTATACATATATATTACTTTATATATATATATATATATATATATATATATATATATATATATATATATTTGTTATAGATGATCTGCGATTAAATAACAAACCTTTTTGGTCTATTTAGCTATTTTTAGGCTTTTCATTTATAAACTTTTTAATAATTTCCACTTTTATTTTTTATTATTTTTGTTAAATGAGTTTGAATGCACCTTTGGCAGAGATTGTTCAAAATTTTACATATGGCCTTCCTACAGAATATTCACTATGGTCTATTTACGATGTCTGCAGATATATTTTAGGTATAACTACTTCTTTAATGACAAATAGAAAATTAAACAGAAAATGGGTGATTTATGAAGTCGGTGGTGAATCAAACTATTGTCTGGTGGAAAATGTTTGTTGAAAACGGGGCGTTGAATAAAATCCTGGATAGTGGCTCAAATGTGTGTGTGTGTGTATATATATATATATATATATATATATATATATATATATATATATATATATATATATATATATATATAACCTCAGTTAATTAAATTCATTTCCTTGAAGAAATAGACACAGCTACGACAAACGGTCCTCTTTTCAGCTAATAATTTTGTCGAGAAGCCTGCCTGATCTGATGCTCTGAAATAGTTCGAGTAAAAAAATGTTAATTCATCATTTTATAAGGTTCGCTTTCATTTCTGCACTACCCTTACCGTTCGTATAAGTTCAAGGTTGGTATCTGTCGAAAACCTTTTGCATTCTTTCGGCCAGCATGATACAGCCTACAGCTGGTTCCGCCGTGAAATCCAAATTCCCTCTTGTCGACACGGGAAAGGGGCGGAAAACTCGCTGGCGCCTTCTTGTCGGAGGGTTTTCTATTTCAAGGCGTTCCTCAAGACACCGCTCCGAGTTCTACTCTATTTACTCTTGATAGAGATGTATTAATACATTTGTACATTTGCTTATAGGTTGCATTGTACGCCATCAATGCAACCTATAAGCAAGTGACACAGACATCCCGCTCGACCTTGACAAGTTAAAAGAATTATGTTTCTGTGGTAAGAAGAAATAAAAGTGATTATTAACGTTTAAAGAAAAAAAGTAATTTTTATACTGCGAAGTATCTCATTCATCGCCTATTATCTTATTTATTCGATAAATTTGAAATTTTGTTATTGCTTTTAATTATTAATTTTGTTTTATTACTTTTCATTTTAAATTAAAATATATTATTTTTATTATATTATATGTTACTATTACACATTTTAACATTTTAATAGCCGAAATACAATTATGATATCAAAAGTATTCCTTACAAATACAGACAAACATATATATATATATATATATATAATTAAGAAATAAATATTGAGTAGAAAAAAGGATACATACATTTTGACAGTAATTCAAAAATTCGCGCCATAAAAAATCGAGCAATTTTTTTTTTTTTTTTTTTTTTTTTTTTTTTTTTTTTTTTTTTTTTTTTTTTTTTTTTTTTTTTTTTTTTTTTTACGGCGCATCTACATCTAGGTCATTAGCGCCGACATCCAGGGTGCAGCGAGGAATTTTACCAGCGAGCCGTGGGATGATAAAATTCCTGCCGGAGGTTGGGAATCGAACCCACCATCTCCCGCTTATGAATCCAAGGCGCTAGCCATTAGACCACGGGAGACCCGGGTTGCCAATAAAATATTGGTATTTTTCCCCGAAAACGTAAATAAACTAACCAAAGTGGTTAGAGACGATTTCGAAAAATCTGTTATTAATAGTGGGGCATGAAAACATTAAAATTAATTTATAATATTGTATTTCTCATGTAATAAGTAGTTACTCCTCCAAAAATATTTGGTTTGGTGAAATATTGATTACACCATAATAATGCAAATCAAATATCGAAATGAGCCATTCGTTTTAAGCCCGAACGTTGGAGTAGTTCAGAAGCATTGAGTTCTCCAGCATGTCTGGACCTCTATTTTCGAATCAGAAATAATTTTCTTTTGCTGCTTCATGTAAGCGGCTTTGCCACGGGAATTAATATGTACAATATTACATTACTGTAGAGTTCTCTCAGGTCATATTCAACATAATATATTTTGAAAATAATCCGTATAGAAACTTATCTGTAAATCCCCAACAATCCAAAATGTGAAACAAATCCAGCTCACAGTGGCGTAATATCTGGTATAAGAAATTACACAAGCTGCCTACCTGACCCCTGACTCCATCATCATTCCATGAATCGGCCAAGAATTTTAACACACCCAATGTAATAGCTCTTGAGTCAGTTCTATTGTGTCAAATGCAAAGTAGACAAAGAATTCTATTTTCAGTAGAAGCTTCAGAAAACCAAGAAGAAGTCTTTCGAGCAAATTCCGATATTTAACTTAAACGGTTCATTATCAGCCGCTATCTGTATTGCAGTCGCGCCGTTTGTATGCTTTTGGTCGCAACGTCTGTATGCTTCTCGTCGTGCCGTATGTGTGCTTCTGGTCGAGCCGTGTGTATGGTCCTGGTCGCGCCGTTTCTGTGCTTCTGGTCGCGCCATGTCTGTGCTTCTGGTCGCACAGTGTGTATGCTCCTGGTCGTGCCGTGTGTATGCTTCTGGTCACACCGTGTGATGCATTAAACAGCTGAGCCTTGTGTCTTACATATTAGACCTATATTAATTTTTAATACTCTAAATTTAAAAGCTGTCAGTATATACGAGCTCTATACTATTTATGCTATATAGTACCATAAAATGGGGTCACATTAGTTCATTGGGGTGAAATTGGTACAAAGCTATACTGCTAGCATATTTTCATTTAACAGTTACCAAAGGGTCGATCATTGCCCAAAGAGTGCAAACTGACAAATATATAGCCAAATATAAATAAATATAAAAAAAAAAATTAAACCACATTTTACGGTATGTTATTATAGAGTGGTTTAGTTTTAGGTAATTGTTTATCATAGTTGTATGCTGTTTTTGCTGTTATCATTTTTGTCTTGTTCCAACGATATTGCCATTCTCTTTTATGTCCATTTTCACCTAGAACCGTTCTCCAGACAAATGTAAAAACAATGTTCTTTAATATTACTCCGAAATGGCAGATTGAGTTGAACATTTTTCAAGGATTTTCATACAAACAACGATATAAAATTTTGGTTACGTTTGGAGTTGAGGAATTAATGCAAAGAAAAATAATTTCAGGTCAGTTTGGAGATTTTCGTGCATTTTCTTAAACATAACCAAAACGGTTGGGAAGTCGTATTAAATATAATGAATCCATTCGAAAGCATACTAAATTTTCTACGAAGAATCTGTTTTTCATATAGTGTTCTCATTCGGAAAAATAATAAGTGCTTAAAATTCAAAAGAGTCGATTTCATGCTCTTGGATTTCTTCTTTGTTACACTAGGGATAAAATCTTTATGGAAACGCGCTAAGATGGCATAATTTCAGCCTGGAGTATGTTACAAATCTTTCTTTCGTTTCCAGATTATGGAACACTCCGAATTAAAAAAAAACAAACACCAATGATACAAATTGCAATCGGAATGATAAGCTTACTGTATAGCAGGAGACTAAATTAAATGGGGCAGTCCACTTTATAAATTTATTTTGATGTTATCTTTATTCTTCCCTTGGTCTAAAAAACATTTCAAGGCTTGTTGGTCATTTATAAAGTTACTTTACAAAAAGCAATAACATTATTGTGAAGATTGATTGACCAATTAATAGAATACAAACAAGTTAGACTTAATAAAAAAAGAAATAGATTCTGAGCATGATAAGATAAGTCTAGTTGTTCTACCCTTGCTTTGGGAGCGGAGAAAGGGAGCGATGGATGGCTGGGAAACCGCGATAAGTGTATATATATAGGTAGGGTCAAGGATAACAGGTAGATTTGCCGTGTCTAAATCTATAGTACACCTGTTTATATCTCTTACTATACTTGTATACATTTTCTATGAATTGTAAACATTAAAATAGAAATATTGATGTAGAAGCAACTATCCGAAATTAGTTATATTAGAAAAATAAAAATTCTAATCAAATTTCTTGGTAAAGATGGTTACTTTCTCTACATTACTAAGGGAATGTGCTATCACCAACCGTCATAAACATAATAAACTAGCTGTTACCCCGCGTGCCATGCTACACCTACTTCATAATAAATAAGTGTGCCTTCAAAACCTTATTCACTCAGTGTTGCCCCTTTTTCTTCAACAGAAATTAAGAAAATTGATCTTAACCAGCATGCAGTTTATATATGTATATATAGACATAGGTAATATATATCCACAGAATACAAAACCTCTTTCATTGAACAGTTAAATAAGAAAAGTGTTCACAGTTAGTGCAAAAATAAATTAGAAACCAAATAAGTAATATTAAAATCTAATAACGCAAATAAAGTTAAAGAATAGAAACAAAAAATCGTCCTACAGGGCGACTCAAACTTGGAACCTTGCAGTTTCCAGACATGAGGAAGCAGCAGTGGAGGGGTTAGCATATTCAACTTTGGACTTCACTGATAAGATTAAAAATGCATGTAAAGTATCTTGGACGTACCAAAATAAATTCAAAAATAGTTACAGTAGAATAAAAGGTAAATTAAAGGCGAAGGAAACTAAATATAATATACATCAAATTAATTGTGTCATGTGTGAGAAAGTATACGTAGGAGAGTCAGGACAAATTTTAAAAAGAAGGATAAAAAAACATGTTAAAAGTATAGACGAGACTGACAACAAGACTGATGAGTGGATCATGCTATAAAAAATAAACACACATTTGACTTTAAAATTTTTAAAATTCTAGAAAGAAAAGAACCCCATAAAAAGAAAACGAAAGAAAATATACACATAATCAAAAATAGGAAAAAAAACAGTTAATGAAAAAACGGAAATAAAATATCTAAATACCACATTTTTCAGTACAATAAACGAAATACAAAAATAATGATATCAGTTGGATTTTTTCTGATTTTATTTTATTTTAACAATTTAAATAACTAGAGCATTCTCTGGAAATCGATTTTTAATTCATGACACTATCAAAATCAAACAGCTGTTTTGTCAAAGATCACCCTATTAGTTTAGACGTATCCCTGTCTGCGGTCCTCCTTCAAGTCAGCTAAGGCTGAAGTAACATATACTTATTTAAGTTGCTCCTGAAGAGGCGTCAAGTGCCGCGAAACATATAGCACATAATAATAAAAAGAAAAAAAATAAGAAATTGAACTTTTTATAAAATATGACCTTCTGCCAATTTTGATATATATATATATATATATATATATATATATATATATATATATATATATATATATATATATGGTAAAAATTCAAAGGAGCAATATGTTAGTGACATGGGTTGAGTAATGTTGACATTTCTCAACTAATTTACATTTTCTCAACTAGCGCCATTCGGCCAACGTGATGCACATATTTTCATCCAAAATGGTCAAGATGAAGCGCGCTAAAAACTATAAATCCGTAATAAACTATCAACCCTCTACACTAAAGAGCATACAATTCATAAATTCCGCCTCCGGCAGTTTAATTTACACTCACCTGAATGTAGTAAATAGAATGAATAATACGAGCATTGTGCGTGGTTATGTTGGCATAACGGTATAGCGTAGCTCATCCCCACATTCACTACTTGTGGTACGTGGTTATTCTATAGGAGCTGTACATTGTGGCTACAGCTCTAACTACAATAGGGCTTATACTACAGGCAATAACACAAATACTTATTAGTATCTCTTTGTTTCCATTGTGCGCAGCTACTTCCGATATATAAATAGATTCTTTTATCAAAGTTATATAATGTTAGCAGAGAATGAGAATAATAATTATATTAAGAACATTGGATGCAACCAGGGACCGAAAATAACTATTAATTTTAATTTCAAATGAGTTTCACTTAACCTTCAATTTTTATTATTGAGAAATAAAAATAAAAATTCCACCATAATTGATATATTTTATTATTTTTTAAAAAAGAATTCTCTAATAATTTTATTTTAAAATCTTAAAAATAAAAATTATTTTATAACAGTTATTCTTTAATTTTAAAAATATAAATTATGAAGTAATTTTTTTGTCATATTTTTTAGGAAACATTTAATTTTTATGTCGGTCCTTGGATACAACACATATTGACTTCTCGACATTGTCTTATTTCATGTCTTATTTGTGTCTCATAATATAGTCTTTTATTTATTAGAGATAGATGGCCTTAGACATTAACCAGTATGATAATAGTCCTGGTTCATATATAAAGGGTTACATCCATCGTGGGGTGATAGTTTTGGTCAAAACAAACAATTCTAAGCCAATTTTGCCTTATCGAGTTTCCCGTTCTCAAGAGATTTAATATTTAATATTTTGGTTTTAGGTAGCTTTTTTAATTTCCAGCATTTGAGCTGAAAGTTTTTATTGTTTTAGTATTGAAGACATTCAGAATAAACTATTAATTGGATAAAACTATTTTTACGGGAAAACGAATGGTACGTCCCAATATCTAAAATTTACATTATTTCTTTCCTGTACGTTCAACTCAATCTCTCTTACGCTGGCTACACACGGGCAGGCAGGTCTGTCAGTTTTTGGCCTGTACAGTCCACCGGAAAGTCGGTCGCCTGAATGTGTATATATTCCGCCGCCTGAACAGTCTTAACTGACAGACATGCCGGAATATATACACGTTCAGGCGACCAGGATTTCGCCGGACTGTTCTGGTCTAACTGACAGGCCTGCCTGACCGCGTGTAGCCTGCTTTAGTGCCTATTCCTGCAAGTTATACTAAAAACATCTCTTTATATTAAGCTAAAGAAAAAATTATAACAGTTAGGTAAAATGTTTATAATTCTTAGGAAAAAAAAATGTGACATCACATAAGCTGGAGGTAAATTAAATTCCACTTCAGACAATAAAACTTCCTGACAGCTGAAAAGCAATATTGTTCAATGCGAATTAAGGTGGCGTTTGCGATGGTGTATTAAAAATAATGGTGGCCACATTGAACATGGTGAGCTAAATATCTATCTATATCTGCTAAAACTAATCTATTTTTGGAATTAACATACGACGCATCTGAAAAGTCTTGATGAGAGCAACAAATTCGGTTCATTGCAATTTTAAGTTTTAAAGATATTTGAATTGTTGCCTGCAGATACCGGACACCCTGTATATACAAACTTCGAACCACCGTAATTTTTGCACCCAATCGGCTCTTAAACCTAGATATTTCAAGTCGACACTCTAGTCCCCTGGATTGTTGTGCATAATTGTTGTCCCGTCACCAAAGTTTGAAGCAATCCTAAAGCCTGTAGCTCATGACTTATAGCCCGCTCATGACTTGTAAAAGGTCGAGTTTGCTCGTCTTATGATCCTGAAGGAATGCCACGAAGAGAGCATGACCTCCGTAATTGGAAAATAAAACAGGAGAAAGAGGTGACAAAAGGTTCTAACATCGCCAAATGTCATCCGATTTGAAACACGGCTTGTTACAAGAAACGCGATTCCCTCGACAACCAATTAAAAATCCTTCATACTTCTTGACGTCTAATAATACAACCCTTCACAAGACTTGTTGGGTAAGTTTCACTTCCTCTAAGATGAGTAATTTCCCATGGACGATTAGGATCGGGTGGTTCAAGAGGTAAATCTCGCTCTCAGAGAAACTTTACCCACTTATGACACAATCCGGAAGTTCTGGCGAGGAACATCGAATTTTTAAAACTCAAGAAACGGGGCGTTTAAATTTGCCTGTCAGCACTCTCCCGTCTACAAAGGTGTTCAACCACACAAATCCTGACGAAAACATTTGTAGGGATTACGGTTTTGCGTTAATAGGCATCCAAATCAACTTTTCTGCCAGTATTTAGACTTGAGAAATCACATGAAACCACTTAAAATACGACTATTCAAAGCTTTTTCGATGAAACTGAAATTTTCATGATTTCACACTTTTCCCGTATGTTCCTCAATAATGTAATCTAAGATATACAGGGTGTCCCAGTATATGAGTCCACCCCCTTTTCCTCCTAGAGTTGTTGGAATTTCGAAATGAAACTTAATAGGTCTTAGTTATGTTGCATGAGGTTTCTTTTAAAGGTTTAGTTGACTTTGTAACATTCTCCAGTTTTTCTCCAGCGCATCTAACTCTTGATTTTCTAATGGCGGCAGGTATTTTTTATGACGAATTCTGATAGAAAATTTAATTTTAAAACTAATTTATTCTGAGACATCTTTTGCACCGTTTGCGCGTAAACCCAAAAAAACTGAAAAATATCGCCCTTTTGTAGACAAATTCCTATTTATCACTGAAGCCAAGCCTTTTACGTAAATACGTCGGATCAAAAGATGTCTCGGAATAAATTAGTCTTAAAATTAAATTTTCTATCAGAATTCGTCATAAAACATACCTGCCGCCATTGGAAAATCAAGAGTTAGATGCGCTAGAAAAACTGGAGAATGTTACAAAGTCAACTATACCTTCAAAAGTACCCTCATGCAACATAACTAAGACCTACCAAGTTTCATTACGAAATTACAACAACTCTAGGAGGTAAAGGGGGTGGACACATATACTGGGACACCCTGTATATAAAGTTTGGCTACGTTTTCAAAAAAGGTAAGTACAGGGTGTTACAATAATAATGGTCATCCGTTGGCCAGAGGATTCTCCAATACGAGTCAGATAAAATAACCCCCATATTGACCCCCGCAAAATTGACCTTGAAATGTTATTCAAGGTCAATTTTTTTTATTGCATATTTTAAATTTGTGGGTCATTAAAAAGAAAAACGTCAACGGCACCATAGGTCAGAAATGACTCTTCATGGTCAAAACAACCTATACGTGAGCCATTTTATTCCAATTGAAAAATGGTGGCCAATTGTTAATAAATATAATTCTTTTTTTACATGTTCTACTAACATCCCCTTACGCAAAATTACCTCGCATAATTTGTTTAAAAAAGCATCTTCTAGCATAAAAAATTATAAGTATATTGAAAAACGAGCCTCTTTGCGGCAATCATTAGAGGACCATAACTCATATTTTACAATTGACAGGAATTACAACAACTTTTAACAAAAGTTGAAATATTTTTTAGTTGTTTGAGATTCATTCAAACTAAATGATCACGTGATAAATGATCATTCGGAATGTTAACAAAAGTTCTACGAAATAGTTTCTGGTGTACGTCTCTATAGGACTAGGCTCTATTTCATTCGGAGAAAACGGTTCTTGAAGATTTTTAAGTGCTAGTTTCGTGCCATTGAAAGCAAAGTAGAAAGAGTTTCTACTCTAAGCATTACAAATCACTGCGGGAATAACCATTGTATGGAAACACGCTCAGATTACGCAGTTCCTGCGAGTCAGACATTTTATGATTCTGATGATTGAATGGATGAAAAAAAATATTACTGTGGCATATATATGTCTATTCATCAACTACCAAGGACCTGTTTTCCACATATTGAACAAATAGTAGGCAAAAGTGATAACATCACAATGATTGTGTTGTTAAAATATCATTCTACCCAACTACTGATTTGATTGTAGGGAGTATATTACGTATTAATAAGCTCAGAGGCATGAGAACATGGACTAGCCATTTGAAAATATTAAGATTGCATAAAATCTACGTAATAAGCCCAATTAAAATACTAATTGGGCAACATTAGCAGAATTAAAAAGCATTAAAAGCATTAGCTATAATTTAGCGCTTGCTAATATTAACGCCTCATGTTGCATGCATTCTTATATAGACTTTTACTTTAAGGAAGGTGAACATTTTAGGCTTATTTCTAAGTTCAGAATTTAATTAATAGAATATGAAACATTTTGCTATTATCAACATCAATTTTTTTTTACGAACGGGCTCAATAAAAAAAAACGAATTAATGAATAATGTACGAAACGTTTTGTAGGGAAATTAAGGAAACAAATAAAGATTCGTTAAAATATTAAAATCGATTTACCAATTAAATATCATTTCCGTCTCGGATGTTCCGTAATCCTTTTTTTCTAAAAATCAGTATTTTCAAAAGAGCAATCGAGGGGCCTTTATGATGTCTTCTTCTGTTGTGCAGGATCTCAAATCTAGAATATTTTGAAGGGAACATACAGGCGAATAATCCACCAGAAGCTCAATAAATGCTGAGAGACCGAGTATTGCCGTGTTGTTCCTATTTGCCAATTCTTGCCATTTTTATTTAATTGCTGCCTTGAAACGATCTAATTGGGAGCAGTAATCATCACTAGTGAACGTAGCGGTTATTTTTTAATAGTTAAATAATGTTCGAACTTTAAAAGCGAATCTTTCCCTAGTTAAGGAATTTGCTTATGTTACGTACCTCCGATTGCAGAAATGTTTATTAATTATATATATATATATATATATATATATATATATATATATATATACATTGAATTGTAAACAGCGAAACCATCAAATATCAAATATCAATATAATACAACGTTTCCAATATAAAGTCCTCCGTAGAATCCTTGATTCTCCTTTTTATGTTTCCAATTCTACTATGTATTTATCGATACCTAGAAGTAGTATCCGTACAAGAACTAGACAAATCCCGATTCCAAACATTCCATTCCAAACTCCAAAATACCAACAATTTTCCCAAAGCAACATTGACAGCTTTTTTCCCAAAGGAACATTGTACATTTTTAGTCCTTGTATCTATGCTATAGTACTTGTTCCCCCAAAGAAACATTATCTTTAACACAAATTGCAAACTCTGTTCCACCACATACACGAACTATGCACGAATTCACTATAGTCTAAGGGCGTTGATGACCTAATAGTTTTCTGCCTTTTAACCTTTATAAAATGGGGTGCAACAATGGCTGTCTTCTCCCTTTCTATGTATCCAGGAGATTAACGGTTAATGCTGTGCTATTTACAAGTTTTACTCAGTATGTGCTACCCTTTAATAAGGCCAAAGGCACATGATTTTCCCAGGCCGTCACCCATCCAATTAATGGCCACGCACGACGTTGCTTAAGTTCGGTAATCAAGCAAACCCGTGCATTCAATGTGGCTACGATTGCCTAGATTGGTTATTACTTCCACATCTGGATCTGACGGTACTGTTTAGTCAACTTAAATTGGTTGCACAAAAGAAGCCTTTCTTTTTCGAAGATTGCATTTCAAATGACTATTTGAACGTGTGTCCGGAAGAAGGGCCTATGTCACGATTTTTTCGAAACTCAGGTTTTTGTCGAATAAGGGCCTATGTCAAGTGGTGTACGTATTGCCATGGTTATTAGTTGAAAAGGAAGCCGCTAGAGGTCAAGAGAATCACAATCGTTGAGAGAAATCACAAAACTTGAAGTGGAAGAAGGGCCTATGTTATCAGTTCATCACGACAGTTGCCACTCACCAACAACAATAACCTACGTTCGGTTATCATTTTGATTCCTAGTATCAGTTTTACGCGTGTTAATAATAAGTTATATTAATTCATAATGATATTATGATTATTAGCATCTACAAATTGGTATTCTGCGTGATTTTGAGGTTTTCTAGGTTCATGATTCGTGCACAAGTGATAAAGTTTTGTGTTTTATTGTCAGTGTAGTGATGAATATTTCGGAACGTACAATGGCTCATATGAATTTGTCACTTTCGGAAACGAGACATTTGAGTAGCGGAAAGAAACGTTCATTGAATGTAGATATGTGGAATGATAAGAAACAACAGGCTCTTCGAAATGCAGGCCAACAATACGTGAGTAAGCGTGGTAAAGGGAATGTGGTCCCAGCAAAGCAACTTCCTGTATCTAGACGAGGTTGCCTCCCCGAAATTTGCTCAAAACAAGGTTGTAGCACGATTTCACTGGACATGGTACACACCATGCATAGTCGGTTTTATAATCTAAATTACAACCAACAAACCCTTTTGTTGACAAAGTGCGTTAATATACGTGAACCTAAGTACAGGAGACCCGGAAAGAGTGATTCGACGTCAAAGAAGCTAGCAGCCTTTGATTACAACATTACTGGTAAGCCTGTGTGTTTGAAAACTCTGCTAAATACGTTTGAAGTTGGAAGAAAACGGATTCGTGTTATACAAGAAAAACTGAAAAAGGGGGAAATCGCACCAATGGATACAAGAGGATTTCATCTGAACCGACCACACGCAGTCGACAGTGAAAAACGAAAACTGGTGAAGCTACACATTGAAAGCTTCCCAGTAATGGAAAACCACTATAGTAGAAACAGCTCACAAAAAAATGTGTTGAGTGTAGACTTGTCGGTCAAGAAGATGCACCGACTTTTTGTGGAGAAATACCCTGAAAGCGAGGTGTCCTACAGCCTATACAGAAAGATTTTTAACAGAGAATCCAAGTTGAGGTTTGGTTCTCCACGTTCCGACACTTGTAAGCAATGCGACAAATTCTATGCAGAGCTGATTTTGGCCTCCAATACTGGAGAAAGGGAACGGCTAGAAATTGAGAGTACAATACACCACATCCAGGCGGACAGTGCATACAAAACTCTGGCCGAAGATGGAAGGAACAAGAACTTCATAGCTTTGTGTGTTGATTTACAACAAGTTCTTTCCACGCCTGCATTTACTCATGCTGATATGTATTATCAACGTCAATATTCCTCTTATAATTTTGCTATCCACAATATGACAGCCGATGTTGCAAGTATGTACTTATGGCATGAAGTACTCGCAAAACGGGGATCAAAGGAGATTGGTTCGTGCCTACTAGACTACATAAAAACTACGTATCGCACTCTTGGCCCAGGTGAAGAACGTAAGGTAATAATTTGGTCGGATCGATGCTGTGGGCAAAACAATAATAAGACAGTTCTCACGTTATATTGGTACCTAATTCAGTGTGGGTACTTCACAGAAGTGCACCAAAAGTTTATGGTCACTGGGCATAGTTTTTTGCCATGCGACCGTGATTTCGCTGTAATCGAACGGCGAAGAAAAATTCAAAAAGCTATTGTTCCTGGTGACTGGAAGCACATCATAGCATCTTCAAAAATTTCAAAGCCGTTCTTAATCACAGAGATGACTCAAGATAAATTCAGAGACATAGACGTCGTTACTAGAACTTGTCTGAAAAAAAATGCCACATTCCAAATTACCAAGTACGTGTGGTATAAACTATGTAAGGATGACCCAACAACCCTGTATGCTAGGGAGTCCCATAACACACTGAGACCATGGAAAACATTCAGAATGTTCGACCCAACAGTTGGTATTCCGGTAATTCAAGATCTCCCGTTCCTTTACACAAGCCTGTTGCCCATTAGCAAGGAAAAGAAAAAAGATCTGCTTCAGATGACTACGTTTATGACTGATCCTACACATAAGCTATTTTATACATCTTTGCCTTCATTGTAGTAATTCAATGCATAATACTTACTTTACTATTTGCATATCTACTTCCTTTTCTTGTTCAATAAACGTTTGTATCATGGAAAATAGTTTGTTGTTGTTTCTGAGAATTTCCGTTTTTCCAAATGGAAGAAGGGCCTATGTCACTTTCGCTAATTTTTATTGCAAATACTATTAGGGATGTTTTAGTATTGAAGCTCTTGTAAAATTAGGAAAACGTGACATAGGCCCTTCTTCCGGACACACATTCATTTACTCTTTCGAAAAACATCTCGATGCCCCAGCGAATCCCTTTCCTACATGACCTCTCTCGTTTTCCTTTCTTGTCGTACTTTACGTAACGCTATACAGATCAGCCCTGGGAAGGTGACGTCCCCGGTCCTGAATATGCATGCATGCGTGCAGCTAAATATTTATAAGTCCCCTCGTGACGTATCACGATCTAGAAAGGGAGAATCCGCGGCTTAAATGGCCATTCAACGTTTAAGCTGGGCTGATCTTCCAGATGGAAAGGTTCTCACGGAAGGATCTCATAAAACTATCCCATTTTAGCGCGTTTTCTCTTCGGTTCACTTCTACCACTAGGAGTGCTGAGCATGGGTGCTGTATTCACTTCCTGCTGTACATTGAGTCAGCTGTTAACTACATATTTAAATGAGCAAAACTATGCATTTTCATGTTATTCATAAAGGTCACGGAGGACCTGCATTACCAACCACATTTTTCAGGAAGGTGGTAGTGTTCCCTGCATGTTTGAATAATTTGCTTAAAATAACCTACATAAATTCAACAAAAACACGAATAGTTTTGGTACTTTATAATTGTAATAGGAAGCCTGGTGGCTATGAGTGATAATACGTGAGAACACTCAGTGCCAAGGGTCGTAGGTTAACGTTAAAATTTAAATAAATAAATATAATTCTAATGAACAGCTTATAATGGCCTTGTGTGTACATGTCCGAGAGCGAAGAGATCAATCTGTAAAGGTATATATTTGTTTGTTCGCACTATTTGGGCAAAGTTCGACCCATTCGATTTGGTTAAATGAAAATGTCCTAGCGAAATTGGTTTGTACCAATTTTTTCCACACTGTATTTATGTGACCCCATTTTACGGTGGGTAAGCAGAGAGTCCTCCCAAAACCGGAAAACAAGGCAAGTCTCAGAGACAAAAAGATTACCTGACCAACTGCTCTAGATAAATTTGTACACAGTCAACAGACTTTCCATTATTGTAAGTGATTTTGTAAGGATATATGGATTCTTTTGGTATAAATGAAACAGCTGACACTATACGAAACGCCTTGCCAGGAGTCACAATGCAACAGTGGATTGTATGGTAAATTGTGCTGAGCCGTGAGGCAGACAGAGTATTGTGCTTCAAGTTCAATGTACTCGTGCCTGACTCTTAGCTGACTGGTTCTTCAAGTCACCTCCTCCCCACTCCGTTCCTTCGAAGGATGTCAGGATGGGTTTGAACCTGAAGGATACGGGAGTCCTGTCATGAGAAGGCATTGAGGATTGGCTCATCTAGGAAGGAAAACTGCACAATAATTTTGCCTACAAGAGTCTTTCTGCAATATGCAGAAACTTTGTGACCACAGTATCAAAGGCCACAATCATCTCCTCGATCAAATAAAAAAAATCGGTCCTGCAAGAGCTGCTTGAATGGGCAAATTTTTCAGATTTGCAACGAGTGCAATAAATTAAAAAAAAAATGATTTCTTATAATCAATGTTCGGTATTCAAATAAAACCGCCTTGCTCCGTATTCTAAAATTAGTCTAGCCTAAATACGCCACCTAGATTCTGTGAGAAGAAGCTGATAGACAACAGCTGACCACCTGACCATAGGAGCTCAGCGAGTCAACACCTATTTTTTTATGTGTTCAATGTGCCTGGAGATATGTGATTCACATTCGCAATCATCCGATTTATGTGACATGCGACCCAACAATTAGGGGGGTCAATATTTTTAAAAAAATCATATAAATAACTGTTTTATTTTTATGTTAGGTCATTTGCTTACAACTGTAATGGATCAATGTAATAATGTAGCGCGTTTCCTCCCTCCCTCTTTCATCCTATGTTTCCGTTTTTTTTCTAAATTATCATTTTTGGGGAAAGTGAATAAAACGAATAATCTGGTCGAATTTCCAATTACTCCAAAACGACGGATTGAGTTGAACATTTTATTACCCTAAAATGGGGTCACATTAGTGCAGTATGCTGTAATTGGTACAAACCTATACTGTTTATATATGCTTATACTTTTGTCTGAGATTGAACACACAAATATATTTGTTAGGTATATATTTGTGTGTACTTTGGGTAAAGTTCGATCCTTTGGCATCAGTTAAATTAAATTATCCTAGCAGTATATGTTTGTACCAATTCCACCACACTGTACTAGTGTGGCCCCATGTTACGGTATCACAAGCGAGATGATTTCAGATGTTTGAATATTTTCTTATATATCTTGAAAATTTTTGTAAAATTGTGGTAAGTGGCACCTATGTAACTTTGCGAAAACCTATGAAATTTTTTGTAAACTAAAATCCCATCCAACGTTCGATAGGACGAGCTTAGTAATAGAAATTAGTGCTCAAGCTATCAAAATATTTAATTCAGTTTCTTTGAACGTTTTTTTTTGTCTATACGTTCCTCAGTTTTTTTATTGGTTGTTATGTTGTCGGCAGGAAAATGAAATTTATGCCTGAGAGTAAAGCAACGCAAATAAAGTGAGAAAGTATGTTGTACAATTGGGTATTTTTAAAGACCCTCTACTTAGGCTAGAAAGTAGTGCGAAACCAACGGTTTAACTGGTCTGTTGTAAGTAGACCCAGAAACCGACGTATGCTCCTCAGCAATCGACAACGGCAGGCCTACAAATGTGGCCTTTGCTAAACAAGGTCTGTGCCCACTTACAGAAGTGGTTAAGAGATCCGTTTTAGGTAGGTCCGAAGTAAGCACCTCAGCAAGACCGACAACAGTAGCCCTCAAATTTACCAAAGTAAAGACAGGGTCTGTATCCAATGTACACATGTGGTGAAGAGTTCCGTTCTAAGTAGGAGAGATACGTGGGTGCTAGTAACGCTGACCTACGTTAGGTAGGCCCATAGTCCGAAGTATGCACCTCAACAAGACCGACAACAGTAGCCCTCAAATGTACCCTAGTAAAGCCAGAGTCTGTACCCAATATACACATATGGTTAAGCGGTAGTTTTAAGTAGGAGAGATAAGTGGGTACCAGTGGAGCTGACCTACGTTATACGTGATATACTAGTGACATTGACTCGCTTCTTCCATCGTCGTCCATTGTACTACATCAAGCACAGCTTATTTGTCAGTCTTGTAACAAAAATCGTTTCTCCCCCTTCGCATTATGTCATAGAATTTCCTGTTTATTGTTCGGAGAGAGTTATGCAAGCGATTCGAGTGTCACGGACTTCTTCGCCGTGTCTTCTTCCCGAGGAATGTCTTCATTACAGCGGCACATGTTCAGTCAGCCGTCAACAGGGCAATGCTTATCTAATCACGGGCAAAAATACTGTTTTTTTTTTATAAAACCAATATGGTGGTTTATTCTAAAGGCCTTCAGCATCAAATAAGTTGAGAATTTTCTTGGTTGGGTTTTTAGCCAATGTTGGGTTTTTCACAAAGGTATAATTCTTTTAAAACACAAGAAAGCTGTGACACCAATTGTTCAGTAACCTACTTTTTTTCAAACCAAGAACCAGAAAGTACTGAAGAACAACGCACGAATCATGTGCTACTGCGAGAATAGGACTTAGAAGCGAAACCATGTTCCTGTCCGGAACTAGGAAAGTAATGTTTTACCTAGATGTTAGTCCAAAAACCTACTTAAAATAGAATGTTTTGATATGTGCAGCATCCGTTTTAAGTGTATACGACCCGGATACTTGCTCGGTAACGAAAATATAGGGCGTCATTTCGGCTTTAAATGACAAAAAAAAATATTTTTGAATAAAATACCAAAATAACAAGAAATTTTACTTATCGATTTTTTCTTTCGCTAAGAAATACTGCCAGGCGGACCAAATTCCTACAATAGATAGTAAGTTTTTACATTTCATATTTATAAAACATACTAAACAATTATATATATATATATATATATATATATATAGGCCCACGGTAGTGCGCCAGGCCAAGTTCAGGCCTCAGCATATTGTGTGTATATTACAGGAGATCTTAGAGCCGATTTTTACCCTCTCATAACTTTCAACCAGGTAAAGATAAAGTTATGAAATTTTACACAGGTATTATACTACTAGATGTGAGTAAGACAGGAAATTTTCATAATTCTACATCGAATAGTTTCTGAGATATAAGCGATCGAAAATCGGGATTTATAGGACTCACTGACTCATCAAAATTATTAGGCACTTCCCATGATGCTAGAGACTTGAAATTTTGCAGGATGATAGATATGATTGTGTTATTAAAGGAAAAAATCGAAAAATCCTGAAAAGTTGTGTTTGACTCCGCTTCCGGGGCGGGGGCGTGCCAGTTTTGTACTTCCTTCGGAAACCCATCATTCCGTCTGAAACCCATTATTTGGGGTATCAAATGAATCGTCTTGGTAAGGAGAACCTATATTTGATATTTTAAGAAACATTTCGATGCATCTTAACAACAACACGTGTGACGTCTTTCTTAAATGTTGTAAATAAAGTCGTAGGGGTTAACTAATATACTGGAAAGCAGATACTAAGTTTTTCAAATTCGAGTCATCTAAATTACAAAGTTAAGGATCACAAACCCAAATGTATCGTCTTTGTTCTTATCTTTTTCTTGAAGGCCTTCTACACTTTCTCTATTGTGATCTTTATCCTCGGGATGAGGTTCTTGTTTTTTACAGTGTAATAGTCTAGTTAAGAGAGCAATCAATTTGTCCTCTAGAGTACCTACTGTCATCTGTAAGAGCTTCCAACTTTTCTAGTACAGTGATTAGATGTATATAGGTTGATTATTGGTATCAAATATCAAGCAGTAAGGAGAACTTTATGCAGAATCCAAAGCCCTGGTTTTATATGAAGTACAAAAACCAGTACGTATGCGGCAACTAAATTTTAATTAATGCTCAGAAAAAAGTAATGAGATCCCAAAAAAAACATAAATGTGAAATAGAGGCCAAGTTCCTTCCCCCACAAAGAAACACTCCCTTCCCCAAAAAGCGAGAAATATCCCCTCCTAAAACCCCCAAAAACGCCTTACCATCCTACACTCAAAAAAGTAGTATGAGTTGGTTTATCATATTTTGAACCAAAAATATTTGCCAATACTAGAGATGATAGAAGAAAGAAATGTCCAAGTTCATTACTTAGAAGTCCTCATAGTTACTTACTAAGAACAGTAAAGACACTTCAACTGACCTTTAAAAACAACAATAAAAATAATTATATCCAGTTTCTAAAATATCACTTTCCTCAACCAGGTATATTCTTAAACTTGGCAATATTTTATTTGTGACGCAATTATCTTTAGAGAGAAAACTAAACATTGCCAAGTTTAAGAATATACCTGGTTGAGGAAAATGATATTTTAGTAACTGGATATAAGTATTTTTATTGTTCTAAGTAATGAACTTGGACATTTCTTTCTTCTATCATCTCTTGTATTGGCAAATATTTTTGGTTCAAAAAATGATACACCAACTCATACTACTTTTTTGGAGTGTAGGATGGTAAGGCGTTTTTGGGGGTTTTAGGAGGGGATATTTCTCGCTTTTTGGGGAAGGGAGTGTTTCTTTGTGGGCGAAGGCACTTGGCCTCTATTTCACATTTATGTTTTTTTTGGGGATATATATATATAGAAACAACAGTCCCGCAACTTGCCACAACAGCCCAGAAAATCAGATGCTATAGAGGTATCTGATTCTCTAATTCTTTACCATAAGGTGCACTAGAGAGGTAGTGTGATCAGTACTATGCTCCGGTCGTCTGATTTTCCTCTTTGCAGGTACCCATTAATAAATTAAATAAGACGTTACACGACAGAGTTTTTGTTTTCTCGTCAAGAAAATTGGTACACACCATTCGCCTAGAAAACGATTGATTGGTGTGTTAGCCTTCAATGTCTGACCATCCGGAGACACTATGAAAACCCCAGTTAAAACAAAAAATAATACTACATTACTTAACACTCCCACTCCAAACGAGGAAGATCGAGTGAGATAGGGTTTGTCACTTGCTCTTGCGGAATCAAGTGATCGAGCAAGACGAGCGGCGGCAAACATCAAAGGCTTTGATTTTATTTTGAACCATCTACGCGGCCCACGAACGTATTTGCACACTAAAGTTTGGCCCACAACATGTCAAAGGTTGCCTCAACCTGACAGCGTTGGCTCTATTAAAACGCATAACGCTCCACGCAGCCAACACGTCAGCAAGGAGAGCAGAAGAACCGGGATCAAAAGCAAGTCTGGCAAGAAAATAATTCTTAAGTTTAAGATTTGAAAATAAAGTCACTGACTGTGTATGAGGTACTGGTAATTTACAGTGGTTTGATAGTAATTTTGTATTTCTGTGCTTTTTCTTCAATTAAGATTATTTTGATAATGCACGGGGAAGGGTGCAGTGCTGGTCTCGGACTTTACTTGAAGAATAAGTTTAATATCTTCACTTTTCTAAAAGTAAAAGTCTAGATCCTTCAAGCAAGGTTAAGTTTACTGCTGTTAATATGTAATTATTCGGCCTGTGTGTCTAGTAAAAGAATCATAGCCCTCTACCGTTTAATTATTGCGTGTATCTCGTTAAAATCGATGATTCGATTGATTTATTACATTCTCTATTTTTTGAAGGTGTTCCAATTGAGGTGTTTTAATCTCTTTGGGACCCACCCGGCTTGTTGTAAAGGGTACTTGCAAAGGGGAAAACGGCCGGCCAGAGCATAGTACTGCCCACACTCTTTCCCTAGAATGCTGCAGAATCAGATACCTATATAGAATATGACTCTTTGAATTCCCTCCCCTACTGAAATTGTATCTGTACCCCTGAAGGACATCATGTTACATATCTGTAATTGTTCAGAGCTAATTTTCCATAACTTTGATCTATTAAAATTTGTTTCTTCCTTGCTTATAGAGACAGTTTATAGACATTGTTTCACATTGTTATTAGCATTGATAGGTAATTGGAAGTAATCATCATAGTCGAAGAAAATCACATGGCGTCTTCTAACTCCAATGACACCGGACCTGATTTTATTTTTCACTGTCTTATCTTCATTATTTATGGGAACAGGACATTGTGGCCTATACCATTATATGGATCTAAAAATCCACATTAAGAACACGTTGTTAAGTCAATTTAATAAAGAAATTTCTCATGCTGTACTCGACAGCTTGTTGAATCTACATTTAGTCCAGAGCGGGTATGTTTTGAGTTTAAAAAGACTGTGCGACGGCTAACTAATTGCTGATATTTTTCTTGTTTAAGTTACTATTTCTTCAGCTGAGTTGGAAAATAGTTACGAAAAGTAGTAATATTTTGGAAAACTTGTTTTCGGTGACTGTTTTTCTCGAAAAGACAAGATAAAAGGAAGCCGCTTGCACGAACCAAGATTGTCTTCCCTCCTTCCGAACAATGCAGAGAATCATGCAACAAGGAAGAGAATTTATTAAGAATGGGGATGAATGCAATGTAGGCCAAAAATATCGCAATCGGTAGCCATTTCCATTGCATAACAGTCACGACTATGTGGTCCACAGCTTTTAGAGCCATCTATATCTATATGTTTAACAATAAATTTGTGGCTTTCTGATTGATTTAGTATAGCTGCAAATATAGCAATAACAGGCAATTTAATTATATACCCATTATGTGGTTCATTGTCCGCGTTGAAATTGCACAAATAAGCGTGATGGTATTATTAGGCTTTTGACAAGGTAAACTTGGCCCAACACTATGATATCAAAATATTCACAAGCAAACTGTTTTTGGTAGGGGCCTGGAACATGGCCTGTTTCTGTCAATGTTAGTTTTATATGGGTGTTATTTAATATTTTTGTTCGTTAATACCCTATTTATTACATATTGACTTGTCAATAATTTATACATCTGTCTAATATTAGGTTGGTGCAAAAATAATGCAGGTTTTAAATATTCATTTTGTTTAGACGAGTGCTTATCAAATAAACAAAGATAATCTAAAGCCTTGTTAGTGGATTATAAACTATTAACGCCGGGCTATCTACAGGTTGCCCCCCTTTTATATTGCCAGACCACATGCTCCTGGCATGATTTTTTTCCTCAAAGATTAGTCTAGTTTGTGTTATGTATGCATAACAACATTACTTGTTACATTACACAGGATTTTCGGCATCGTCAAAGGAAGCATTAGTGAATCTAGAGTGCAGCGATGGCTTCAAAAATTTCGCCTGGGAAATTTTGATCTCCAATACAAGGAAGGTCATCCCTTGTTGACCAGAACGAACTGAGGGCTTTAATAGATCAAAATCCTTGCAAATCAACTCCGAACATTGCGTGAGAAGTTGGTGTTGAGCACTCAACAGCCGTTTGGAATGAATTGCTAACAAAACCTGCAATTTTTTTGCACCAACCGGAATACAAAACCATGCAAGCTAACTCACTGTTAAAATAGTTAAGTGAGTATTTAAAATTCATATAAAAGATGCCCCAATCGCAGGAATTGCACCATACCAGCGATGTCATTGAAATCTTATCGATGGTATCATTTGTAAACTTCAGATTAGAATCTCATGATATTTAATTTTCTATACATAAAAATTAATTTTAACATACAAATTAAAATATTTTGTTTTTCCTATATTTGTTCATACATGTTTATCTTTTTTAAAAAGTGTAAAATAATGGATATTTGTGGGCTATCATTGTCAAGAGTTCATTCATATTACGTGGTATGTTGATGTTTTTAAGGTTTCCTGGAGTCTGTTAGTAAGCGTTTTACAGTTAATGTCATATTGCATTCTTGACATTGTGGTAAGTCTGCTTTTGTAGTGGGAGTGAGTTAGTAGTGTATGTCCAATTCTAAGTCTTGTAAGGACTACTTCTTCTCTTCGGCTGCATCTATAGCTCGAATTCCATTGCTTTATGAATGGCTTTATCTCACGAAGCTTGTTGTCGTTAAAAGGTAACCATTCAGCCTGCCATTTATTGAGTATGTGAGCCCTTAATCTAATTTATAAAAAAAACAATTGGGTAACCTTGAGGAATATGTGGCCACTGAGGATTTTCTGTTATGGCCTTCCAAAACAAACCAGATAAAAGCATTAACATAACCAATGTGCTCGGAATCCCGTTAATTGCGAAATCATAATCTCCCGTCCGTTCGCTTAGCGACAGCCAAGAAACGGGATGGGTGGGGTAGAATGCGACCTTCGATAGTGCAACAATCGTGAAAGTACCTGATCGAAAATGCATTCCGTTCAATTTATTCCTGACAGCGTATTGACCTTGCATGTCCAATCACGAGTTTCAATAAGGTCAGGACAAGTAGATATCTGAAGTGTATTAACAAGAAATCGATGTTAGCGCGTTTCCCCACTCACCATAGTTACAGTAAGTCGTCTCGCGACAAACCAGGAGGTGAGGATTACAAATGTCGACATTTGATCAACCATGATGAAAACGTTTCATATGGGTCTTCAGGGGACATCTCTAAAAGTTATGTACCTACATCCCAAAAAGTAATTATTCAATTTTTTAAAACATATTTTTATTAAGATAATTACATTTTAAGATTAAATTATGTTGGTTGATCTGAAGCCAGCATAAGGTCACTTCAACACTTGTTCCAAAAAACATTACATGAGAACTTCTCCCAAATAAGGGTAGTTGTAATTTTTTAAGCGTAATTACTAGAAACGTATATAGTCGTCACAATTTAAAAATATTATTTAAAAAAATAATAATTTAAAACGGGGAGCAAAGAGTCTAGCGATGATTTGTGCACCAGCTGGCCTACCATAACTTTGCAAATTATCCCTCAGCAGGGCCTCCAAGAGGAATTACGGGCCCCTAGTCAAAATATTTTATGTGCCTCTTAACCCCCCCCCCTCGATTAAAAATACCAAAAATTACTTGAAACGGACAATTCTCTGAAGACAAAATTAAATACATTTGTAATTGAAAAGAGTGTAAAATTTACATATTGTCGAAGGTACATTGGCACTTCCTGGGGCTACAAATTTTTTGACTGTCAATATTTAAAATCTGGTTTATATATTAGAACTTGAGAATTTAGAAAGTTATCCATTGGTTGTTCTCAATAAAACTTCTGTGAACTATACTTAGATATATAATTTTGTTATTTGAACTTATAATGCGAGTAAAAAAATGACTCCGGGCCCCCCTGATTCCACGGACCCCTGGCCAATTATTTACCGTGCCCCCCCCCCTTAGCGGGAGCCTGCCCCTTAGTGTTTAACTGGGCAATGTCTCCAAAATAAGAAAAAGTGATGATTGTTCATTTTTAACCACAATTACTATTTTATATTTTATACAATCTTAACTTTTCACCAGAATATTTAAATGAATATTTTACCCGTAAGAAGAATTACACTTATGGATACACAAAATAGATGTCCGGCGTAAAGAAACATGTCAAACAAAAACAAAGACAGTAATAACTTTATTTTACATGATATGTACAATTAATAATAATATTATTATTATTAGCTTAAATATGTTTTAGCTATGACTAAACTGAACAAAAGCGTTACAAAAAACACGCCGTGCCAAAATCTACGGCACAAAAAGACATGGTTTGGCCTGGCGACGTATTAATTGTCAATCTAATTAGAATTTGAACGTGTTTGAATTCAATTGGCAAATCTGTGGTAATAATAATGGACTGAAACTGTGTAGGGAATGAGAGAAAGCTCATTGTGTAAGGAAGACAGGAGACCGGCTTCGTTCTCATCCTTATATATATATATATTATTTTTTTTTTTTTTTTTTAGCTTGTCAATCTTTTCGGTCATTAACGCCATTTCTTTGAGAAGCGAATAATCTGTGATGGTTGTAATCATCAAAGGTTATTCGCGAACATATACATTCCCATTAATAAGCAGTATAATATTACATGAGTCTGAGTGCAATGTGCAACTCACAGTAAAGCATATTTTTGACGAATTTCAGGGCTTATGAACATTTAAAAGAACAACATCAGCTATCAGACTCTAAAGATAAAATATTAGCCGATGACGCCAAACAAGTAGCAAGACTTTTTAACTATTTAGAAGCGGAAGAATTAATCAGCAAAATTTAATCAGTCCGAAGATAACTAAAATCAATATCATCACCAAAGTTGAATGATGTGCAGCTCATTGAAGAGAAATGCTCCTGACACGAATCATTTAAAAATAATTATTGGCATTATCAGACTCATCCTTATTCCGTGCTGTATACTGTGTGAGAAGTGACACCGGTAGTCGCCTGGCGGGGCTAACTGATCGAGTGATAATTGATCAGTTATCTACCACCAAGGGTTGAAAATTATTAAAGTATCGCTATTAAAAAATTGGGATTTTCGGGATGGACCACCCTTATTACTTAAGGGCGTAAATAATATTTTACATCCTATTCTCAGTCCTACCAAATAAACACACAAAATTTCATAAAAATCGGTCAAGCCATATATATAGCCCTCTACCAGCCTCCAAATGTGTTTTTATGGAAATTTGAAGTCGAAATTCTATACATGATTCTTATTTGCTGCTGGACGGCTACATTTCATTGGAATGAGAATTCCCCTGAGAATGTGTCATATGTTACATTACTTTGAATATTAATTTTCGTTTATGCAAACTGTTTAAATATTCATTGATACTCAGAAGAAACAAAGTGATCATAACGGTCTTCTGGATCATCCTGGCTTAAGTCCGTTGGGGCCAGCGGGCTGGACACGCAAAATCGTGCTTTACTCTCAGTTATTGGTGCCAATGAGCTTAGCAGCCCGATGTAGTAAAATAAATTAAGAAAAAAAAAATTACTCAATATTAACGGAAAATTCTCATGTACCCTATTTATGCTTGAAAATTCTGGAACGTGTTCAGGCATCAAACATTTGAAAGTAGGCACTTCCTTTCCACAATAAAACTGGACGAACTAAACAGTCTAACAAACGTAGTTGCAATGACAATGCACGTACTGCACCTAATGAGTCACAGAATGGCAAGGAAAAAGAAAGCAAGAAACACCTGTTTTTCCGAAAGAAAATCATTTTAGAAAATAAAAATTAATATTGTGGATTATATCGTCAAAATCTTGAAGGCTACTGTGGATTGAACATGAGTAACCATAAGTGCAACCTTATTAACAATTTATTTAACTAGAACAATGCCGTCAATATTTGTACGCCACAATTTCTTTGGACTACACGATTCATGTGGGCCGTTATGAAAGTGCGAAACCCACACCTGCTGATAAAATCTCTTATCAATTCAGATCGGCCACATGGCCTGTCATTACGATGCTGTATTGAATTACCCTACTAAACAAAAGTCGGTGATATTTGTCGCCCATTCAGTGTACCCGATCGTTTATCATATGCATTCATGAAACGAAAGTGAGCCCTGAAATAATCTTGTGCATTGCGAAACGCAAGAATCGAAGGACGTATCACAAACTGTGATCAAACATTTCTAAGCTGTACAATAAACATCAAAAGATCTCATTACTAATTATTTATTATAAATAGCAAAATCAATTATTAAAACGTACAAAAATAAATGCTTCCCCTTGCAACCAATTTCGGTGATTTTTAGGATACGTAATTATCATCAGTTGATGACTGACTAATGCCTTTCCGGATAATTCTTTTTATTAACTCTAAGACAACAAACTCCCAAATTCGGTTTATTTTTGGTTTCAGAAAACAGCATAAAAGAGTAAAAATTGGCATTTCTAGTTCAAATAAAATTTCCCGATCCATGATGTTGCTGTGACACGCTCCGGAAATTACATCACGTGCATATAGCTGATACATGCCCGAATGCATTCAGAATGTTATTACGTTTTATTCCGGGTTCCTTTATCTTAACGTATAAGGAATACAAATGGACATACATAAGGTTGTCAAGCAAATGGTGTATTGCGGGAGCCGATTTGATTTCTTCCACCGTCCAATCTGATCAAATTATTGCATAAGTCATCTGGAGCGTAGAAAGTAAGCTAAATATTCGATTTGTATCCGTCACTTCTCCCGCCAAAACCTGCCATATTCTTACATTCTCTCGCCATAACACACCTGCCATATCAGGAACCTTGAGAAAGTATTTTCACCTTTCATCAAACCTCCGCTTCATTTTGAAAGGCCTATTTGCTAGGCGAGCATCTTAATGAAGTCTCATCAGCCTCTAGGACTCTAAAGCCATCTACTTATAGCTATGTAGTATGCAAATGGAATGGAATTTAGCACCGCAGGATATTTACTATCTACCCAAGAAATAAGGAAAACTACTTCAAAGTAGTTTCGTAATCCGTATTTTCCCAAAGGGCCCAAGGAAAGTTATTATACTGAAATCTCCTAAGATAATACTTTTAGCGTTCTCAGGTCATGCAAAGATGAACAAACATCTACTGAACATGGGCCTGGCTGCAACCTGTACATATAATTGGTGATTGTACAGTAAACACAAAAAGACGCTTCATGTACTTTGGATGTGCGAAAATAACGGGCCCGGGTAGAGATTCTGAGCTTACACCTCGGAAGATGAGAGGGTTCGTCAAGGATGCAGGGCTGCTATAAGTAAACCAGCAGGTTATCAGGAGCACAATAGATCTTTTAGGTCGAGTTGCTTTCCCCTTAGGGGGCCCTTTATCTATCAATCTAAATAATATAGTAAAAAATCTGCCTTTTTTTGATTATGTGAAAAGGAAAAAGAGTGAATATATTTGTCAGGAAATGATTTCAAGCAAAATGGATCAGTCCCCATACGAAAAGCATCAAAAGCTTCTGCACATCTCTCACGTCCCTAAAACAGGTTTTACTTAGAGATTGCCTTACTCGAACAGACGCTCATAATTATGAAGCCCATAAAGCATGCATTACCCCAGCAGACAGTAAGTCTAGAGTAATGTGTAACATAGATCCTCTGTTGGAGGTAAGGAAGTCGGATAGAGAAAGCTGGTGATGGTGGTTCTTGGAGTGATGTGTGAGGATGACCAGGTCACGATCCAAGGAATAGGATATCCTACACGAGATAAGTTCTTGGAGACAACCTTCCGATTCCAGACTTTCACCTATCAAGGCAAAGGATATGTCAAAATAAAGTTGGTTGCAAATAATAAAGTTAGTTACAAGAGGAATTATGTGTGAGTTTTGTTTTTTTACGGCACATCGACATCTAGGCCATTAGCGCCGACATCTAAGGCGCAGCGAGGAATTTTCCCAACGAGCCGTGTGATGAGAACATTCCTGCCGCCGGTGGGGATCGAACCCACTATCTCCCACAAATGAATCTAAGGCGTTAGCCACTAAACCACAGGGAGACCCCAAGAGTAGATAGTATTAGTAAATAAAACTATTTCCTACACTTGAATGCCTTCACTGCTACTGTTGGTTAAAAACAACTTGCACCTTTTAAGCAAGTTGTTTTTAAACAACAGTATTAGTATAGACACTACAGTGTAGAAATTGATCTTATTTACTAATACTATCTAATCAAAATGAGAAGCGTGTTGGCATTATATGTAATATAGATTACCTTTAGAATGAGCAGTATTCAAAGAGGCGTCCTCTTTTCAAAATGGAACCAAATGTATATATCATAGCTTGAAAAATGTGGAACATGTGAAAAGCATTTCTGAATACCAAAAATAAAAATTTTAAGTTTTATAATTTTTCTCGGTAATGGTTAAAGGTGTCGCTTTAAAAATAATTTCAGTAGATTTACCTCTTCAATAATGATAATAATAAAAATTTAATTGGACTGCAAGTATTCTACATTCTCTGGCGTATTGGCCCTTCAAACCCCTGATTTGCTCTGAATTAAACAATAAACAAAAACAAATTTAAATGTCCACAATTATCAGTAAATTAGAGAAGCAAATCAACAAAAGTCTAAAGAAAAAAATAAAACAAGATTTTAGTAGATTTGTGTACAGAATTAAAAATATTAACTATTTACATGTGTGCTGATTACACCATAGTTATTATATTTACATAATATAAAATAAAATAACATACCGACATTATTTAATTGTTTACTGGATCTTATCGCAAAACATTTCTCTGAACTCCCATTACTGCCCAGTGGCGGCAAAAGCGTACGCTTGGGGGCTTAGCCCCCAGAATGAAAATCAACAGTCTTTTTCGTTTAAGTTAGAAAAAGAAATTGTTTAGGCAAATTAATAGTAATAAGTTCTAATTAATGTACGTTCTTACTTTATCAAATATCTGGATTTAAAAATTTGATTCTACACCCCCAGGCACGGCGGTAAGCCCATACTAACTTAGCCCCCCCCCAGAAATGTTTGTCTAAAGCCGCCTATGTTACTGCCTAAGTAAAATAAATAAATGAATAAATAATAACTTTATAAAGTAAAAAGAAAAATTAAGTAAAACAAATTTAAAAGGATATTTTTTTTTTTTTTTTTTTTTTTTTTTTTTTTTTTTTTTTTTTTTTTTTTTTTTACGGCGCATCAACAAATCTTGGCTATTAGCGCCGACATCCAGGGTGCAGCCAGGAATTTTCTCAGCGAGCCCTGAGATGAGAAAATTTCTGGCGCCGGTGGGGATCGAACCCACCATCTCCCGCTTATGAATCTAGTGCGCTAGCCTCTAGATCACGGGAGACCCCATCAGTCTATTATTACCTACTTATTTTTATTTGTTTGCTTATAGAGTTTCATAACAATGGTGGTCTGCTCGAAGAAAATTAATATCCACTACCTATACATTTAGATCGGTTAAACTGGTAGCATTTGAATATTTAATGTATTTATTAGTTTTAAGGTCCCTTCATTAATAAAGGAAATATTTTTTAGACGTGGTAGCTTCAGATTTTATTTGCAAGCTTTCCTAGTCACCCTTAGGACGAAACGAGCCCACATCCCTGGGTGTAAAGATTTCTTTGCATTCTTCTTATAATAAGACAATAGGATTTCGAGTTGGGCAATTGACGGGGCTTATTCATTAAGTGCAAAGAACGTCAAAAATAGAAATCTTGAATTTCTTTTTATTGAATGAGAAATTTTCTTTTCCTCCATACTAATTAATGAGAACAGATGTTATTTAATTGTTAAGGCTCAATGAGAAATTTAGAGAAAGGAAAGTTCCTGAGACAATTGTTTATTTCGATATGTATTCCATGGAGTCACACGCTTGTTATCTCCAGCTCCACAAGCTATGGGGAAACAAGAAACTTAATGGAAAAATGAAGGTATTTCAGTGAATGATTCGTAAAGCAAAAATTACAAAAAAAAAAACGAAAATAATTTTACGAATTATGAATAATCTAGTGCGGTTTATTAAAAAAATAAAAATAATATTACACTACTTACTCGCACTCACTCCAAATGAGGAAGATGGAGTGAGATCTTCCTGCGGAATCAAGCGAGCAAGGAAGCCGAGTGTATCATTGATTTCGTGTCGCTATTTAACTTTCATAGTTTGTATTAATTCCAAATTTCACGATTTAATTATAATGTTGTACCTATTTTCTTTTTTCATTTCTTTTTATTATTTTAATAAATTGTATAATAGTAAAATTTTTGTACTACTTCATGTCTGATATCTACCACTAAAAATTATGAACATTGCGTCAAAACGCGATGTTATTTTATTTGCACACTAAGGTTTTTGGCCCACAACATGTCAAAGGTTGCACATACCTGTTTTAAATAATTCTAGTAATAAAGATGGTAAGGAATCGCTTTAAACGCATTCCTCGGAGGCTATATAAAACGAAATTACTGACCTTTTTTTTTTTTATATTCAACTGGACTATAAACTGAACACTAAATGTTACTAACTTGAAACAATGCGGTATATAATAAAACGATGGGTTATAAAGATAAGAAACTAAATAGACATATCTTTGACTGAATCAATATTTCGTTTATAGGCCAGCAAAATATAATTATATTTCTCCGAGTGAGGTCAGTAGTTGAGTAAGTATGCTGGAAGTGGACATACCTTCGAATGCTGGCATACATACGGACAGCACCATAAATATAACAGCAATATAGGCGTGGTTGGTATGCACTAAGCAAATGCTGCTTTTGTAACGTTTAATTTATTGTTTTGAGCTGAGAGATGATTTAGATTTTAACTCTACAAAAACATTAAAAAAATTAAGCGTCGATTTTCAAAACAGTATGTATCCAAATAGTTCAATTTGTCAGGGGAGATAAAAAATAAGTAGTATAATTTCTTTTACGAGGCCACACTAACATCCATTTCCTTGTGTTAAATTGCATTTAATAAATTTCCCCAAAAAAAGTTTTTATTGTGTGAAAAACACAACATTTTGCGAAAAAAAAAATGATTTTTACAAAAATGATCGTCTCAAATATTACATTTATTTCGCACTGAAATAGCGATGGTACCGTAAAAAGGGGCCACATCAGCACATTGTGGTGAAATTGATAGAAACCTATAGTGCTAGGATATTTACATTTAACTCATACCAAAAGGTCGAACATTGCCCAAAGGGATCGAAAAGCAAATATATGCCTATATATTTGTCTGTTCGCTCTCGGGCAAGTATATGAAAGATAAGAATTTCGTTGATATGTACGAATTTCAACACACTGTACTAGTGTGACCCCATTTTACGGTATATTATACTTGAATACCAAAACCAATAAGAACTATAACTTATAAATATAACGAAAACGGAATAATATTATCACCAACCTTCCTCGAGAAATAGTCAAGTGGCAGGTCCGATATTTTGCATTCCTTAATTTATCCCGAAATATGACACACAGTAAATGTAAAATAAGGCTCCATTGAGACATTGAGGCACATTCCTTAACAAGGAATAACAAAGAATATAAAAAGTTTAAATATTTGAAATTATTTATAACAAGATGATTCAATTATTCAAAACATCATTCCGGGGAACTACTTACACTTGCTTGGAATTTTACGTATATGAATGTGTGTGTATAGGTGTGTGTATATGTGTGTGTGTATATATATATATATATATATATATATATATATATATACATATACTATGAAAGCAGGAGGTGAAACAGCTGTATGGAAATTAAAAAACATTTTTAACCAATGTCTGGAGAATTCAACATTTCCTGATGAATGGAGCACAGCACAACTGATCCTTCTTCACAAAAAAGGAGACAAGCGTGACCTAAGAAATTACAGGCCTCTAAGCCTTCTCAATTGTATGTATAAAGTCTTTGCAAAAGTCTTATATAACAGAATTAGCACGGATCTAGACATAGGCATAACGATGAACCAAGTAGGCTTCAGACGTGGCTTTTCTACTATTGACCACATATTCACCGTTAACCAATTAATTAGGAAAGCAAAGGATTATGGGATGCCATTATGCCTGCTGTTTCTCGATTATGAGAAAGCTTTTGACAGCATAAAGATTACTGCCATAATGCAAAGTCTGAAGAAAAGGCAGTTAAATAAAAGAATCCTAAAACTGATACAGGAAATGTACAAAAAGAGCCAGGCAATATATAAGTTAGGAAAACAACAGGTCCAAATTCCTGTAGCCAAAGGAGTTAGGCAAGGTGATATTTTCTCACCAAAACTTTTTAATGCTGTTTTGCAAGACGTTATTGACGCCCTGGAATGGAATGAATTTGGCATAAATATAGATGGAGAGTTTCTCAACCATCTGGAATTTGCTGATGATACTCTCATTATCGGGAAGTCGATTCAAGAAATTGCGACTATGGCAAAGGAGCTGATAGGTGCTGGAGAGAAAATAGGCCTAAGGCTTAACTTGAGTAAGTGTAAAGTCTTAAACATCAACTCTTCAGGGAATGTGGTTCTTGGAGATGTCAGGATAGAAGAAGTCGACAGAATTATCTACCTTGGACAACTGGTTGATACCAATAGTCAGCTAGGCGAGATATCCCGTAGGTGTGCGCAAGGCTGGAAAGCATTATTGAAGCACAGGTGCTTATTCAAGTCCCAAGCAAATTCAGATATAAAGCGGAAGCTGTGGGAAAGCACCGTGCTATCAACCATGATCTACGGATGCGAGACCTGGTGCATAAACAGCAAGGTAATCCAAAAACTTAGAGTGACGGAGAGAGCTATGGAGAGGTACATCCTTGGAATCACCAGGAAAGACAGGAAGACAAGGAAATGGATTAGGAGAACCACAGGATTCCCAGACATAATAGAGAGAATTCACTACAGGAAGTGGTCTTGGGCAGGGCATATAATGAGGAAAACACCCAACACATGGGCCCAAAAAGTGTTTGAATGGTACCCAAGGGATAAGAAAAGACGACCAGGAAGGCCAGAAACCCCATGGGATGCAGAGATGAGGAAGACCTGTGGTGGGGTAACCTGGAGAAGAGTTGCAGAGGAAAGGAAGGAATGGAAGAGACTTGGCAACGTCCACTATCTAGTCTGGCTACAAGACCTATAACAACACAAACCGGACTCAAACCTCAGCATTAGCTGATTTTATGCTTAAATTGAGTGACAATTAATTTTAAGAAAAAGAAGTCCAATTATGATTTAATGTTAAGAAGAAAAAAAATAAATAAAAAAAAAAAAAAATAAATAAATAAATAAATGTATATATCTATATCGTAAATTGTTTAACTAATGTAAGTTGTTTAGCATAAATAAAAGGTTTTCATTTCATTTCATTTCATTTCATACATATACACCGCGTTTTTCTCAAGTAAACCTCCACTCCAAATGGATCGATGAAGCTTATTTTCACAGTTCCCCATTCAATCTAAATAATACATGGAAAATATCGTAAAGGAAAACATTTCAGCCCCTAAAGTCACATTAATAACCTGGATTGTTCGTTATTGAAATATTTTTAACCGAGGCAATAAGAACAAATCTTTTATATAACCGTATATATATGTATATATATATATATACATATATATATATATATATATATATATATATATATATAAATAGATGTGAATGGTCCAGTTATACAAGAATGCAAGGTCAAACTTATTTAACACGCTCAACTGATATTTTTTTTTTTTACCTTTCCGTCAATAGATTTCTTCTTTTTTTTTTTACTTTTTACAGTTTTATTTACACCAGGTAATGAGGTTTCCAGGTCAGTTACGAAATTATACTGCAATTATTCGATCGGAAATCACGCAATATAAACAATTTTTTATTTAGTTTAGAATAAGAAGTTGTTTTTCTGAGCAAGTTTTACATTTTTTCAGGATGCCCTTCCCTTCTTAATTTATTTTAATTGACTATTTAATTAAAAGTGGCGAAAGGTATTCCTCAAAAAACGTTTAATCATAGTAAATACTTACTATCTTATACACTTTCGAACACGTTTTGGAAATTTCGGTGGATGCAATTTAATCGGAGTTTATAACGTAGCATAATTTATCTCGGCTTGTATTAAGTGCGTTTTCTCCCTTCCTACAAAGGAAGGAAACCCGTTGTGGCCCAATCCTGAAGTGACATGCATTATATATGCTACCGTGAAATTTACATTATTGGTTTGCTCGAAAATGCATTTTCTAGATGTTAGTACATCGACAGAATAGTACTTAGAAAATTCGTCAAGAGAGGGAGAATCAGTCATTATTTTATTTTAGTTTTTTCACCATTTCGTGATAAAACTAGGCCTTTTTCCTGAATCAATTAGGAATAAATTCCAACAGAATAACGACTCATTGTACTACCAACAGGGATGAGGAATAACCCTTCACAGCTGTACAACATACTTTTATTTCAACGCTTCGGACCGTTCGTCCATCTTCAGGCAACCATATCCTGTCACTACTTAAAATAACATTTCAAACGTCATAAATTAAAACAAATGATTCCTATAAGGAACCAAGTCAAAAACACTTGAAGACAATTAAAAATGTTCATCCTCATACCGCCATATTAGAAACCTTTCTAATATGGCTGTGGGAGGATGAACATTTTTAATTGTCTTCAAGTGTTTTTGACTTGGTTCCTTATAGGAATCATTTGTTTTAATTTATGACGTTTGAAATGTTATTTTAAGTAGTGACAGGATATGATTGCCTGAAGATGGACGAACGGTCCGAAACGTTGAAATAAAAGTATGTTGTACAGCTGTGAAGGGTTATTCCTCATCCCTGTTGGTATTATTAATTAATACCCTTCATCTAGTCATCAAAATGACTCATTGTACAATTGTGATGTGAAACTAAAAGTGCCATAATTACCTACAATGTTTATAAACTAGTCTCATAGAAAAATCAAACCCATTCTATAGGCTATTTCATTTAAGTTGAAGTGAGGGTGGGGAAGGCTCAATGGATTCTTGAAGAAAGTAACAGGAGTTGTTTCCCACAATTGTTTAAAACATTAACTTAAATTGACGACGTTTCGAACCTGTTCAGGGTCAATATCAGGCATCTTATGTAACTTGTGTTAAGGCCTATTAAGATTTTAATTATTATTAACCTAACACAACTTATATAAGATGCCTGACGATGAACCTGAATAGGTTCGAAACGTCGCTAATATAAGCTAATGTTTTAAACAACTTTCGGGAGTGACTCCTGCTACTTTCTTCAAGGTTATTTTATTATTTTTATTTTGCTTGTCCCGTAAACTTTCAATTTTTTTCAGTTGTTTCATTATACTTCGGCAACAGCGATATGTCACCACGCATCTTAGTTAATAACATGTCAACCCTTCAGATACTTTAACACCGTTCCTTTATTATAGTACACATTCACATAAATATACAATACTGGGTGTATCACAAATAGAAGGCAATACTTAAGACAGTGTAGCAATCAAAATATGTAATTAAATGCTGCCATCCTCAAGTTTCTATCTTCTTTTGTTCAATATGCAATTATAAAAACGTGCTTTATATAGAGAAGCTCTATTTGTTTCTGCTTGTACTCATTATTTTTTACCGTTACATTACTTTTTTTAAAAAATTATCATTAGATTTGATTTAAGGCTAATACACTATCCATGTTAAAAAGTGTCATCTTCTAAACGCAATTACTGTGATAGTTGATATTAATCAAAAATTATAGTAAGCGACAAATTTTTGAGAGTCACTACTCCTCCAAAAAACACTACCTTTTTCTATAAGAACACTTCTTTTTTTTCTAAATATCCTTTAGGGTGGGTTTACACTTGCTAGTTATTGCAGGATATTTATATCAGAGAGAAATTGCAACTATGGAACCCCCATGTAAAATGTATGTCTGCAATAAATTGCTCATGGTAGAATTTATTGCCGACATACATTTTACATGGGTTTTCATTAGTGGCAATTTCTCTCTGATAGAAATATCCTGCAATAACTAGCAAGTGTAAACCCACCCTTAGAACGGCTTTTGTCTGGAACAAAACATATAGAAGCGTGAGATTGACAGCATTTAAATATATTTTAGGTCTAGTTTAAACCGCTGGAGTATTGTAATATACTTGTGATACACCCTGTATTGTATATTTGTGTCTAATGTGTTTATGGATGTGTACTATAATAAAGGAACGGTGTTAATTACCTGAAGGGTTAAGGGGTATAAGGATAGCTTTACTCACATTTCTACTTGAGGGGATCTTGTCAGTTTTGAATTTATATAATTTGTTAGGCCTACGATATACTACGCAGTTCCTTTGAGTGGACGTTTTTAAGGAACATATACTGAAGTGAAATGAAAAGTTATAGGAATCCGATGGCAGGTTTAATCTTATAAGTCGAAACCCAACATCCGTAATGCAATCCTGGTCGGAGAATCAGCCCGGTGTAAGCTGATAATGCCACGGGGAACATGATACACACCGATCTCATTCATTCCTCCATGGATTAATGGAAAGGCGAAGCTTCACCAATTCAATGGAGGTTTGGGATTAATCAAAATACTTGGATGTAACAAAACCGCTATGGAGTAAGGGTTTCTTAGGGTGTCTCCTCTGTTTCTATAGGTAGGAGGAATTTGTTTATTTTTAGTAGTATCCCGTTCCTTAAGAACAAGCGGAAATCTAGAAATAAATAAAGGGAGTGTGTTATATGTATCTGCTGTTAATTAACAACCGAATTTCCGCCAATAAACACATTAGGATCTCGCTATACTTTGAGAACTCTTTCCTGCAGTTATTTAACCAGCAAAAAGGTTGGGAGGAAAATCACACCAGCAATTACATGAAAAAACTTTAAGATGACACAGTTCCTGTGACTCAAACTTTTTATTTTTAAATTGAATTCGTGCGTTCCTGTCATTCTTGTAATTTTAAATATTTAGGATGCAAAAACCAGACAAAATATTAAAAAATACATATATCTAACACAAACATAATTTTTTTTAACATTTTAATTAAATTATCTTTATTTAGAAGACAGAGTTATAGCTCTCAGAAATCTCAACGCATCCTGGCTAAATTCATGCTCATGTACAATTACATATATCACAGAGGACCCCGAAAATAAACAAATGAGCATATAGAAATGTATAATATATATATATATATATATATATATATATATATATATATATATATATATATAAGAATTGGGCCATCGAGTCGACGTCAAAAGTGCTTTTCCTGTACCAAGTGTGAGTCCTTCCTGGATCTCCTGTGTAGGACTACAGCGTACTAGCCATCCTGCCACGTGGAGCGTAGTAATATTAATAAAATCCTTCTACTCCTAAGAAAATTTAAATATCTACTGTAAAAACAGGATAAAAAACAGCAATAAAGAACACTGGTTGGTGAACCATATTTCATTTGGTGCCTTCAATAAAAATCATTTGTTAAACCCGCTTAGCGTTTCTCGATGGAAAAACACTGCAATTGGCTTGGAATTATACAAATTTTCTTTTTTCCCTTATTTGGACGTACACTTCATTCTTGCGTCAATGATGAAAAACAATCAACTGCAAATTCCTTTTCAATGCGGTGAACTGGAAAGAAAATTGCAACAAGATTTGCAACAAACATTGCCCGTATTGGAAGTTGCATCGCCAGAAGCGTCCGCCTGTGGGAGGTTACCTGAAGTACGCTGCCTTCTATGGTGGATAATGTTTACCGCAGCTGTGGTATACAAAGTGATAGACCCGTTGCTCGAATAACCCCGGAATGGAAGTCTGTACCCTTAGGCAAGCTATATCAGAATCATCGTCTGGGTGGTCTGTTCTCAGCTATACGCCAGCATCATGACATCATCTCGCGTTCATCCTGAGCCAGTGACTAGAACATTCTTGATAAGAATTAAAGGAATGGATGGGATTCGGCTTGGAGAAAAAAAAACTTCAGATCTTCAAGCAGACGTCTATATTGATAAGATATGAGAAACTAGTTGTCAAGGGTCTCCCCGTGATCAAGTGGGTAACGCCTCATACGGAAGATAGTGGGTTCTAATCCAACCGGCAGCAGGAAAAAACTAATGGTCAGATTAGCATTTGGACATCTGTAAGATAGTATCTGTATAAGTGGCTTCCAATCCGTGAAATATTCCTTAATATAAAAATTTTAATTTAATAATCTACAGCTCACTAGCGTATATAGAATATAATTTCGGGGAGGGGGCTGGGAGCACCTAGGTATTTGGGGTGGAGGGAATATTTTAGTGTAAAATTCTGAGTTTTAAGGTCCAATGGACACCTAGTCGAACGGAGTAAAAGTAGAAGACATTTTTCTTTGTAATAAGCTTTTTTACTTGAAATGTTTTCAACAAAATAAAATTTCGGGGGGAAGGGGGGGCTGCAGCCAACGCAGCTTCCCCACTTATATACGCCCATGTAATAACTCCGAAATCCAAGTTGAGCAGCAGACTCCGGCCAACGGAGAACGGAATTCTGGTGTAAAAATCGTAATGCTATTGGGTTTGCGTGCACTTTTCATCGATAAATTGACGTAGGGAATCAGTTTTTTTAGAAAACTGAAAAATAAACTATATTTTTGGTTTTTACTACTCAGAGCTGAGGAACTGACTTGAAATTTTTTCATACTCATTTCTAAACCAACGGTCATCTAAACGTAGGTTTGATTGGGGAATGTCGGAGTATCCAATAAAAAATTTCCTTTACAGTGATTTTCTAATGATTATTATTACAAAAAAACAGTATGATAGTCAATAAAATAAAAACAATTTTTCCTCCAGGACCTCAAAATAGTTTCTTTCATAAACCGTAGAATAATTTTTAAAAATTACCCTAAATGATTCAATGATGTTTATAATATAAGGAGAAGGTCAATCAATTAGATAAAAAAAATCTTTTGTGTACCAGGCAATTTGTAAAAAATGACCATTTTCAATGAGCTGACTATTGCATAAAAATCATTTTGTCTAATTGGCTGACAAAAGCATTAACTTTATATACATGAAGAATTTTTGGCTTTTCAAATATTTTTTTATCATGTCTCGGAAACAGTTAAGAAACTCTGGTAGTTGAGAGGCGACCATGCGAAAGGTAAACAAACATAAATTCTGAACTAAACTGATACGATACCCCTTTATTATTCAAAATCCCCTATTATCTCCCCCCCCCCCCTAGAATGAATAATAAGAGAATTGGAGATAGACCCTGGGAATTGGAAGCTAGAACGTGGACCCTACGGTACTTCGTCATTTCCCCGGGTGGTCCTTGAAAACCTTCCCTAATTAGACCCTATCTTGGAACTATTACATTGGAATCCGCTTTGGAGCAACACGTCGGACATGTATTTTAAATGGTTCGTTCTGATAGATTTTTTTTCAATTATTTTAGAAAAACAATTCTTCAAATTTAGGTAAATCCGAAAGACATTAATTTTATTTTGTAACGACCCTTAATTTTTGAAATAAAATAAACATTCAAGTAATTTCTCATTACTATCAGTTTTATTTGCTTTCTGGGGCGTGTAATTTTGCTTTTCTTTGAGATTTGAGTAGGCGTTTCAATTTTTCACAAAACGTCTTAAAACATTAACTGCATCTGTTCCAAGTAGATGACGCAGTTGCTGCGAGTTGTACTTTCTTGATATCTCCTGGCCCAGGTAAAAAGATTAAAAATCCAGCTCTGGTAGTTTTCAAATGTTTATCTGGACTAAAATCTTTGAAAACGTGTCACTAATGTCTTGAAATCTTGTACATTTCCTTAGCACGAACGCATCAAAGATTTTATCTTCTGGTGTCTTCGCTCATAGTGTAGATGGCCGTCCCTTGACCAACCTAGCCTATAATCAATTTATTAATGGGCACCTGCAAGAGGGAAAATCAGGCAGCCAGAGTAAAATATGTACTGACCACACTACCCTAGTGTGCCGTGCTGTATGTTCAAGAATCAGATACCTCTACAATAACTGGCCCTCGTGGCCTGTTAAGGGACTGATTATTTTTTTCATTTTTTGGTGCAGGCATAGTTGGCAACTAGGTACTATCATCGTAGCCAACAGGTCCTGCTCAGTCTGGTGACATGGCTCTCCTCAAAACGAATTTTGCAGAGCATTCTATTCTTGGGGGGGGGGTCAGCCCTCAGCAGTAAAGGTGATCTCATTCTAGCTCTGAGGATGGTAGCAGGAGCTACCGAAAGCGCTCAGCATGGAAAATAAACTTTTGTGAAGGAACTAGACTTTTTTCATTGACCTAAAGATCTTCCTTCTCTGCCAGCAACCTCAAAGTACTTTGTATTCTATTCTCCTCCATTATTACTACAAGGCCAGTCGACCCAAGGCATTCTTACCCGTTTGAGGAACAGCTAACTCGGTCGCTATTTAACGTAGTTTACGGATATTGCGTGCCATCGACACTTTGCCATGCGTATGTTTCGATTGCTGTCAGAGAGATCCATTGGCTTTTGGAACCATTCATGTTATTGTTCGGCTGCTTCATTGAAGTACGAGTAGTCTCGGGTAACTGCTTTTCAAAGTCAGATCTAGTGAACTATATCAGAAGATAAAAATGGTATACAACAAATCAGGGATTCTCAGCATACAGGTCAATATGAAATGAAGCGTTTAATCTTATGAAGTAGGTAGGTACTATAAATAATAATAGCATTTCTCAAAATGTGTCTCGAAAACGGATCTTTGATGTAAAATAATTGAAAACGTACATTGTACGCATTCTAATTGGTTTGGTACTATAATAGCGGTTCCAACCCTCAATTTGAGTAAATGCATTTGTTCCTGGGAATAAAAATATTTTCAAAGGTTGTTCTTGTCGATTATAATATGCTAATCAAGATCAAATATTTGAATTCTCGTTTATTTTCAATTTATTCAAAGAGTATAGCCAGGATATCTTTTCGGACCAATTCCGATTGCACATGGTCTAGTTTCCTACATTCCCCATTGACCTGACAATCCGACCAAGAGATACATAAGCGAGCAGAACATATGGAATGCTCCTTCCCACGACTTGAGGCCGGACATAGGTCGTGCAGGCATGATGTGAGGTCGAAGGTGGTACGTGCTTTGTCGCATTGGTGTGAACACCATTCCTTTCCGGGTTATTATTCCCGTAGGAATCCTTCATCTCTTCCTGCGCATCTCAAAGTAAATATCTCTCCAAGGAATATACGTTTCCCACGTCGCATCTTTTCCTCAAAGCAACAGCCTCCAGGCAGCGAGAGGAATTACGACTTAAAGGTGCCTTATCCAAATATGCTTCACATCACAGCATGCCGAGATAAGCTTCGAAGGCCTAGTTTATAATAGCTTCTCACTCTGACTAAGCTGGATTAGTAGTGAAAAGTGATAAGCACTTGTTCACGTGTTGGTATATGGAGCATCGTCGCCATGCTGTGTTCAAATACGTTTTTACTTATTACTGAAATGTTTTTTTATTATAGAAGCTCTCAAAGTATTGAAGAAAAGGAAGCGGTTATGGGGGCTAAAAAGTGGTTGCTACGAAGAGACACTGTTTGAAATTCTGCCCCTGTAAACGGAGCTGGTATCCGAAGGTCAAGATGAGCTCAAAAGTTTCATGAGAATGACATCCGACCGATTTAACGTTTTAGGACAGTAAGCTACCTCCGCAATACAACATTACTAATTTGGGAAGAGCAATAACCGCGAAAATTAACTAAACTTGGTAGTCACTAAACACTTGTTGGGCTGTTTACCGGATATGGCATGGTGTAACTTCTTAGTATAATATAGTTGGGGGGGGGCTTAATAGTCAGATGAAGCAACATTCATATGCACCGACACTTGCCAAGTTTACTAATAATTGACACTAAGCACCTTGTTTACACGTAGGTAAAATTGCTTGGGGGACAAGTCAATACTACTAATAGACGGCTGAGTGGTTTATCCTGACATTGGTCTAATCTACATACCATGGGTTCGATTTCAGGTGTTTGTGTTACGATTTTTTCTGCTGATAAAGATGAGCTTACAGAAAAAACATTTCGTTTACCTTGGATAATAAAGGGTGATAAGCAATCAAACAAATTGACTTCTAGATCAATGAGGCCAAATTCCTTACCTCAGCTGTCGAGTTACTTCATTGAGTTTCGTGCAGAAGAAATCAAAAGGATAAGGTAGGCTCTATTGGATTTGAATTGGATTCCAAGAGCTTGTTCTTAAATGCTAATGATCCATCGAGTAATAGCAATGGAAAGGTTTGTTTCGTGAGCTGGACCGAACCTAAGGATGAGAAAACAATAAGTGCCTTGGGAACATCGGGGCCGTTTCAGCGAAGAACTTAATTCGTTCGGTTGATCCTTCGCTTTGTTCTTTAGTCACAGGAAGCAGTCATCGTTCGAACTCGCCGGGCATTTCCTCCTCGTCCTCCTCAGAATATCCTACATTTTTTTTTAAAAAAACGTCCGTCACGCAGGAACTGCATAGTTAAGCACATTCCTCAGAAAGGTTGCAATCCTGAAGAATTTTATTAAAATAACCCATATAAATATAAAATAAATACGAACACTTTTGTTCTTATACATATCGAACTAGTATTTCTAAAGTGACACAACTAAAAAATCGGTGTTTTTCAGTTATGACTATGAAAGACATTGATAAATATCTCTTTATCAACCATCGATACTGTATGTACCTACCTTCAGAGCTTCTACGCCAGAGGGCACTTGTGTCACTCTTCCTTTCTTAAAGCTATTCCCCCTACATAGATAAGAATGTCATTTTCAGTTGTTTTTTTTTTCTTTTTTTTTTTTGAGTTGTGGCACTTTAGAAATACTAGTGCGATATGTAAGTGATACAAAATTGTTCAATTATTAAATTTTATTTAATTTTGTTGCGCAGTACTCTATTGGACCGAATTGTTTTTTGTTTTTTACGACACATCATCCCCTTACACGATGGGCGTATACTGAGTTTCGTGGCTATAGCCAAATTATTAGGCCAATTTTAACAACTCATCTTTCTCTTTGGATTATTAGCACGACAAATGCCGAGTTTCATAGCAGCTTAACATACATTTTGACCGTTAGGAGAATGTTAATCATTTCAGTCCGAAATCCCCCCCCCCCTTTAGATAGACCGATTTTGCTGGTTGACACTCAAGTTCAATAATTTAATACAGGAATGCTAAATACCAAGTGGCGAAAATGTTAAAATTGTGGCAGCTATCGTATTAACGAACTCATATGTATTGAGGTGGATATACATTTTCAGAAGTAATTTTCGCCATCCAGTAGTTAAAAAGTCCGTCACGCAGGAGCTGCATAACTAAGCACTTTCCTCAGAATTTGGGTAGTGTAGATTGCTTTCCAGAACAATTTGCTTAAAATATCCTACATAAATAAAATAAAAACATGAATAGTTCTCTTTTAAATTTGTAATGAGTAACTGATCAATTAATAATTTGCTTCCAGAGTTATGTTTACACATGGTACCTATTACACTTCGTAATAAATACAAAAAACCTCATATTATCGTATTTTGATCTAACGCAGGAACAGGATACAGTCACTCTAGTGATAGAAAGCGCTCCTTGCGGCGGCTTTGTGAACCTACGTCTGACGGGCTTTTCTATTGAAATATATTACAAATTAAACCCTCGCTTTCCGATTGACCGATTCAGCTCATTTCTACAACACTTCTTTCTCATGAGTTACCCACGACGTATACCGCGTTTCGTTACAATACAGCAGAAATTACGACCGGTATGAGTATATTAAGAATTTGGGTCAGGAGTAAACCCCCCCTTCTAATGAACCGATTTAGTTTATTTTTACAACACATATTTACCTGTAGATTACCACTACGAATGCCGAGTTTCGTCGAAATATACCAAAAATCACTGCTGGTAGTGGCGAATTGGTATTGTGGGTCCGGAGTAAACCCCCCCTCCTAATGAACCGATTTAGTTTATTTTTACAACAGTTATTTACCTGTGGATTACCACTACGAATACCGAGTTCCGTTGAAATATACCAAAAATCACGGCTGGTAGTGGCGAATTGGTATTGTGGGTCCGGAGTAAACCCCCCCTTCTAATGAACCGATATAGTTCATTTTTATATCTCACTTTTCTCTCTATATTACCACTACGAATACCAAGTTTCGTTGAAATATAACAAATATTACGGCTGACATAGTCAAATTAGTGTTTTGGGTTCGGGGTAAACCCCCCCTTCCGGTGGACCGACTTTGGTGGTTAACGAACTCGTTCAATCGTTTGCTAATTGAATGCTATATACCAAGTTTCGTGACGAAAAAACAAAAACTCTGGCCGCTATCGTGTTAACAGACACATATATATGTATATATATATGCATATATATATATATATATAGATATATATAAATTTTAACGGGGGTCATTTTCGGTGTCTACTAGGTAGGATCGATAATGATTTGAAGAAATTTTTAAAAAATTCCGTCATGAGTCCAACCTCAATAGCTACTTTCCTTCGGAGGAAAGTGCTAAAACGATGAAGATTTGAAAAGTATTTTAAAAATGTTTTCATCAGTGCATCCTCAATAGCTTCTGAAAGTGCTGAAAACGGAACATAAGGACTTCTTTTTTTTCTATTGGAAATTTTAATTAAATAATTATGCAGTTCTTACAGGTAAGAACTGTAACCTATTCCTGCCCTTTTGAATCGAAAGGAAAGCCGTTAAAAGCCAACGGATGTGATAAAATAGAACGAAACCCGTTTTCTAATGTCTAAATCAAGAGCCATTTTATTTAAATGGCTAAATTACAAACTACTTTCTTTTTAAACCCTCTGTTATTTAAATATTTTAAAGGAGTTCCCCCGAAATAGTACGGCTGTCAATCAAAACCTCCCAGCTGTATGGGTATAGTTCCCTTCAAAACCTTTCAACCGATTGTCTAGAAAGTCTCACAAGCAGGAACTGTGTTATCTTAGCGCCTTTCCATTTAAACCTTACTCCTGCTGTGATATGAAAAGCAGATAGCATAAACTCTTAATCGTTTGCAACCAAAAGTATTGATATTTTTGCTGTATTCATAAATTAATTTTAAATTCCCGGTAGAACGAAATCTGAAATAAAAGTGAGATCCTAATGAGTCTAATTGCGAAAAGAATCAGTGTCGTTCGACAGCGGATATAACGCGCTGCAAATACAACAAAAGAGTAATTGAAGCTCAAGATTACACGCGGAGAAATGCACTCAAACTGAATTTTGTTTGGATTCCAAGTCATTGTGGAATACCTAAAAATTAAAAAGTGGATCAGGCGGCGAAATTTGCCATTACGGGAGGAGCAGCATTTTAAAAAAACTGGACATTTCTAGTTGGCACTCCCTTATTGGGTCATCGGGTCTACGTCATAGTCGTGTTTCAAGAACGTCATCATTACTGGCCCAGCAACCCGCTTAGTGAGTCAAGGCGTACTCAAACAGCCTCCGCCAGGTGGCCCTGTCTTGTGCTGCGATGGACTTTGAGGTTTGGGAATTATAAGCGGGTTTCCCACCTTTTAGCGAGGGAGGAAATACGCTAAAAAAGAAGCGTGCAAGAAGACCCTGGCCTTCACAAGGTCACGGATGTAGCCATTTCTAGCCAGGGTGCTTTCCCCTGACCAGAATCGTTCGCCGCATTCAAACTACATCTAGTAACTATCGGTCCACTTATAGGAACCATCCTTCGCCAGAACGGCTTCCAAGCAGGAGCGAGCTTTCTCCACCATCCTAGACCTAAAATATAATTAGAACCAAAAAGACTCCTTTTCGATTAAGTGAGATATTACGAAAGCAAACTTTTGCTTTCACGACCACCAACATACGCGATAAGGGAGTCCCAGATCATTACTCAGAAATTAAATCGGAAATTTCTTCCGCCTACAGGAGTAATAGCAGCAGAAGTCATTAAGTAAATAAAAATATAAAATAATTATAGTTTCCAACACCAACGCATTAATAGTCTTATATATTGTATATAATTCATATTTCCTTAAACAACTTCAACAAAATCAAAATAATATTAAATTTCTCCAACCCACTCAACCAATTAAATCTAGCTGTCTACACTAGACACCTCCCTGTACAACCAGCCTTAAAAACAACTTATGATTCACGTTTCTAAATTAAACAAGATTTACACAAAATTTCTCTACTTTAATTTCCAACACAGCCAAGTAAAAATTTTTAAATCTACCTCTCTACGCCAAAGAAGACACCTACGAGTGAGTTCCTTATCAAACACGTTCTTTGATTTCTTCTTCAAAACTAATTGATTTTCGTAATGCGAAAAATTGCGAATGCTAAAGCATTGTCCACTTTTTAAATGGAATGCCACAGTATATTGCACATTATGACATAATAAATATTATGATTCCACATTTTACGAAATTCAGTGGACGACCCCCCTTCTCCAGATGTGACATTAAAAAGAGAACTACAAGAATATGATTATCTTAGCGTGATTCGACGTAATTCTTCTACTGTGCTTTTCAAAGCTAAAGATAAATGCTCATCATATTTCGCCTTGAATGGGCTGAAATCATTGAAACTTCATTCAACGTATTCGTCTCGGTCCTTTAAAAGTAGTAGGAAATTTAGGACACCGTCCACTATTTCTCAGTAGTTTTAGGGACATTCTAGAAAAAAAAAAAAAAAAACATAATTGCTAAAGCCCCTTGTATAAATGTTTTCTTTGTGATTCTTGCTCTACATCGAACGATTTTTCGGACACAGAATTTCCAAACATCATCAAAATCGGGCCATTTTTGTAGATGGAGGAGCACGAACAGACAAATACTACATAGTTGAACATCTGCATATTTATATAATGCATATACATCATTTTCATGAATCCTCGATAGGGAAATGGTAACACCGAAGATTTTAGGCCTTAAGAACATGTAAAACAGAACCATAATTTTCTTGAAATATGTACCCTTAAACCCCTATCAACATTTCTCGTCAGCCCGTCCGGATTGCGTGATCGAGTTGACGTCATAAGTATGTTTTCTTCCAATGGGGGGGGGGGGGCACGGTAATAAATATCTCTCTTTATGAACAGAATGGATTACAACTGACTGTCTCTCTCAAACCTATTCGAAACGAAGTTAGTCGGGTGGTCAAGGAGCGAAAGTGCTTCCCAGAGATAAGTGCAGGCTTGATAAAGTGCAAGGGGATGGCTGCAGCATCCAATGTCGGCTATATAATGTATCTCCTCCATCACCTATCTACAACTTATGTGACTCCAAGCTAATTCACGGAGGTCTGAATTATTAGGAGTTCTTGACATCGGCCTTGTGTCACGGCTTGCACTTACTTTCCAATACCATGAATAATGGCTTAAGTTCTAAGTGCTTTTAGCAGATAAATCTTTGTATTAGATTAAAAAGGAAAGGATCAAGGAATTTCGATATAAATAGATATATCCATTGTATAAGTCGAGTGTCTGCAATATTGCTCACTACTTTAGGACGTTCAATTTCATTTCATTTAAATGAATATTCGTCCCGCAGGTGTGAGCACATGAAACGATGTTTTCCTCTTTTTTATTTACAAAACAAAACTTTCGCTAGTCGCATTTGACTGGTTTCGATAATTCATTACTATTATTATTTTAGAATTTTATATAGCTAAACCATAAATTAAGCATTAATATGTTGCTATGCAGATGGGAACTCAAAAAACCAGCGCTCATAACACATTGAATTCGCTGTTTGACGAAAAAGACCTTTCTTCTATTACATTCATACTATGTTGTTTAGTCAAAGAGAACAAAATTGTAGTGTAATAGCCAAGCAGCTAAACCCTAGCTAGAAGAGAAACTGTCTCCAGTAACACATTTCCGTTTTCTATCGATATGTACAATATTCGAGACAATTGAGCCCGTTGAAAAACTTCTATGACCCACCATGAATATTTAGGAAGGGCGGCAAACTCCAGATAACCCGACTTTAATGATCTAATTGTAGAATGAAAGTCCGAAAATCATCATTGGAAGTGGATCATTACCTGAACGCATGGGCGTATATAGAAAATAATTTCGGAGGGGGCTGGGAAAATTCCGGGGGGGGGCTGAGACCATTTCCGGTGTATGGAATACTAACAATTTAGATCTTGGGAGAGTTTTAGCCAACTTAAACGCTATTACACTCAAAATAGAATATGTTTTATGAACTAAATAATATTATTTAATTTATTTTTAAGGGTTTTATGAAATTTTTACCGATTAAATCAAAATTTCGGGGGGAGGGGCTGCAGCCCCCCCCCCTTATATACGCCCGTGCCTGAACGGGTTTTATTTTATTTTAGTATATTTGAATCGATCCACGCAAAAAGAGCTTCAGTCCATAATCAGTAGTTTTGAGAAAAAACTGTCTACACCCTTCATTTGTTTTATTATTGTGCTATTTTTTTTTTTTTTCTAAGTACCCCATACTGACACAAATTATATATGAAACATTGGTTATTACTAACAAATGCATTGCATTATTAAAATATAATAATAGTGCTTGGACTGAAGTTCTTCTTGCATGGAACAGCCTACGGAGTACCTCCTTGCAAAATATAAGGTCTAATATAATGTAAAACACATTGTAGGATAAATTGAGTAACAGTTTATTATCAATGGTACAATATGTAAGAAATATTTGCATGATATAAAGTTCATACAATGAGTAATGTAATGCTTAATCGTCTTGAACTTCATCTATGTTTATAGTTGTTGGCCAACCCAATATTTCATCTTAAAAATCCTTATGCTCTTCTGAAACGTATGGCATCAACTTGTTAATGTCTTCAATTTTTTTCTGCCTTCCCTTCTGGGTAGGCAGGATTGGGAGGGAACACTGGAGCCTCAAGACCTTGGCGTAAACGAAAGGTATGTGCTACAATGCCGTTAATGAATTTGTTTGCTACGTGTTTCTATGGCAAAAATGTATTGGACTAAAGTCCTCTTAACATAGAAATGTGTAGTGACCGCCAGAGACAACGAATCCATCACTAACTCATATTTGGAAAAAAAATGGACTGAAGCTCTTTTTGCATGGATCGATTCATTTATAGTAGTCATTGGCTGGCTGATGAATGTGCGCATTTTACGTTATCCGATCGCACTAGTTCAAATGAACCAATAAATCGAATTATAAATTAAATTTCATGTTGACAGGTTAAAATCAAGAAACACGTAAATAGAAACATTTTATTGTATAACTTACGTTTATAATAAAATATTATTTACAATTTAAATGTTTTATTTAATATACATATTTACTGGGAAATGTACATGTTTTCTTAGCAGATTTTCATTTTTTCATCAATTTCTTAGTAAAACAATATTTTTTTTTTAAGTTACCAGCACAAATAATGTCAATACAGTATTAGTCTGCACATTGTTCCTAGAACTACTCTTCTACCACTGTGTCATTCATAGGAGACTATTTTCGACGCAGAAATAGCCGGTTTCACCGAAGAGTTGAGTGGTGCTTGGATGGACGATTTAAAACTATCAGTACGTGTGCTGTTGGCATCATGCCCGCTCATACAGATCCCAGCGTAGTGAGCCGCGAAGTTGTCAGCGTAAACCAAGTTGGAATTGACGTGCTCATTGGATGCAGCAGCCTGATGATTGGCGTGTTGCACTAAAGGAAACATTTTGTCAGTCACATGGTACGAGGCCCCTTCTCTGTTGGCTGAAGAGTAATTGACATCGTAGTAACCGGGATTTAAAGCCGTCGTTAACCTCTGCTGTTGCATCAGATGCAAGTCTTGGTAATAAAGAGGCTGTTGGAAGTATGGTATCCCACCTTGACCAAGAATAATTTGATGAGGACCCATAACCGTTGGTATGTTAGACATGACATTATTTTTTCCAACTGAGTTGGCCAGTGTAATATTTGGCTTCGTAGAAGGAATGGCGCATGCACCGAGTGAAGAGTTAGCCACTCCAGAATAACTCATGGAACTTATAATTCCACTCGGAGAACCTTCCAACTCTTTCGTGAAAGCGGCTGAAGTTGTCGGTTGCTTTTGACATTGTTGAACCATACTACTGTATGAGGGATATGGAACCGAAAACGACGTTGAGGGCAATATCGAATTACCATATTGACTGTTGGAGGTAAAGGTTTGACCACCTAAAACATTCTGGAAATTCTGAGCAAGCGGGGGAGGTTGTGTGCTTTGTGTAGTAAAACTATTGTACTGGACCTGAGGGTTGGCGCTGCTTGCTGTACCAGGTATTGGTGGTGGTGACGAGAAAGTAGACGTGGTAAGAGGATAAACTAATTTACTAGGAGAACATAATACTTCCGCTGGAAAAGGATTTTGAACATTCCGAAGTTTTTGAGCTCCTTTTACATATGGACTGTGAGATATTGAAGATTCATAATAGGAGTTTCCGTCCGACTTCACATTATCATTTAGACGGTGTATTGATTCGGAGCGATGTGCATCAAGCGATGAACCTTTTGATGTTCGACTTTCTTGTTTGACAGACACTCTGTCCATGACCTTTTGATTTGATTGCAATTGTTGAGACAATGTTTGGTTAACTGGAGGAGAACTATCTTTAACGTCTTTTTCGTTGAAGTCCACAGTCCCAAATGTTACATCCAACAATCTTACACCCTTATCACAGTCAGGAGGCATTATGACTGGTGTAGCGGGTATTTCTGAACTCGGCGATTTTTCTACAGTCGGGGCAGGCGAAGCACCCTTCACTACTACAGGTGATGCTCGCTCTAATCGCGGCGGCGCTTTTATAATACTTGCTGTAATTGGTGGAGCCCTCGTTCCAATAATTGGCTTTGGTAAATTGTCACTGCTAGAGAAGGGTGACTTCAAATCTTCAGTGGAACTGGAAACTTTATTGTGCACGGCATGCGATGGGCTAACAATCTTATCTTGAGACGAAGAATTGGAAGGGGTTAGGGGCTTGTCTTGTGAAATTACATTGGATGCACTTAATGTTTTGTCTTGAGAAACAGCATTGGATTTATTTAATGTTTTGTCTTGCGACAAAGCATTGGGCGTAATTAATGATTTATCTTGCGACAAAGCATTGGATGTACTTAATAATTTGTCTTGAGAAAAAGCATGCGTTGAACTAACAGGTACTGAAGTTTTTTCAAGCCCGACATTAATTTTTTTATCTACACTAGCTGCTACTTCTTTGGGATTAGAATTTCTTCCAAAGCACGAAGACGTTATGACAAGACTCCTTGCTAAAGATCCTGTATACTCTTCTTCGTCGTCATCAGGACGGATACCTTTATTAAGAAGGCTAGAGACTGGCTTATTTGGATCCCATGTATCTACGGGCCGCACGACCGGAGTTCTTGCTCTTTCAAAATATTTAGTTTCAATCACAGATGGAGTGGAGTCATCTTCTACAGCTGGAGTAGGGAAATGTTTTCGTTTGCTCAAGTTGTTCTGATCCTGTAAGTTCTTATTTCTTCCTGCTTGAAAACTCCCGCCCCTTCCTCTTCCTCTGGCATTTCCACCCCGGGTTCCAAGCAACGGCTTCGTGCCTAAAGAAGTTTCCCAATGGCTCTCCTCGACTTCTTGTTTCGGCAATTCTTCCTTTCTTCCTCGTTCCTGCGTTCCACAAGGAGACTTAGTCTTCTTTTTTTTCAATAAAGTTGACCATTCTGGCTCGCATCCTTCTAGGAGTAAATTTACGGCCTTGTTCGCGTCATAATCAGAGTCATGTAGAGCAACAAATGCTTCATCCATCGACTTTTGAGTCGCCTCCATGATTTGTTTTAATTTTTCCTTTAGCTTCGGATCTTCAGTTTTTGCACTATCAAGAAGTTGAGCGATTCGAAGTTGTTCGGGGTGTGGTTGCTTCTTCTCTGATGGTTTCTCCTTGGGTGCGTTTTGTTTTGCACTCCCCTTCTTGACCAGCTTATCTCCTGGGGGGAAGCTTTCTTCCGATTTGTTTTCCGTCCTCATGGTCATAGGAAGAATCTGAAATATCAAAATAGATATTAGAGAATGGAATGATGGTTATGTAATTAAGGATTATAGAAATAGTAAAAATATCTAACCCATATTGTTTATTAATAAAACATTATCAGAACTAATTATTGTATTTTAATAAAATGATACATTATTATCTGAACTACAGGGGTACTTTAATTAATGGAATTTATACTGGCAACAAATCGGTGAAATTTGCGTTCAACGATTAATTAAAAGGTGAAGGTTCCTTACTTTAAAAAAAATTATTTCATATAAATATCTACGTCCACTGGTACCGGACGTAGATAATAATACATATTTGCCGTTGTTTTCGAATGCTCTAAAGTTGAAGCCAAGAAAAATTACGGCCACCAGATGTAGTACATTTAGTTTAGGATGGGGTCGAGAAATACTCTCGCTCCCAATTGACAGATTTGCTTATATTTACAATATCACTCTCGTACAACGATATAAAGTGTTTCTTAGCAAAGACACAAAAATATGGCTGATAGGTGCACATTAAAAAATAAAACGGCATTCCTTATAAACTGATTTTCCCGGATAATTTATTCGTCCTTTCGTTTGTTAAGGGATTGCTATATACCGAATTTCGCGATGAATGTAGAAAAATGTCAGCCATTATCGTAAAGAATATATAATATTTATTTATATGCATATAATATATATACATATATATATATATATATATATATATATATATATATATATATATATATAAATTTTAGTATGGAGGAAAAGTATATTTTTCATGACTACAACCTCCTCTTCAATTCCTTTGGAATGTGCTAAGAAATCCAAAATGTTTACTTCCTAAGATGTGCGAAATTTCGAGCAAAATACATAACTAAAAGGGAATCTCCTAAGAATACAGATTTTTGCAACGTCAGATGAAGTTGTTTCGCACTTGAAATAACTTCGATTAAATAATTGAAACTCGACACATTAAACAAGATTCAAAAGTAATGAAAGTGAGGCCTCAATGCTGAAGAGTGCAGCGGTTACACACGAAGCCACTCTCTTGATTGAGAATGTCCCTGACACTAGATAAGAGCTAAGGTAAATCGTGCAAGAAGTTCAAGAAATATCAGAGGTTGTCCTTCGAGAGGATACGTAACATGAAAGGATACGCCGTTCAAAGACTATCCACCGTTAACAAGCGGAAGAATGTCCAAGAGGATTGTCTTTCGACGAAGGGGACATTGTCCTAGAGTCCCGAAAGAGATCATGTTTGTTTAATTCTGCATCCTGGAGACACCACGTCCTCCTCCACTTTCACCAGGGTCGGAGGGCAGATGACCAGGACATCCACCCCCTCCTGTAGAAAGTACCTATAACGAGCCCGTGTCTATTTGAATAGTCGGGACCTTGTCTTATCGCTCACCTATGAATAAGAAATCCTAGTCCGATGACTGTTCACGTTTTGACAAACATTAAGATTTCTTTTTTCCGTTGACTATTTTCTTTAAACAAGCGAAAGTGAGATGTGTCCTCTGTGTCGTGTACTAAAGGCGAAATCTTTTAAAAATAATGGTGGGTCCATTGAAGTAAACAATGCTTAGTACCGTGACCATGGGATCGTTTGGTTGAGCAATCCTGAGCACATTATGAAGAATCTGGCAGTATTTTAAGTTCTAAAGCTCCTCATTTACTCGAAAATGAGTTGAATCGTCGTTAAAACGATGGCAACTTGTCAGTAGCGGGCTTTTGAGTTTTATTAGAATTTTAGGAACTGTTGGATGATGGAAAATTGATGTTCATAATAATAAATAAGAGACTATTTCTACTGTTCTTTTAAATCTAAGGTTTTCAAAGACTTAGCCCCATTTTCAAGCCCATACTCATAAAGAGAATCTAGGAGCAAGGCTTGGCCTTGGAGTAAGGGTGCCAACTGCAAAGATGCAAAGATCTTAACACATAAGATATCAAACATACGAGGTTGAAGGGAAGTAAATTGAGAGGACCACCCGCCAAAGCAGAGAGCATAGCAACACCATAAACAGCAACGTTATCCTCTCTATGCTCCGCCTCTGTAAGCACCCTAAGAACCATTGCATGTGCCTGAAAATTGGGGTAAGTCCCCTGAAAACGTTTGATAATAAAAATAACAGTATTCTCTCATTTTTCGTTGTGGCTTTTGAGTTTGTTGTTTTTTCTGAAATAGTACTCCTGGTGAAAATTTCTGATTAAGAATAACTTAAAAAATACACACATATATATATATATATATATATATATATATATATATATATATATATATATAGTTATAATATATTTATATAACAGTTTCGAATTTCAATCACCATGTTTCAGAAATGAACCCAAATAAATAATATCAAAGAAAATTTTTAATAATCATTCAAGGTTTAAATAATGATGATAAACTACTATAGACATACAACTTTAGCCATTGAAATTACAACAATGGTAATTTAAATAATTTAAAAGAAAGTGTTCATCTCATAGAATTTGAATAAGCTGAATACAATCTTCTGAAAGTCAAATTCTACAATAAATAAAACATATTTTTTACTTGTAAATTTGTTATAATCAGCAAACTCTTTGGATTCTGAAGTGCGTTAGAGGTAAATCTCAACCCTAATGCACTTATTTTCTTAATATATATTTCTCTCATTACTATAGTCAGCCTGCAAACAAAAGAACCAGGTAGTACGCACGCGCGGCACACAGCCCACGTGTGGGAAGGCCTAGCTCCCCTCAAGCCACGCCCCTTCTGGTTTTTTTGTTTGCGGGCGGACTATAGTGGATAGAGGTTCAAAATATAACATAAAATATGTCCGTGCGTGTGTACATTCTGTTGTTTTAATAAATATTCTTCTATAATCTAACAAACATCAGAACGCTCAGTGTTACATCCTCCTTCCTGGATATCAGTCATCACCAAATCTTATCCAGCTAGGAGAATGAAGAGCGAAATCTGATGGAATATTTAGTGAATTCTAGAAATAGGCGCAAGGACAATAATATTACATTTTTTCATTATTTATTTATCTTCCCTAAATATTTAGCACCACTTTGTTGCCTCTTCAGAGTTTTACTAGTAGGAGGTGGTCTGAAGCTGTATGAGGGTCATTCCATGTAAAATCAACAAGGGTCACACCCCGACCTTCTTGGATTTTGATAAAATTTGATAGATTGGTTACTCTAACAAAAAATAACAAAAAACAATTTTTTAAAAAATTTTATCTGTTTCAGTTTTTTTTACTATTAATTTTCAAAATATTGAAAAACCGCCTTTTTTGGTCAACCAGAAAATGTTTATTGCTTGGTAGATTAAGTTCTATTCTAGCTAGAACAGTCAGCATAGTCTCATTGTTTAGCTAATTAAATGGACTTTAATTTGATATACAACAAGATCAACTTATTACAAATTTTATTTTTCGAAAAGTTGTACACAACGGTTTTTGAAAAACTGTACTTTTAAAATTCTGAAAAAAAATATATTTGAATCTTCAGTTCATTGACTACATATGCTGTAAGTTTCATTATGGGATAGCAATGGGATCATTTTATAACATAATTTTGACTTTATAATTGTTACTGCGTAGTTGATAAAAATATGGTGAGTGATGGATATTTGTATTGTAAATTCAGTAGTAAGCATCCCTTGTCAATGAACTGAAGATTCAAATATATTTTTTTCAGAATTTTAAAAGTACAGTTTTTCAAAAACCGTTGTGTACAACTTTTCGAAAAATAAAATTTGTAATAAGTTGATCTTGTTGCATATCAAATTAAAGTCCATTTAATTAGCTAAACAATGAGACTATGCTGGCTGTTCTAGCTAGAATAGAACTTAATCTACCAAGCAATAAACATTTTCCGGTAGACCAAAAAAGGCGGTTTTTCAATATTTTGAAAATTAATAGTAAAAAAACGGAAACAGATAAAAACTTTTAAAAAATTGTACCATTCAAGGAGTTGTTAGAGCTATTAGGATTCAAAATTTCAAAAATATCTAAGAGGGTCAGGTTGTAAACAGTACTTTCATTGGTTGAATTGACATGGAATGGCCCGTGATATTTAAAACATTTCTCCCTGAAGAAGCACCAAAATGGTGCAAGGAATGTAAGGAAGAGAAATAAAAATATTGTGACAGTGTAAAGTGAACTATTATTATTGATCTTCCACCTAATTATAAAGTTCATTAAATCCGAAGAAAAAATATCATAAAACCATAGGCAGTAGAAGCTCCACAAACCTGGACATTTAACAAACTCAGTGACAATTTAAAAAAAAAAACCAAATACAAAATATAATTGGGTTTCAGATAAATAAGAAGTCAAATAATGGTTTGGATTTAGCTAAGAGAATATGCCAAATTTCCAGAAAAATCTACTTTTATAACATTTCAGCACACTCTTTGGCAGCCTTATTCAGGATAAAAAATAAATATTCACAACTACAAAAGAGAATAGTCAAAAGAGTAAACAAAATTTTAAATCAGGACAAAAGGTTATAAAACATTTTATTCAGTGCATATTAAGAAAACTAAGATTTTTATGAACTGTAGCTTTATACAGAATGCAGTTAGGAGTAAGTAAAAATATACCCAACTAAAAAATGGCAAAGACACACATAAGCAGAGAAATAACGATATTTGTAAGCTAATTTTTAATAACAGATATAGTAACACAAACCAATAAATGCCTAGAGGATGGAGAAAGACCACAATTCCTACATTCCCTATACATTTTTCATTTATAGATTTGTCGAAACAGACTTTTCTGAAAATTTGACAGTTTGTCATAGTCAAATCAAAACCACTCTTGAATTTTTATAATTGAAGGGCTCAGTGTCAAAGGTGACTAACCCACAATTAGAACAAACTGAGAAAATTGGAGTTAAAGTCAAGAAGTATCTGAATTAATGTTGGTGATAGAAATGATTTTAACTGGACCTATTAAAACCATTTCTGCCACCCACACTAATTTGTTTTCAGATTCTTCTTAACTTTAACTCCAATTATTTCAGTTTGTTCTAATTGTGGGTTAGTCACCTGTGGCACTGAGCCCTTCAATTTTCATCTGATTATGTTTCTCAGAGTAAAACTTCTGAGGTCAAAAAATTAAAAGAATGCCATTTCGTTTTCCTATACAACATTAACACACTTTTAGCAGTTTCCTCCGAAGGAAAGTAGCTATTGAGGTTGGACGCATGACGGAATTTTTGAAAAATTTCTTCAAATCGTTATCGATCCTACCTAGTAGACACCGAAAATGACCCCCGTTAAAATTTATTTATATATATATATGTCTGTTAACACGATAGCGGCCAGAGTTTTTGTTTTTTCGTCACGAAACTTGGTATATAGCATTCAATTAGCAAACGATTGAATGAGTTTGTTAACCACCAAAATCGGTCCACCAGAAGGGGGGGTTACGCCGAACCCAAAACACTAATTTGACCATTTCAGCCGTAATATTTGTTATATTTCAACGAAACTTGGTATTCGTAGTGGTAATATAGAGAAAAGTGAGATATAAAAATGAACTAAATCGGTTCATGAGGAGGGGGGGTTTACTCCGGACCGACAATAGCAATTCGCCACTACCAGCCGTGATTTTTGGTATATTTCGACGAAACTCGGTATTCGTAGTGGTAATCTACAGGTAAATATGTGTTGTAAAAATAAACTAAATCGGTTCATTAGGAGGAGGGGTTTACTCCGGGCCCAAATTACTAATATACTCATACTGGTCGTAATTTCTGCTGTATTGTAACGAACGCGGTATACGTCGTGGGTAACTCATGAGAAAGAAGTGTTGTAAAAATGAGCTGAATCGGTCAATCGGAAAGGGGGGTTTACTTTGTAATATATTTCAATAGAAAAGCCAGCCAGACATAGGTTCACAAAGGCGCGCTTTCTACCACTAGAGGGACTGTATCCGGTTCCTGCGTTAGATCAAAATACAATAATATGAGGTTTTTTGTATTTATTACGTAGTGCAGTAGGTACCATGTGTAAACATAACTCTGGAAGCAAATTAATAATTTATCAGTTACTCATTACAAAATTAAAAGAAAACTATTCATGTATTTATTTTATTTATGTAGGATATTTTAAGCAAATTGTTCTGGAAAGCAGTCTACACTACCCAAATTCTGAGGAAAGTGCTTAGTTATGCAGCTCCTGCGTGACGGCCTTTTATTTTTTCACTTATTTTACATGACCTTCCAGCTCAAGCCATTATTGCTTTAAATCATGCTGTCCAATCTACTATTTTACAGTTTAGACATTGCCTTTTCTGAGACTTATAATTTCATATAATACATTATACATTTTAATAATACATCCATTTTTGTCATCCATTTTATCTCATGGATGACTGACGTTATTGTTATATAAGGTTCTAGATTAGGTGCCCCTAACAGGGCTTATTTATTTATTGGAACACCGCAACATGGGTAATATGCTCTCGACTTTATTAAACCAATGTAAATATAAAGGATAACACCCAGCCAGAACCTAATTTTCAAAAATTTAACTTTAGAAAAATGAATTAGCCAGATTGAGATTTCACTCCAGTTTTTTTACTATCTGCGTAGGTGCCAAGCTTCACATCACCGGATGGATTGCAACTTCCCATATACATATGAATTGTCTCTAATTAGCTCTTGAGGTTATGTTTGAGGTTAAATTTAGAAAATTGTCTTCAAATATACATACACCAATCATTTATAGTATGCAGCAAAAACCCAAATCATCAAGGAATTTTTGAAACATTTCTTCAAATTTTTATCGATCCTACATACTAGATATCAAAAATTATCGTAATATCTAGACACATAATGATATTCTAATGGATCGCTGTCTGTACATGGAAGATATATGGGAAAAAATACTATTGGGGGCCTGTATCAACGCAATAGTACCCAAAACAATGATTTTTAGAATTTTTGTCTGTTTATGTGTGCACGCTAATCTCAGAAACAGCTTATCTGATTTATTTGCGGTTTTCACTAATATATTGAGGTAACATTTAGTATGTTTGTATCATGGCAATCGATTGATAAATAAAAGAGTTATGACAATGTAACTATATGCCTAATATTGTGTATAGAGAAGCATTACTGTAAAGTAGATTTTTTTTTTTTTCAAATACCCATACAACAGTGTTTATAATTCAAAATAAACCAAAAGATATATCCAAAAATGCTGCCCTAAGTGACTTTCCACATGGACGAAGTCGTGGGCACAGCTAGTATATACAAAATTCGTCTTCTCACAAAATGGCCTTACAAAACATATGTTCCATCATCAGATGTTCCATGCAGTAATGGATGTGAGTTCAGGCTAGGACTTCTAGAGTCCTGCCTAGAGCACCTGATGATGACACATATGTGTCGAAAGCTCTAGTGTAAAATATTGAAATTTTGTTTTACCCTCGGGAATTAAGCAACCCCCACTAAAAGAAAACATAAATATATATGTATGCTAACAATCGACATTTTTGTTACATAGGAATTAAGCATGTGTTCAACAAAACTGAAAAATGCTTTGTATATATAAGCAAAATTGGTCCCTTGGGAAGGAGGATCTGGAACAAAATTATAAATTTTCTCAAAATAAAAAGTGCTTGATACAATGGCTCTCCAAACCCTCTCCCAATTAAAACCCATAAATAGCATTAGCATTAGGTACTTGTATCAAGATGACTTTAGTGGGAATGTCTGGGAAAACATCAACTGCTAATAATTAAAATGACTGTATTAGATATGAGTGAAACCATATAGCTACATTTGTTCAGAATGTGCTGATAAACCCAGTTGATTCAAAAGCATTCAAGATTTTACATATCGATGGCCTAGAATGAAAACCTTGTATCTAAAAAAACTTAAATAACTTTCATACGTGATGGTTTGATTCTTTGTCGATAGAGCCCAGCAGGAGTAACATTAGGTTTCTTGGCAACTCAAGTATTGCAAAATAGGAGCTTATCTATCTAAGGAGACCCGGTAGCCATGAGGGTTAAGGCGTGAGCTCTTAACACTCCGTGCCAAAGGTCGTGGGTTCGATTCCCACTAGGGCGGTGGCTTTTCTTTCGAAAAAAGAAAAGGCTATCCTGGCAAGAAAAGGGTGGTAACCTATAGATAACCCGTCCTAAAATTTGTAGTTAATAATAAATGGACGTTAAAATTTAAATTAATAAATTATCTATCTAATAACGTATAAAAGATATTAAAGTTTTTTTGAGATACGAGGTTTTCATTCTAGGTCTTCGAAATATTCATTTTAATCTTTAAATAAATGAAGTAAAAAAATCCAAACAAAAAAAAGTAAGGAATGATTCCCTGAAAACTCTGACTCTTAAATATTCAATGAAAAGAGAAGTCTCCAAGACTGTTTTCTCTTAATTCATTAAAACATTAAAAGTAAATGAGGTGAAGGCTAATAAAGAAGTTTCAGTTCTATAAGTAGATTCCTATTTAGGGAGAATTTTATATTTAAAACACTGGCAAATTCAGATATTTTCCAAGTTAATATTGATTTTTTTTAATTTATTGTAAAACTATTCTTAATCATTTTTCAACATTTAAAAAATTATAACACAAATATGGCTTCAAAGATATTATTAAATGTATCCAAAACACCTGCAAACCAAAATGAACAGAATAGTATCCAGGCAACAAAATCAATCTATTAAAACTCAGCGCCGATGAATTTAATTTCATACACCTGTAAAACAGTAAAATTTGATCCACCTAGCTTAAATTTATTTTAATTTAGAAGCACTTTCTAAAATGTTCGTGCACAACTAGCTTGAATTTTAGAGAGAGCTTCATTAATTATAAAAAAATATACTTGCTGCATATAGTACCTATGAAAGCATTACTTATGCAAACAAAATATTGCAACTTAAGGTTAACACTACTTCTGGAAGCCTCTATGTTTTTTTTATGCTAAATAATAATGAAATAAGAAAAGAAACCTGCATCCCTGATTTATTTATGAACATTAGCAGAATACTGAGTTTTTATTATTGACTTCCTACAGGTTATGGTTATAATTTGTAATGATTTGTAACATTTCACAAGTTATTGATATTTGACTAAATAAGGAATGTTTACAAAAAGCATTAAACAAAATTTCATTGAAAAAATAAACAGGATTTATGTTTGTATATAAAATAATATAATGACTGAACTTACTTCCAATAACATATCACTTTAAGTTTCTTCCTCGTTATTCACAACAACATGAACATTTAAAAGATTGTGAGAAAGGAAATGTTGAAGAATAGGGTAAATATGTAAGATGAGACAGTCGAATAAGCTTTATTTGTACCAAACCAATGAAGCCCTGTCAACAAACTGCTATAGATCGAAAAGTACAGAATCGAGTTGTAGGTGAAACAAAGAAAAGGACTGGACGTAGGCTCTTATGACGTCATAGAAACCTAGTCTGTCCTTCGCTACTATACAGCTTATGATATTTTTATTTAACCCATAATCATTTCATAAAAGAACAATTACATGGATAATTAATATTTAATAGAACACTATAGTAATATTGTATTCAATTTTCAAATAAAATGATTTTGAATTAAAATTTATTTGCGGAATGAACCTTCTATAAATAATTTTTCGCTATTTTGAAATTACTTGTGTTAATTATAAATCCGTCCTGCAGGAGCTGTCTTTACAAAACCGATTTCTCAATTTGTGGTCTCTAAAATAAATGGAAAATATAGCAACAATTATTTTATCTACTAACCCTTCTGAGACCATTAATTAATAAATAAGAAACATTTTTAAATAAAGCCTTCCTTGTTAAGTGAAGCATTAATATGGAATAATTCTGTTCCAAAAGATATATTAACCTTGCTTTTTATTATTGTAATTTACATTTTCAACTACAGATGTATTTATAGTGAATCAAACATTAAAAAGGGAATTTTATATATAATCAATATTTTCTAAAAAGTGTAATCTACTTTGTTGAATATTATTCATCTTTTTTAATTAACCACTAAACATTCAATCTTGTTTTGTATGATAATAATCCTTCCTACTCCTTATCTTTTGGAACAGTCTTCATTTTATGAACAAAAAAAAAAATAAGTCGAAATAACCCACACACAAGGAACATCATAGGAACTTTAAAACAATTAGATTCAAGGGGTCTCCCGTGGTCTAGTGGCTAGCGCCTTAGATTCATAAGTGGGAGATGGTGGGTTCGATCCCCACCGGCGACAGGAATTTTCTCATCTCAGGGCTCGCTGAGAAAATTCCTGGCTGCACCCTGGATGTCGGCGCTAATGGCCAAGATTTGTGGATGCGCCGTCAAAAAAAAAAAAAAAAAAAAAAAAAAAAAATTAGATTCAAGTGTGCTAAATGGCCTCAGCAGCTGATGCACAAAAATTAATAATAAATAATAACTGATTGGTTGAAGAAAGATGGGTAAATTTTGGTGTGAAAGCAAAAAGCATGTCCATGAGAACAAAAAAGTATATACAAAAACGTGATTTCTATCCATTGAAAACTCTCTTATGAGGCTTATCTGTGAATGACAAATTCATATATCCCAAAAATGACTAAACAACCATACAAATTTCCTTATGTGAACTCAAGGATATGAGTCAAACAACCCCTGTTCCAACACAACTGTTTTACTGATATAACAGCTTTCGGAAATGAAGTCCCATCACCAATATCCTGCTAATTAGTGCAGATTGCCCTTTACAAAGCTTTCCTTCTTCTTCTAAGCTCTGATGACGGGACATTGTTTCCGAAAGAGGCTTTGCTATATTAATCTAAAAGTTGTTGTGGAAAAAGGCCTTTCAAACCTACATTCGTGTACCAATACTTTAGCCATCATAAAACCAGGATATTGGCTAAAAGCGCAATAAAATAAAATAATTCAGCAACTATGGAATCCTACCTTGCGGCCAGTAAGTTTTTATGCAGATATTTTTAAGGATGTATACCAATTTTTGGGACATGTTATGTTTAACTACACTGAGATGTGCTTTAACAAACAAAACATACTGGGCCAATGATTTCAGGAGGATGCTATGAAAATGAAATTATTTATTTGACCACTTGCCCAAACAACAATTCATAAAGTTGAAACTTAAAATACTCTGAAAATACTCGGTGCTAATGATCCCAGCAATCGACGCACCTTAAAAAATCAATAAATAAAAACTCTGAAAGGGTAAAATAGACTTGCTACACTTTTGCAGCTTAAAATATGTCAAAGTGTCTTTATGTATAACTAAGTAAAAAGACGAATCATAAATTTCGAAAGTTAGAGGCCAATATCTTTTTACAAATAGGTGTGTATGTGTACATACATATATATATATATATATATATATATATATATATATATATATATATATATATATATATATATATATATATAAAAATAGAATGGAGCAATATATCAGTACATAGCTGGTAGGATCAATGCATATATGAATAAATCTAGGTAGTTGGTAACAGCTTATTAAGTCTTCAATAGTTTTGTATTTTATATTACATTTTTTTTGGATTTTTTATAATACAAAACTATTGAAGACTTAATAAGCTGTTACCAACTACCCAGAACATCTTAGTTTTCAACTTAGGATCTACAACATATATATGAATAAATGTTTCAAAAATTCTTTCATGAGTCCAACCTCAATAGCTAAGTTCCTTTGGAATGTGCTAATACAAGTAAAAAAAACAATCAGTTTCAACATTTCTATCCTGCATAAATAGCTTGAGGAATTTTTCTGTGAAAGAGAATTTACAGGTAGAGACATGAAGTAAATAGCATCCACAACTCTAGATGATGAAAATACACATATTTTTAATAACAATCAGAGAGAACTTATTTAATTATTGCCCAGTAAAAAAATTAGTAATTAGTATGACTACCAAAATATAAAAACATTTCCTCTTTATCATTGTCCAATTTTGTATTTTTTTAGAATACATATTTTGCGAATAGTTTCTACTATTTTACAACAAGCTAGTTATGACGGAATGAAACAAAAATTACGGCTGTTCTGGTAAATTTAAATATGGAACTGGAGTGGATTGCAGGAGAATGAGCGTTTATCCCCAAACCAAATAGACTGATTGGTGCTTACAGATATAATTATGTTTAAAGAAAACAACGCTTTTGGCTGCAGTGGCACAATTAAATTTTGATCTAGAATGGGTTACAGGCAAAACCCCACCACCTAATGGACTATTTTAAGGTAGGTTGCATGAACGTCAAAATAACAACTGCTGAGTTCTCATTCATATTTTGTTGTAGAGGTTAAAGATAAACCCTCACACCTATTAGACTGATTTTGCTCATTGATAAAAGTCATTATCTAGGTTCCTTCAAAATGGTTACATGACATACATATGAATTTAATTTTCCAAACATTCAGAACAGCCTAATTCTAATAACGCTGGGGAGACGTGGCGGCCGTGAGTGTTAAGGCGTGAGCACTTAACACTCGGTGCTAAGTGGTGTGCACGGAGGCGGTGGCTTTTATTTGAAAAAAAGAAAAGGCATCAGCCCTATCCTGGCTAGAAAAGAGTGGTGACCTATAGATAAACCGTCCCAAAAATTCTGAGTTCAATAAGTAAATAATAACGCTAAAGTATGTTAAGGAAAAAGATGATCAAATCCATTGACTAAATTTATTTAACAGAAATAGTCAAGACCAAAAAAATTGTACGTAAATGATGATGAAAATGTTTTAATTATAACAGATTCAGTAATTTCCTATTTGGTGAAAGTTCAATTAAAGTTGTTTTATATCTCAAGCACAATTGTTGACATAAGTATGCATTTAAGTCATGTCACTTAACGTGCTTTGGTATGTTGTAATATCTATATTATTTTTTTTATTTGCTTCCTCATTTCAGTAACCCTGCATCAGTAATAACAAATAACATGCGTTTAAATCATTGCACCGAACGTTTCTTGATAAATTATTATATATTATTTTGTTTTTTGTTTATTTTTTTAATTTCTATAAATGCTTTCTGTTTACAGTGACCCTGCATCCTAAATCCTATGTAGTAATGCCATTTAATATTAACAATTTTCATTTTACAAAATAACTGATTCCAGTTTTACACATACGAGAATACCAAATCTATAAATTAATCAAAATTAAAAAAAAGGGGGGGACAAAAATAACCTGAAAAGAACATAATAAACAAAACACCAATATAAATTTAAATCATAACAAATATATGAGGTGTCTAGAATCAAAACAAGACGCATCACTATTTTTACAATTTTGAGATAACAGTTGATTTTACAAGTTCAAAATGTCCTCTATAAACTGGTGAAGAAAACGATTTTCAAAACAAAATAGATCAATTTGATTTTAAATTCTGAAGTGTTAAGATGGATTCAAAATAAGACATGCCATCAGGGAATTTTAAAACTAAGACACATCAAAAATAGATAATATAACAGATAAACTTCTCAAATTCCTCAAAAAAATTCTTCCGCAATACCTACAACTTTAAAGAAAATTATACACGTGTATAAAATTAAACATAAGACTTGTTCTGTTTTTGTGTTTTCTTCAATGATATGTCTTGTTTTGATACCACACGACTCATATATAGTTAACTAAATTCACTTTTTATGCTATAAGTACTGTAAAAAGGTCAATAGCATTTTCTACTTGTGAAAAGTTCTGAATCTTTCAATAGAAATATATGCATCTGTTCAACAAATTCCATGAATGCCCTGTAATCACTCCGGAACTAAGTTCTGTTCAGTTAAAGGCAAAGTTCTTTTGCAGATTTATAACATTTCCCACCACCCCCTGTTCCCTTATCAGTAGACAGTTAAGGAATTAGTTAGTACTTTATGACAATTGCAGGATTAGAATGAATTCACAGAACCATCATGTCCTCAGAAGTTGAGTTGTGTAGGTCATTTATTTGTTTCAGATATATGTGAATAATTACCCATGAATAATTTTAATTATGTGCCGTTGTTAGTATTAAAACTCATTCAACGTACAAAAGTATAAGACCAAGAAGGCACTTTTGGTAATATGTTTATAAACACTCTAATGAACTTTTTATATGTACACAAGTTGGAAAATATACATATTATGTTATGGAAAATTAACATTCTTACCGGTATATATATCCCAGAATCAAATATTCATTAATAAGAACTTGGGCTTCAAAGTAATCCTATATTGTTCAAACGTATCCAAGATAAACAAAACTCAATACGAACAAGAACAGGAAATCGGGTTACAGCACTGGGCCAAAACTTTGAGGAACTTACATCAGTAAATGAAACATAGTTCTTATTTTTTCTTTTTTCAAAAAGTTTAGATATACTTATTCTCTATTTACCAATACTAGTTCTAAATCATTGATTTTCTCTTAAAGGTAGTCAATGAAAACTGAAGAGCGAAATACTTTTGAGCAACACTGACAAAAAAATAGCTTTTTTAAATTTAAGTTGAACAAAAATATGTAAACTTGCTTTGTATTTTTTCGCTTCATTAAACTTAAGTGTTTTAGATTTATTTTATTTCATTCAATCAACAATTAAAGGGGAAACCGGTTGGTATAGACTTGAGAGGGGGGGGGGGGATAAACAACAAATTATCACAAGAACCTCAGACGCTATTCAATAAAATTGTTGTCCCTCAAATATTCTTAATTCCATTAGCTTACAAATAAAAATGTGGCATAACTCACCAAAATTTGAGGAATGCTGCAGCTCCTGTATTGATAGATTTAAGAAGTTAAAATTACACAGAAATTCCACGAAAAGAGCTTGTGGGCAGTTTGGCACATTTCTATTGAGTTGGTATGTGGACTGGAATTGATCAGCTGTTCTATTCGATACATTTTGTGTCTGTAATAGGTTGTTGTTGTTTTTTTTCAAGCCAAATTGACGTTTCCAAAAAAAAAAAAAAAAACAACACCTTGTGTGCATTAAAAAATATGTACGTACTGTCTTTTCTGTATACCTACATTTTGTTATTTTAAGAAAAAGGATTTCTTGGTTCCTGACATTTCACATATATAATTTCACTTCAAATAGGTTATTTTAACTTTCAAGTTATATGGTCCTATATCACATGATAGCCGTTATGATTTTACGTTTTATTTATTTTTATTTTATCGTACTGCCATTAATAACAGAGATTTTTAGGACGGGTGACTACAGTTTACCAAAGAAAGCCACCACACATGATCATCAGAGGTACAGAGTGTTCACGCCATAGCATTCGCGATCAATCGGCTTCCTTTCAACGTTTGATGTGAATTACACAGCACCCTCTCTCATACAATAACAAAACATTGTTTTACTTACTCGTTGGCTGAAACGAGCGTCGAAATTAAAGTTTTGTCTATGATCTTTTACCAGACCCGGTATCTTTCCTTGAAGAATATTTTGTATTATCAAATATATATTTCTCCAATCTTCATTATATGTTTGAGATATTTTCGTTATGACAGTTTATTTTGGTAGGAACTTCTTTGTCTTTCTTAATTTTTTAGCGCGGTTCCTCCCTCCCTCCATAGGAACCCGCGTGAATCCTCTCATAAAATATCCTCCATTAAAATTTCAAATTGTAGGAAAGTTTAATTTTATTATTTATTTACTTTTTCTTTTTAGCTCTGAACATTTAGGTTGAATTATGTAATTATATGCTCCAATATACTTTTTATAGACTGAATTTTTAATACAATAAACAACATTTATTGAGATTTTATTCTATATTTTTCACGAAAGATAAAAACCTACTAATAAATGCTTCCATTCCTTTACTAATGACACTAGGGATATGAACGGAACCGCGCTAAGATGACGCAGCAGGTCGATTACACAAGTTTTTAGATAAATATATGTATTTATTTAAGTGTACAAAGGTTCATCATTGAATAGTTAGCCGTAAACAAAATGAACTAGAGAATGCGCGAAGTAATGTCATCTTTACTTCTAGAAAGAGTTGTTTTCGGCCTTCGCGCCATGTGTATTTTCTATATATTAGCGTCAATTATTACTGAGTAGAAAATTGAAGCCCTAAAGAAGCAAATTACCGTCGGCCATATTTATTATTTACTTTACCTCCAACAATGTCGGTAAGATAATATTAAACATTTATTTATTATACCATTATCAATAATTTAATTCTTGGTAGTATGTTTAATTGTTGATGACTAAGGGCGTAAACTTATGCCAGTATAGGACTCTTCAAATCTTATTTTATTTTTGACATTTCGGCTCACGCCATTGTCAATCTCTGGTTTGTCATAGCTGTATTTAAAGTATCCCAGATTTAAATACAACATCATTGACCCCAATACCATTGGTCAGCAAACATATATACGTTTTTACATATTTGATTTTTTTAATCTTGTTTCTTCTGATATTCACTCCTGATGTTCTCTTAATGGTTGCCGCTGTTCTTGGGCTCCATCTGTCCATTCTTGATAATATGTTTAATCGTTGAAGACGGATGACATTGGAGACAATCATGTTATAAATAAAAATATAATTTGGGATACTTAGGTACAGCTATGATATAGCAGAGTTTGACAATGTCTCGAGCCGAAATGTCTTACGATTTGAAGACCCGTTAAGGTGGTATAAGTTTATGAGAATAATTGAATTGTCACTTCTGGTAGAGAATGAGTAATTTTAAAGATAATTCGACCGAATTGACTGAAGTCAGTTTCACTTCTTCGGTCTATTCATAATCCATTCAGACGAGGGACAGTTGGTACTGTGCCAGTCCTTCGTCTGAAAGGAAGGCACAAATTATATCTACGTTTGTTTTAAAGTATCTCTATCTTCCACTCCATTCACAATAGTCTTTCATCATGGTAGCCTTAGCGTGGATTTATAAGGTTATCTTAGAATTACATATGAAACTTATTACTCAGAAGATTGATCATCATCTGGTACAGCCATTTACTGATTCACTTATAAAACTTTCAGTTAGGTGGAATAGTTCTAATCCCGCATGCGCGAAATTCTGAGGGATATAATCCCGACAGTTCCGCCATTTGCCTTTCCATTACTATGAAGAACACGCTCAATTTAAGCTATATCCTGTTCAAATAGATGGTTTTATTCGAGGGAAAAGAGCGTGGCCTATATTCCCCGTGAAGAAATTGGCGGTAAAAATTCTCTCTGTTATAATCTTATCACTAGGAGGTTTAAAAAGTTTTTAGTCTTAGCTTTGGCTATGTATTGATAAATATTAGACACTATTTCCGTTTTCTGACCTTTCATCGCCTTCTCTAGTCTTAAAAGAGACATAATCAGTTTTTATAATGTTTTACGTATCGTGTTGTTCCTCGAAAAGAGAGTTTGGAAATGATGGAACCGTCGGGAATATTTTCCTGAAATTTTCGCGGTATTAAAACTATTCCATGTAACCGAACGTGTTACAGTCACCTATATAAAAATATATTTTATTAACGATAGTTGAAAACATCTTCTAGCACTTTCCTCCGAAGGAAAGTAGCTATTGAGGTTGGACTCATGACGGAATTTTTGAAAAATTTCTTCAAATCTTTATCGATCCTACCTAGTAGACACCGAAAATGACCCCCGTTAAAATTTATATATATCTATATATATATATATATATATATATATATATATATATATATATATATATATATGTGTGTGTGTGTCTGTTAACACGATAGCGGCCAGAGTTTTTGTTTTTTCGTCACGAAACTTGGTATATAGCATTCAATTAGCAAATGATTGAACGAGTTCGTTAACCACCAAAATCGATCCACCAGAAGGGGGGGTTTACCCCGAACCCATAACACTAATTTGACTATGTCAGCCGTAATATTTGTTATATTTCAACGAAACTTGGTATTCGTTGTGTTAATATAGAGAGAAAATTGAGATATAAAAATGAACTAAATCGATTCATTAGAAGGGGGGGTTTACTCCGGACCTACAATACCAATTCGCCACTACCAGCCGTGATTTTTGGTATATTTCGACGAAACTCGGTATTCGTAGTGGTAATCTACAGGTAAATATGTGTTGTAAAAATAAACTAAATCGGTTCATTAGGAGGGGGGGGGTTTACTCCGGACCCGCAATACCAATTCGCCACTACCAGCCGTGATTTTTGGTATATTTCGACGAAACTCGGTATTCGTAGTGGTAATCTACAGGTAAATATGTGTTGTAAAAATAAACTGAATCGGTTCATTAGAAGGGGGGGTTTACTCCGGACCCAAATTCATCATGAACCGGTCCATCCATCCGGCATGACCGGATTGCGTCATAGGGAGGGGGAGGAGTAAACGTGCTAAAAAAATAAAAATAATTATTGGGAATTAATATAAACAAAAAAATTCAATTCCTGGAATACCGCATTTAGTTTTTGAGTATTTGTGCCAGAAAGGCACTTATTATGACTAGACTATTTAAAATACATTCCATTCTGTAATAAGAAATACTTACATAAGGAGTAGCAAGGAAGAAGAGCCCGTGGCAGAGAAGGTAGCCAGTAAGAAAGATCGAACCGGTAGTTAGGGCTAATGGACAATTAGAAAGCTTAAAACAAACACTGCATCTGCTACTGGCGTCACGAAATGTGCTGCCACGATCTTCGAAACCGCCAATACAAAAATCACAACTGGTTACCAATCACTTAAATCACCTTGCAATCTCGCCCCTAAAACCATGTTGAGAAATTTGCATTTCGATCAAAATTGGACTGTTCTTCGCTATTTGAGGTGCTCCCATAACTATGTCTCCTCAAAATGTGTTGGAATAAATTATCATCTCTTTAAGGGAGAAATTTATTCCCGTTGATTTCTTCTCTGATTGTAGACAGTTGGGGAGAACATCTTCCGGATATCCTTCGGCATATTTCCCTCAAAATCACTTGCAACTACGTTATTAGCGCTGGGAGGTAGTAAAAGTACAACTCAGAGGAACTGTGCCATCTTAGCATATTTCCGTACGACGCTTTGCTGTGAAACTCTTACAATATAAAAACTTTTTGTAAAATGGAATTGTGTATTTAAATTTCAACGTCAACTCATTTTTTTTAATAGTCAGAGCCCTGGTAACGCTCGTTTCATGAAGTCTTTTATGCACCTAGAAATTTTGCTACAATGTATCTCTTGAGTAGGTACGAAGGTAAGTATGTGTTGGCTAGACTTACCTTGGGACATCAGGTACTGCGCCAAGAGAACAAGTGCAAACAAATATGACCCAAAATAAGTGTTTTATTCAGAAACCAACAATCTTTAATGTAAAATTCAGGAAACTTTACAATGAATAATAAATAAGGCAGTCTGATAATTAAGATATTAAATTATCTTTATTTAAGACGCTGTTTAAATCGCAGCGCGAATAAAAAAAACTTCATTTAATATTAAAAAAAAAGACTTTGGGGTTGTTTTTTTTTATATGTTACCCCCTTTAAAGTGTCTGCCTTATTAATTATTCATTGAAAAAGTGTCTTACATTAAATAGTGTTGGTTTCTGAATAAAACACTTTTTTGGGCCATATTTTTTGCACCTGTCTTCTACGCGCAGCACTTGGTAACTAAAGCCAACAAATCCTTATCTCCGTATCTACCCAATATAGCAACATTTCAAGGTGCGAAACACTTCATAAAACGTGTTTAACCAGGACGTTGTCTTTCCGGAACCAGCGAAATGTTGTCTTTCTGGAACCAGCGAAATGTTGTCTTTCTAGAACCAGCAAATTGTCTTTCTGGAACCAGCTAAAGGCAAACAATCCTGTCTACTATTCTGAATGACTCTCTCCGTTTTAAATAAAGAGATTGAATCGATTAGGAATAGCGGGTATCGTGACTCATGCCTGGAGAGAGGTACTGCACCGTCGGACAGATCTTGGGATGACATCATCATTGGGAAATTCGCCCGCGGAGCTAATGCAAACTGTCAAGGAGGCGAACGATTTTACTTTCTGATGATTTAAAATATTATAAATCCTCAAATCCGGGAGGGGAGAACTCGCTCCTTCTAAGGTTCGTGAGAACGGTGAACCGCGCCGGTAAAGGTTCCTAGCCAAGGACTCGGCGATCCGAAGGGGAGAAAAAAAAAATACATGAACATCACTTTTCTCCGTGACCGCAAGATATTACCGCTCGTAATCTTGCATCTTATACTCCATCCTTGGTAGAGTTTAAAAATAATATTTTCTTGCAGTGACGTTCTGTTTCTTCTTGTGATGTCGACCCAATGAAGCAATCAACAAGTAGTGATGAGACATTTTTACGAATCATAATCCATTGGTTACGATGTGTATTTATATATATATACTAGCTGAATACCCGTGCTTCGTCACGGCAGATAAGTAGTTATTTTATTGCGTTAAATAATGTTTCATTAAAATTACGTTACTATACAATTCTGTGCAGTTTATTACAGCACGGTTCCCGTCATACTATATTTTATTCAATGGGCGTTAAAATTTAAAAGTTTATTTTTCCAAGAAGTCATATGGTAACACCCAATATATTTACGAGTATTACCAAGGTTATAGGCGAAAAGGCATTGTAAGGGTTCCGGATATTATTACCTCACCTGGAAAACCTAAGGATATGCCATACATCACGGTTTGACCGGGACTGTCCCGGTATTTTGCAATTGTTTTGGTGTCCCGCCCGATTTTATCAATGTCCCGGAAAAGGCTGTAAGATGTAAAAAGTAATGAATTCATGTTTATAAGAATCTTTTTTAAATCGGTTACTTTTCTACAATCAACATTTTTACTACTGCTCACAGTGTCAAAGAAATGAGAAGTAATCTAACTGTAAAACGCTGGAACTACCTGCACAGCGCTGGCAGCTGCCAGACACTACTATTTGGCTGAGAGATTTTTTTAAGAAACTCAAGTAGCAAACATAGTTCCGTTCTTATTTTTAAGGTTTGGGTAGACTAACAGTTTAGGATTCCCCCTTCCCGTTAGTTGCTAGGCTTAAAACTCACCAACCATTTTGCTTATAATTTGTACTCTTTTTATCCCCCCCCCCCTGGTATGCCCATCCCATATTAATGTGTCCCGGTTTAACCCTCCAAAAATATGGCAAGCCAATCTGACGGGGACTGGCAGAAAAGAAACTCAATTAAAACTCTATGAGGGACAGTTAATTTCTAGTAATTCAAGGTCTGCCATCATAGTTGAAATTAACCTCAATTAAAAATAATACTATGAGATAGATAATGTAAGGTAACAGCTGTTCTTTATCGTCCTAGCAACGCAGGCTGCCTAGGCTTGCCTTCTCTAGCCAACTCAAACTTTAAACCCCCCTAAAAATGCTTAAAAAATCGAATATCAAAAATTATAACGTAGGCCTCCTTATATAACGTAGGCGAGTGCCTACGTTATATAAGGAGTGTCCATGCAAACTTTTAAAATTTTCTGTCTAGCGGTTTGGGCTGGGCGTTGATAGATGAGTGAATGAGTGAGTGAGTGGTATTTGACAAATATATAGTATATATATATATATATATATATATATATATATATATATATATATATATATATATATGATGTGAGGGTTAAGGCGTGAGCACTTAACACTCTGAGCCAAAGGTCGTGGGTTCGAATCGGGCGGTGGCTTTTCTTTAGAAAAAAGAAAAGGCATCAGCCCTATCCTGGCTAGAAAAGAGTGGTAACCTATAGATAACCCGTCCTAAAATTCCTAGTTAATAATAAATGGACGTTAAAATTTAAATAAATATATATATATATATATATTATATATATATATTTATATATATATATATATTTATATATATATATATATATATTTATATATATATATATATATATATATATATATATATATTTAATTTTAATTAGTAGAATGTCAAACTCATATCTTCAATAATCATCATTTAGTTTGCTCTACATGTTTCTCCCCCACATGAAGCCTTTTCAGGTCCACTTATATCTAAGAATTTACAGTCTTAACCTTAGAGAACGTTCTGCATATAGGACCGCGTCTAGACTGAATATATTACATGTACATAGGCTGTTTATAATTGATTGTTTTGACAATGATAATATTTGGGAAATCTACATTTCTTCCCGAAAACAATGTAATATTAACAGCTGATGTACAGTAACAATGATTTTATATCTACTATATATTTGTCAAATACCATTCACACACTCACTCATCTATCAACGCCCAGCCCAAACCGCTCGACAGAAAATTTTGAAATTTTGCATGGACACTCCCTATATAACGTAGGCGCTCGCTAAGAAAGGATTTTTTGATATTCGTATTTTTAAGCATATTTAGGGGGGTTTAAAGTTTGAGTTGGTTAGAGAAGGCAAGCCTAGGCAGCCTGCTTTGCTAGGACGATGGAGAACAGCTGTTACCTTAAATTATCTATCTCATAGTTTTATTTCTAATTGAGGTTAATTTCAACTATGATGGCAGACCTTGAATTACTAGAAATTAACTGTCCCTCATAGAGTTTTAATTGCGTTTCTTTTCTGCCTGTCCCCGTCAGATAGGCTTGCCATATTTTTGGAGGGTTAAACCGGGACACATTAATATGGGATGGGCATACCAGGGGGGGGGGGATAAAAAGAGTACAAATTATAAGCGAAATGGTTGGTGAGTTTTAAGGCTAGCAACTAACGGGAAGGGGGAATCCTAAACTGTTAGTCTACCCAAACCTTAAAAATAAGAACGGAACTATTTTTGCTACTTGTTTTTCTTAAAAAAATCTCTCAGCCAAATAGTAGTGTCTGGCAGCTGCCAGCGCTGTGCAGGTAGTTCCAGCGTTTTACAGTTAGATTACTTCTCATTTCTTTGACACTGTGAGCAGTAGTAAAAATGTTAATTGTAGAAAAGTAACCGATTTAAAAAAAATTCTTATAAACATGAATTCATTACTTTTTACATCTTACAGCCTTTTCCGGGACATTGATAAAATAGGGCGGGACACCAAAACAATTGCAAAATACCGGGACAGTCCCGGTCAAATCGTGATGTATGGCATATCCTTAGGTTTTCCAGGCGAGGTAATAGTATCCGGAACCCTTGCACAGCCTCCTCGCCTATAACCTTGGTAATACTCGTAAATATATTGGGTTTTGGGGGAACCGTGCTGTAATAAACTTCACAGAATTGTATAGTAACGTAATTTTAATGAAGCATTATTTAACGCAATAAAATAACTACTTATCTGCCGTGACGAAGCACGGGTATTCAGCTAGTATATATATAATACTGAGAGTATTACACCTGACTCAAGCTAGACAACACGACGCGAGGACTTCCTGATAAGGAAAGCCCCTGAAGAGGTGCGAAAAGGCACGAAACATGTCGGGCGAAACATACAAAATAAAGTAGTTAAAGTGAAAAAAGTGTGTACTACTTTATCGACCCCCTGCCAGAAAAAGAAACAATAAAAAGTGAATATATATATATATATATATATATATATATATATATATATATAAGCGTTATTTTTGATGGTGTTGAATCATAATTAAAATTAATTATTGTAAGTTTTCATTATTATTAAAATTTATTATTATTAAGTTTAATTTTCGTTAGAATTACAATAAATTGTGAGAGGCATTCAAATATTTTTATGTTTCGCGACACATATCATACGAATCGCGAGTATGTGATTTAGTTACCACTCGTGCTTAGGCAAGAGAGCCTGGTCCGCCATTCTTATTCTTATTCCTATAGCCGGCCCATGCGCAAGCAACTCTCGTTATGTGCGTGTATGCCAGTGGCTTTATTTTCCGCTTCCCTTGGCGTTATAAGTTGTTCTTGGCATTATTATGCCTATAGCCGGCCCATGTTTGTTATATTGGACCTTTCTGGACGCCTACCTACCCGGCGAATGGTGAGATACTTCCACGATTCCCTCAATTCTCTTCCTAAACCCTGTTTCCTTTCTTCTCACATTTCAATGCCGTATACCAGGAGGTGGATGCCCTGAAGGTAAAGCTAATTATTATTATTTTCACAATATGTTTGGGTTGTACCCATATTTCATCATATTTTGTCCTTTGCTTCTATCCGAGCTCACCAGAGCAATCACATTTTTTTTTCGTCCTTAATAATATCCCACAATATATATATATGAATTTGATAGACGATTATCAAATTACATAGAGATAAATCGTCACCATCACGATTCATAATTGAAGGGGTCGGGGCAAAATAGTGTCAAACAACATTTTTAACGTAGCATAACAGTAGCTCGTACTTATTGGACATCATGTAGGATGATGCAAATTCTACTAAAATATGACTACAAGCTCTGTATGATACTTAATCTCGTTGCCCCTAACCATTTCAACTGATAGTGCCAAATTTTATCCAACATAAAGCAGCTACAGTTAAGTTTGGTTAAAAATGTTGCTTGGCATTATTTTGCCCCGACCCCCTTCAATTATAACTTATAATTAATAAATCATTGTGTTATTTTTATACCTACGTTTACTGTTATACAATTTTCTTTACAACATAGACATTGCAGCCATAAAAGAAAAAAAGTTTTGCTTTTCAGAATTTACCCTTTAGCTCTTATACCCAGGGCCGCCACATGGGGGGGACAACAGGGTACAGTTGTCCCGGGCCCGGGCACCGTGGGGGGTCCGGGCCGATCCTCGCTAATTTGAAAAAATGTAAAAGGTTATGAGCTTGTAAAAAGAATGGGGTTTAGAAATATAGACGAGCTAGTCTATATTTATTGGAATGGGATCTATATTTTTTTTAATGTACATGAACCACAAAACAAGTGCAGTCCCAGAATAGTATATTTCATTAGGAGTCGTTATAAAACTACAAGTACCGAAAATGACCTTTGCTGCACCGAGTGTCGGCTTTTATTCTCACTTCGCTCAAAACTCAAGATCAAAATAATTTTAAAATGTCCAAAGTCCTATATCAAAGTACTAGAATTTTCAGTCTGGCTCTGAGAAGTGGGGGCTCGGCTCTGACAAGTGGGGACCCGTGATCTGGTCCTGGGCCCGGCTCTGAGAGTGGCGGCCCTGCTTATACCAGTTTTTTTTTTTTTTTTTGTTTTCTTTGCCATTTTATTTGAGTCCTACAGAATTGGCTAACTTACCTTATGGAACGGAAATTACATAAGCTCTTGTTAAAGTTACTCCAAAATGAATTAGATGCAGTTTTGACATAGGTATCACCGTTAGTTTAAGTGCAAATAATCAGCAGTCAATTTTTGGTATTAGTGCTATTGGACTTAACCATAAATATCTTATTCGTCATCGTAAAGTTAAAACTAATGAGACTACTCCTATGTCACGTACAAACAAATCGATTACTAAAAATGATTTTGACCATGTTTTTGACCGAATGTGGGGTACCAACTTAGTACTCCACATTAAACTTGGTACGCCAAAAGAGGCGGAAGCTGTCTAAGTACTACTAAGACAGCTTCTGCCTCTTTTAGCATAAATATGCTTTAGCGATGACTAAAATGAAAAAAATGTTACAAAAAAGTGTCCGCAGGCGTTCGCGCATGCGCAGTGGACATGTACGAACATGCGCCTATGTAATTACATAGGTTTGTCGGGTGGACCTAAAGTATATTTATGTTCCTCAATTTGAGCAGAAGGCTCTAAACGAAATGATTATTGTTACTCATTTTCCAACTTCGTCATGCCGATACGATTCTTACCATTTTATGCTGGATTTTTTTTTTTTTTTTTTACCATCCAATAAGCATAATACTTCATTTACTTTTGATTCTAGTCATATTGATTTGACATTACATTTCAATGTTTTCAATATTCTAGATCATAAGGACGATCCGTGTTTAAATTATGCATACAAACCTCAATTTGCATCTTCAAAAGTTCAAAAAAATTGTGTTGGTACAGAGTCCAATGTTGATTCTAATCATGAATATTCAGGTATCAATAAGTCTATGCCAATATTTAATTATGTGACTGCATTCTACCAAAAAGTGTTTAGAAGAATTCGTTTGGCGTGGGATCGAAAAAGAAACCGTACGCTTTATGATCCCCCCCCCCCCCCCACTTAAATCCGAACAGGTTTCATGATCTCAATTCCACCTCTTGAAACACGTAATAAACGTTTACAAAAATTGGTTGAAAAAATAAGAAATTTATTGACTCTTTGAAACTTAAATTAAGAAATTCGTTAAATATGGAGGGTCAGAATGACTATTAAAAGATTTTGATATATTCAAATAAAAAAACTGCCCTACTCATTAAAACCTTCTTGCACAAGCAATTTATATTTTTATTTTATAATTTTTTTTTAACTTCTTTTTTGTTTCTCTGTTTCAGGTAGAAACTCACTTCAACAAATCTCTTTGCGTAAAATATTTCCCTATAATTAAGGTAATACTTCAAATAACAGCTAAGCAAAATATTAATAGTTCCTGTTATAAACTTTACTAATCACCTCAGGGATAAGCATTATAACAGTAAACATAAAATGATGCAGTTCATGCGAGTCGGACTTTCTTAACTACAGTTTTACACTCAGTAAAATATACAGGTCGCTTTCCAACGAAGTTATAAAAACAAAAATTTCTCAATCGATTTTTATGTTTAGTCGCAGATTTAAATCAAGACTATTTCTTTAAATGTTCAGAGTTGAGATTGGCAGACTGGTAAAAGAAACATATTTTTTGCCTTAATTTTATTTTTATTTGTTTTAATATTCGTTTGAAAATATTCTAGCCTAAAAGGACTTTTGAGACTTTTATTTTCCCCATTAAACTTTTACGATTTCATTCGAGGATAACAGTTACTACAGTAAGTATTTTGTCCTCGAGTCATCCTTCAGAAAGTTTTTTTTTTTTTTAAAGAACACTTTCCTAGCCGTTAAGCTATCTGTTTTATTTTATTATATATATTTCTACTATTTCTTAACTACAGTTTTACAATCAGTAAAATATGCAGGTCACTTTCCGGGCAAGTAAGTAAGTAATGAAAACAAAAGTGTCTCATAAGATTAAACTTTAATTTTTATGTTCAGTCATAGATTCCTTTGGGACAGGCTAGAATAATTATTCTCTCAGAAGAATATTCTCACTCGAAAAACATCTAAAAGTGGAAAAACTAGAATTTTGTATATTTTCAAAAATATTTCGAAACCAGTTGGGGAAAAGTATTAAGCATCTTTTCGAAAGCTTAATAAATTTCCTGTAAAACGGTTCTTATGCAATCTTTGATTGAGCGATTTCATACGGAGAAATACATGCATTTGGTATAGAGTTTCATTCCGTTCCCGTACAAATTAAGGTCATTGAAACGTTCTGAGTTTGTTCAGCTGGATTTAACAATGAATGAATAAAACTACTGAGATATGGTCATCGTATGTGGAAGGTTTTAGATCAAGTTTGTATATTTATTTTGGTGCATGTGTCCGAGAACCCTTGGTCATTACACTTAAATCAAAAGAACGAGGCTTATATATGTAAAGACAGTGGTTATAAATTTGATGACATCTAATCTTTAAGGTGATTTTGAAATCTCAATGTTTATAGATTGAGGTTGAACTTTTGATCGCATTATTGAAAACACTTTCTATGTAGCTAATCTTGAAATTCCTGAATTTAAGTAAATAGCTGCGCCTACACCCAAATGCTTCGTGCGGGGTGTGACTCGAGCCACAGTACAGATTCAGGGCTCATCACACTTGTCAAAGGCTAAATGACATCCAATAATATCTTTAGCCTTCCTCCGTCCATACGGAGGAAATCTCCTTAAAACACGATGGCGCAATTTGGAAGTGACAACAGCAAACGTCCTGACGTATTTTCGAGATTCCATAGATCACGGAAATAACGAAGGTCAAAATTTTTGAATATTTCAATTATTATTCACGTAGAAGTCAATAGGACCACGCGATTTGATGACAAGGTTGATTTTATTTTTTGCCAGACGTGTTTAATTTATTTCTAATGACCTCTGCTTTTGTCAGCTTTTGTACTTTCGAATCAAATACTGTTTCTAGGTTAGTTCTAGGCAACGATTTCGAAAGATACGTAATCTTTGATGGGACCATACATCAATGCTGTGCTCAAAGTCGTGCAGACTAAAGCGTCGATTTTGTTTTCATGCACGAATATGTAGAAACGCTTATCGCGAAAGAAGAAAGTGTCATAGTGTAAAAGTGAAAAATATAACAAACCAAAAAAAAAACATTATTCCTAAACTAGTCGAGGATCAGCTCGAAAAGGAGTCAAATGACCGTTCTACATGATGATATTCACACGTGGAAAGTGAAGGCCGGACTATGTAAATAGACGGAGCTCCGGAAGGTTAGGTAACGAATCAGAGAGAGAGAGGCGATCATTGATGGTTCGAATAGAGGATGTCTTGGAGTATTGACAATCCTCCAGCGAGTCGTGATGCTTCCAACCACCTAACGAGTTCCTTATTGGTCGCTATCCAGTGAAAACTATCGCCCTTGGGTCAACCTCAAGACCAGGGTGTTGTCAACAGTCCAGCTCTTGGCTTCTTATGTTGTAACGATCAAGGGCTATAGTAGTTCACTTTTCAGCGAAAACTAACGTCCTTGGGTCAACCTCTAAAGAAGGCTGATGTCAACATTATATCCACCCGTTTTCTATGGTTGCTAGGTTCATGGGCTAAAACAGTCTCTTGGTCACTATTCAGTGACAACTGTCGCCCTTTTGTCTACCTCTAAACCAAACTGTTGGCTACAATCCAGTAACCAGCTCCATTTATTTGCTCGTATTAAGAGGAAAAGCAGTTTTTTGGTTGCTGTCCTGTTGTAACTGTCTCCCTTATGTCTCTCCTTGCGGGTCTCATCAACATAGGCGGCTCTAGACAAACATTTCTGCGGGGGCTAATTAGTATGGGCTTACCGCTGTGCCTGGGGGTGTAGAATCAAATTTTTATAAACAGGCACCCGGAAATCATTAAGGAAGTATTTGATAAACTAAGAACATACATTATTAGAACTTATTACTATTAATGTTTCTGAACAATTTACTTTTCTAACTTAACCGAAAAAGATTCTGAATTTTCATTTTGGGGGCTCAGCCCCCCAAGACCCCCCCTTTAGCCGCCACTACTTATCAACAATCCAGCGACTACCTCCATTTAGTAGCTGGGATCAAGGGCTAAATGAGTTTATTTTTCGCCATCCAGTGAAAACTGTCGCCTGGCCAATCTGTACACCAGGATGTTGTAAACAGTCCATCATATTCCTATGTTTGCTAGGATCTCGTGCTAAAGCAGTTTATTGGTTCTGTCCATAGACAACTGTCCCCCTTAGGTCAACCTCTCCTCCGGTGTGTTGTCAACAGTCCATTGATCAGGTCCATGTAGTCGCTGGGATCAAGACATAAAGGAGTTTATTTTATGGTTGCTAGGAGACAGGGGTAAAGCTATTCATAATAAGTTGTTCTGTGTTGAGAAAAGGAGGGCCAATTAAACCACTTATCCAAACGGGCTGATTTTACTGATAAAAGTCATAAATATATTTGTATAAATTTTTATTTAATTGTTGGTACCTAGATCGATAAGAAAAATTAAAGACATTTTCCCAAAAATCATACAGGAAAGTAGCCTCAATAGTCATTTTCTTCTAGATTGTACTCAAATTCTATAGCAAGTAAAGTTAAAACTCCAACAAAGAAACCGTAAATATCCAAGAGAAGATGGAGCCTAGATGTATAATAAGGCTTTTCTGTACGCGGTTAATGGGGGTTCTGAGCAGGTAAACCACCCCGGTTGGGAGGCGTCAAAATACACTTAGGGTTTTGGGATCTTCTTCAGTTCTTCTGATACCTCACACACCGCCGGGACGCTCAGGTACGCCTATTTCCATTTTAGACGCTAGGTTTTTATTCTATCCACAACGACTTAGAAATTCCCTTTGTCCAATCCCTGTCCAAAACCCGATACCTTAACTTCCACTCCCGTCTGCCTGGCCATTACAATCCCCTATATATAAAAAAATAAGATGAGTTTCTGAAGTCTTTATAATTAACGTGCTCATATTTGATCAATCAATACTAAACTTGCCAAGCTATTCGGGAAAATGGTATCCTAAAATTGCTGAAGAAGGTCAGTAAACTAAGCAAATATTCCAGCAAGGAGGATAGTTTACGTTCCATTCCTGATATGCCGAAAATAAAAGATAAATATTCTATGAAAATCCTGATATATACCAGGATTCTAAAAGTTATTAGTTTTTAATGTTACCTCAAAAACAACAAAACTTACGCCTCACTGATGCATATTTACATTTTATATTGAAGTATGCTTCATGTCATTCTCACTCCTAATATACCGATTTTGCTAATTTTTCAAACATAAATTTCCTATTATTATGTGTGTGTGTACCCTTTTATAATGCCAACAGCACGTGGTCGGTCACCCATTCATGTTTAAGCTACGCCCGAACATGATCACTTCGGTGATCAACGGTAACCGGTGCATTCAACGTCGCTATGGCCGTTGGTTTTCCCATTAGTTAAGCAATTTTTGTTTGCAGTTTTGTAGCAAGGAAGCTAAAAACACGGTTGCTATTGAGTCCATACCAGATGTTATTTAAGCTTCTATGTACAGACATAGAATTCATTGTTCTATTTCATGCGATAATATTACCGTTAAATGCGAACATGACGTATTACTGTAAATTACCTGTGATCATATCCTCGAAGCTAACAACACTCAAACGCTGGAATTCATTTTAGCATGTCGTAAAAACGTACCAACCGCGAGAACAAACTCACAATACGTTCGGCACTACTGAGATACAGGCCAAGACTAGACAGACTGTCCGCAAACAGCCTGTTCGGTACACTTGGCAATGTTCCTGCTTCTCTCAGACCTGTAAATTCGGGTACTAGTCACCTCCGTTCGAGCAAGTACCGGATGTGGGTGTCGGGTATGGACTTCGATATATTTACTGATGGTCCTAAATACGACGAGACTACGTGAGATTATAGACCGTCTATATATAAGTGGGGGAGGGGCGCCTGCAGCGGTATTGAAGCTATTTTGATCGTGTATTCCACTACACCATGAAACGCCAACAATCCCAGGTCTTAATCATTGTCAGCTCAGCATAAAAAAGACAATAGGTTATAGACAGTCTAGGCGATTCTTATAATGTTAAAAAAAAAAAAAAAAAAAAAAAAAAAAAAAAAAAAATCGTTTAGAGCCTTCTGCTCAAATTCATGAACATAAATATACTTTAGGTCCACCCGACAAACTTATGTAATGTACTTTATAATATATAGTATTATTTTTTGTACATGGCCACCGCGCATGCACGAAAGTTACTGTGCTTGCGCGAACGCCAGTGGACGCTTTTTGTGACACCTTTTTGGGACGTCTAGGCCCACCCGACACACCTATGTAAAGTGCTATATAACATATAGTCTTCTTTTTCATAAGGCCACCGCGCAGGCGCGAACGACATCCGATTCTTGGCCAGTTCAGTATAACAGGGGTAAGAGCTTCACAAGTATATTAGGGTGCGTTTATATCTGACACTTCTCAGAGGAAATATATCTCAGGTGTCGGGTAGATATTCGCTTGAATGTTTACACACTGACAGAAATAGCTAGACATCTAAGGTCGATTCCCGCTAGTCCGGGCCGAGTCCGGGCCGGGCCACGGCCGGGACACGGTCAAACAATCACACCAGCATTTTCAATGGACTCGTTCACGCTACACCGAGCCGAGTACGTGCTTTTTGCGTGTGTGATTTCTTCACTGTGTCCCGGCCGAGCCCCTGCCCGGACCCGACACGGTCTAGCGTGAATCAGCCTCTATGTCATGGATATGTATACGACAGTTCTGGATTTGGGAATATGGTCTATATTTCTAAACCCCATTCTTTTTACAAGCTCATTACCTACAGATTTTTTTCCAATTAGCGAGGCCCGGCCCGGGCCCGGGAAAACTGTACCCGGTAGCCCCCCCCCCCATGTGGCGGCCCGACTCTCAGTTTGTCGTTTCAAATTACTTAGACCTTCAACATTTTCGTTCCACTCCCAATTCCGTTTACATATAAAGACTGTGTTCAAGTGAATGATACTCACAAATACTGTCAAAATTTGTAAGGTTTATCTCTAGCCAAGGCTGTTGCTACATATTCTAATAAATTAGTGTACAATCTACAAATGGCAACATTGTTCCTGTGACCTCTGTGTAATTGTCCTGAATGCCTGTTGATGAGGAAGGTCTATTGTGCAGAATTTGGCCTTCAGACTAATGTTCCATTGGGTTTTTCAGTTCATGAAACTCTCTTGAAAGGTCGAAACGAAATGTCTATCAATATTTTTATTAATTTCCTCTCTACAGTAACCCTGCAAAATATTTCTGTAAATTCAAGGATTTGTAGAATTTTCCAACATCTGTTTTCGTGCCTATAGAAGTGTAATATTCAGGAATAGTTTCTTTAAATAATATATGTTTATATTACTCATAAACAACACGAAAAGAGAAATAAACAACACGAAAAAAATGCTGTCCAATAAGAGAATAAAACGGTTGCTAACCAGGGTACAGAAGAAACTTTTGACTTCACAAATGTAAAGAGCTTAGGTAAAGAAAGAAACACAATACTTAAGAGAACAGAAAATATACATATTATCAAAAATAGAATATATAAAAATAATATTAAAAAAAATAGCAGAAGGCCCGGGGGCCATGAGGATTAAATTCTGAGCATTTATTCCTACAGTCGTTGGTTCGATTTACACTAGACGTAGTAAAATTTCTTTGAGGAAAACAAAAGGCATCAGGAAAGGGTCGTAAACTGTAAATAATACAGGGTGCTTCAAAAAAATGTATACACACTTTGAACTTCCATAGAAAATTTATTTACCGTTCTACAAAGTTAAATTTCAGGAAATTAGAAAGCTGAAAGTCCAATGTAAATGAAACATAAATAACAAATGTTAATACTGTTCAAATTGGTAACCTGCAGCATCAATACAATTCTGAGTACGAGTCACCACTGATTCTGTACATCGTATCAAAACGTCCAATGAGATTTCTCTACACACGGCTTGAATCTCATTCCAAAGAATGTCTAGGTTACGTGGTTTACGTTTGTACACCTCATTTTTTACTGTGCCCCATAAGAAGAAATCCAGTGGTGTATGGTCTGGGGAGCGTGCTGGAAACTCGATTGGCCCCCTGCGTCCTATCCACTGGGCCGGCAAATAATGATCCAGGTAAGCTCGTACGTCCCTGTGATAGTGCGGCGGGACACCATCTTGTTGAAAATAAAACATATCATTACCGTATAATGCCCGAATGGCAGGAAATATGGAATCAGCAAGCATTGTTGGGTAATTAATACCAGTTACAGTGCCTTCAAATTGAAAAGGTCCAATGAGTCCCCTTGAAGACAAACCGTACCACACATTTACACCAGGCAAATTTACAGCTTTTTCAATTGTAATGTGAGGATTTTCAAATCATACTCCCTTCTCCACTGTCTTTGAACTTCATTTACATTCTCAAACTTCCAGTACCACTTAATAACCTGCTTACGTTCTTCAAAACTCAAACGTACGTCCGCCATGTTGATATTACAACTTCCAACTGACAATATAACATAGAGGGACGATTATGCTGCCACCTGGCGAAGAAATATAACATTATCCTTGTAGAGTGGGAAAACTACGATAGTTTAAAGTGTGTATACATTTTTTTGAAGCACCCAGTATATTCCAAAAGTCTGCGGTCTGTATAAGTGGACGTTATAGTTTAAAAAAAAATAAATAAAAAATATCACAAAAATACTAAATAAAAAAAAACGAAATAAACTATTTTTAATTTACTGGACGAAGAATAAATTTGTTTATTAACAGATAATAATAGAATAATCGTCTTTAATTCAGTGATCATCGAATTTTATTTTTTGTCTATTTCGATATTTGAAATAGCTCAATAAAATTATTCTAAGTTATGATGTGGCTCAAGTACCTTCCAGTAGGCTTGATTTATTTTAGGATTCTGAAAAGCATTTAAGGAGGCGAAACATCTAAAGCGATTAAGATAAATTGACGAATGTGTTAATTTTGATTTTTATTTATTGAACTTTTGTCTGAAAAAAAAGAATTTTTGTATCAATATTTATGATTTATTGTTAGAAACAAAAAGATTTTAGAAACAGGGTCATTTGAAATCTTGAAGTGTCCGTAACAAGGTACTGAATGTCTAGGGCACTATATTAGATCCACCATCAAGTTATGAAAACATTTGACCTCCATTAAAAATTAATAGCTACCAAATTGCTTCACATACTTTTTATTAAACCGAAAATGGCATTTGATGGCTTTTATTCTATATTTATTGCTAATTACAGAACCCCTTTGCATTCCGAGACAGTGGAGTGAAATCCCAGCCTCTTCCTTGAACCCTGACACCAGCTCACCTCAGAGCTATATTGCACGACGGTACATTTATTACAGCTCTTGAGCAATACTTACTTTCCTTCCTAACGATCTGTTCACCTTCGAGGCCACTCGCTATTTACTACGACGTTTAATCGATTACTTTCCTTTTTAGAAACAAAAAACAAAACAAAAAAAAAAGAAAAAGAAACATCCAACTCACTCCTCGTAAATCTGGGCCCAAGTTGACATTTTGTCAGGATTTCTTGTTGTTGAAGTGTTCAAGTTATTTCTGACCTTCAAAATAAACTTCACCCTTCCCCAATTTTAGGAAGATCGTGCGTATGAGCCTCCGGTACCAACTGACCTCAGAGAATTAGCCCTTTAGTGGGTATGATCCCCTTATGGGGATGCAGTTGAAAAATTCTCTTTCAGGTTCGCTGTTGGCGTCAACAAGTTCCAATCAGTTCTCATAGATAGAGGAAGTGCCCTAATAGCAAGTATATCTCTTCAAGCCCACCCCACTACGTATACTGGGGAATTTCCCCAACTGCCATCCCCGTACGGGGATTATGCCCACGCTGACAGCCCTGTCTACCTCAGTTACCTTGGTGTCATCTTCAGCATTAGCACTCCTTCTGACTCTCCGTGCATGATTCAAGTGATATTTGCACACATTATAAAGCGAACTTATACTTGTGTTATGCGGGTTTAGTATAATTTTTGCTGGGTCCTTACAGACACGTCGCTAAGAGACATACCTAATCCCCAGGGGCATTATTGGGCCATATTCACCCCGGAAATACAATGCATCAATGGCTAATCTAACATAACAAGTGCTGTTAAGGAAGTAAATAGGCATGATTTGTAACACTAACTGTCTTTAAACATAACTAGCGAATGTTTTCGCTAAAAAGGGTCAAGGAACGGGATTGTAACAACTTTTGGAACAATTACTCCAGTGACACTCATAAAAGATTGGGAAGAGCTAAGGTATAGATTTGACGTGCCTTTTCAAAAGAATAGTGCACACATTGAACACTTGTAAGCTTTTAAGTAAAAATATTTCAGTTTCTCTTTCGGTTTAATGTAATAAATATTAAAAAGCGCTAAAACCCAAAAATACATTTTGAAACTCGCAATATAACGAATCGGGCAATTTAATGAAGATACAAATTTCTCAAAAGGACTTACTATCCACGGTTCTAGGAATTCGTTACTGTTTTATATGAAATAGTTACCAGAAGTTACCTATGGCTCTAGAAAATGCATGTCAAAATTATTTGTGTACTTGTAACGAAGGAGACCTTACCCTTTCATAATTTCCAAGACGTGCAGAACAAGTTACCACTCTGTTTTATTAATTTCTTTAATACAATCTACATACTTACGTTCAGCAGTAAGTCGGCCACTTCTTATTTAGGTATATTCATTGATAATTAAAAATGACTTTCCGATAAGAAATCTGTCCTCTCATAACCCAGAAGCCCCTATTTAAAAGCTGTACCTCGGCATATTAAATATATTGTTTAAAACCCGTTTAAGTGCTGCAAAGGACAAAGGAGCCCGCTGCGCAGACACAATAAAGATAGTCCTATTGGAGCAGCTGAGAGGACACCGACATGGCTAAAATTACCTCCACGTGCTCTCGGCTCATCCCCGGGGTTTTTGTGCGCTTACATACTACAATATGCCCGCTTCCGAGCAGATGTATACCTTCCGCTAAAAGGGTGGGCTCGTAAATCTCCCCAGACGACGGGATGGAGTGATCTTTATTGGCTCGGGAGTATTAATAGTGAAATCAAAAAAATCAGTGCAGTTGGTCCAAAGCAAAAGTATTATAATCAGAAATGTCTTTAGATTATATACATTAAGTATTGTTGAATGTATGGTTTTAAAATGTTCTGATATAGACTATGATTTACAAGAGATTTTATTATAAATGTACGTGTTGACAGAAGGATGCGGCGCTCGACGCTGGCGCGAGAGTTTGGTGGCATTTTCGCACAACCATCTGCTTATCAGAGATAAATTTATAATCACAAATTATCTATGGATCTTACAGTTCCTTACGAACGAAGGCGAATTGGAAGAATTTCCAGTTCTGTGTGGATTTGGCTGTTCCTTACGAACCAAGGCGAATTGGAAGAATTTCCAGTTCTGTGTGGATTTGGCTGTTCCTTATGAACCTAGGCGAAATGGAAGAATTTCCAGGTTCTCTGTGGATTTGGCTCTTCCTTACGAACCAAGGCGAAATGGAAGAATTTCCAGGTTCTTTGTGGATTTGGCTCTTCCTTACGAACCAAGGCGAAATGGAAGAATTTCCAGGTTCCGTGTGGATTTGGCTGTTCCTTATGAACCTAGGCGAAATGGAAGAATTTCCAGGTCCTGTGTGGATTTGGCTGTTCCTTACGAACCAAGGCGAATTGGAAGAATTCCCAATTTGTTTAGATTTGGCAGTTCCTTACAAACTAAGGGGAATTTAAAGAATCTCCTAGTGGATTATTTCCTACCGAATATAATTGAAACTGTCTCTTTCTGTGGTCCAATATTACTCTTAAATTTGTTTAACAGTAAAGTTTATAAATTTATGTTTCCATCCAAAATATCAATTCGAGAAAAAAATCATAATTTTCTCTTTTATGCATACCATATTCTGATAAAACACGCAATGATATGGAAGTTCCATACAAATTTCAGCAATAAACTACAAGCTAAACTTGGTTACTTTGCTTCCCACAGAAACGATTTATGGGTTTAACAATTCTTTGCACGAGCTCTATTTTCCCACAGCCTCTAGTTTAAGAAGCATTTTAAGATAAGTTGTCAGAATGGAGGTGATGATGTCTTCAAATAAGTTTTAACGAACTCTTTCATAAAAAATAGAATAAGTGGGCTTCTGTACAGAGAAACAATGTTACTAATGTTCGCAGGAGCTTAAGAGTTTCAAATTATATATTTTCTTTATTAAATTAACGTATTGTTTAAAAAAACTGGTTTTAGACAAGAAAAATATCCAATAAAAAAGTCCAACTTGCAGAAACTGAGAAATTACAGGGTTTTTTCCCTGTAATTCACTGGATGGTGAATGTGAAGTACAAATTATGGAATGACAGGACTCAGTGATTTTAAAAATACAATCATAATCAAGAAACTAGGAGAGGTTGGAAACGCATTAAACATGCAAGGTACGATATTTTTATTGACTAAACATTTAAAATATTCATTTTTTTAATTAATATTTTAATTTAAAAACGTATATTGGAGTATACAATGACGAAGACTTAAGGAAATTACTGCCCAGCCGCGCTGTATCGAAGCTAGTGCCTCTCTTCTGCTAAACGCTCGATCGTTCTGTAGCTCATCGCTTATCGCTCTTATCGTACCCGAGCCCTAAGGAACACGGAATATATTTTATCGGGAGAGCACTATAGAACATGTCTCGTTCCGGTCAGTCCGAAGAATGGCGGGCTAGGACGACTCTCATAGATTAGAGGACCAGTAGTTCCTAAATAAAAATACCCACGACCCGTATAATTAGTAAACCAAAAAATAAGATATATAAACGCCAAAAATAATAATTAATTGTAACAATAATCAATTATAATAATAATTAATTCTAACGAAAATAACAAACATCGACACTTCTAGATTGCGGGGTCAACATCATAACGGGTTTTCTTCTTCATGGGATGAATGAAATGTTAAAATTAAAAGGCGGGGACAACAAGTTAGACTCATAATTTATGAAATTTTTGTTTAATCCTTAATTATTGTTCAATATTCCTGCTAGATCAATATCTCTTGTCTCGATAGTTGATTGCAGCAGCCTGAATGAGTTGAACGGAAATTCTCGTTAAAAGAAAGCTTCAAGTGTGCAATGTAATTTGAAATCCATTGTCCTAGTTTTCAAAATTCTAATTTATAGGATATTAATAAGCAAAATTTCATTTAATTATAGACTTCCTTTATAGGCCAGTATTTTTGAAGAACAACCAAGTCGTGTCGCTTATAAAATGAAAAAACTACTACACAAAATTAAAACCACTCATTTTATAATAATTTTGATTATAGCCTTCAACCTGAAATGAACCTCATGCATAGTCAATGTGAATTCCATTATTATCTTGTCTTGACCTCAAGAATTCTCTGGTATAATATTTCTATACTTTTACTTCCTTCTTAATTATTGCCTTGTTTAAAACTCTTGTAAGATAATATCTCATCCGGATTTACTCTCTCTTTGGTATTATTTTTCATTTGTTTTGTACAGTTTGTATTATATGTGTAAATACTCCAGAAGGTATGCCAATCTCGACTACTAAGAAAAATGGTCAGAACCGCTAAAGAACCAATGAGTTCTTAGATAGTGGAGGGAGTGTTATCTATCCTCCAATGCTAAAAAAGTGTAGGTCTAAAGTCGGCCATCTTAGTGTGACCAGTGATGCGCGAAAATCTTAATTTCTGAATATAATTGTGAACAAACAATGAACTTAAACGAATATGATAGTCTAGTGATTATAAAATTGACAAAGCTTACAAAAAGTAGTCTTCCATAATGAAAATAAAATAATTACCAAAGTGCAGACACTTTTGTGGTGTTTAATTAATTGGGAGTTCATGCGTAGCGGCCATTGTGATAACAACTAAGATTAGTGCTCTCTGTAGAAAACGGAATTTCGGTGGTTTATAGCGAGTGCTGGTAGTCAAAAGTTGTCAGTGGAGTAGCGTATGAGTCAAGAATCGTGCTCAAGTATTTGCAACACCAGGGATTCCTTAGAAGGAAAACATATTCCTTTTAATTCGAGAATTATAAGGATAACAGTCAAATCCGACGCGTAACCTCACAGGTTTGTGTGGAATCGCGAAAGCTCGTTCATTTTTTCTTATCTGTGGATATCTATTACTCACCTTGTCAACTCAAGTTATAACCTTCCATATCAACATGAATAGCGACGCTATTTCTAGGCAGATGGAAGAAGTGTTAAAGAAATTAACAAAACTAGACGATATTTATAGCAAAGTGGACTCTATTGAAAAAAGTATAAAAGAAGAGATTAACCAGGTGAAAGAGGAACTAGATATCGCCAAGAAGGATATTAAAAGATTGAACCATATCCATGACAGAAATTACCGGCAAAGAAATTTAATTATTTTTGGAATGAACAGTAAGAACAACCAGGAATTACTACAAGAATTTACAGATATTTGCTATGGAATAGAAATAGTAATTAGTAAGTACCTCATTGCAAATATAAGGAAACTAAAACCACAAAATGAAAATTCCCCTGTAATAGTTAACCTAGTTTCAACAACCCTCAGAAATGACATATTAAAAGGGAAATCTGCTTTATCTAAAATAGAAAAGTATAAAAATATTAAAATTAAGGAGGATTTCCCACCAGAGGTAAGGAAAATTAGAGCAACCCTATTCCCATACTTACTTAAGGCAAAGAAGCAGGGCCAAAGAGCCATAATTAAGCGTGACAAACTAATTATTGAAAGTAATGTCTGGAGTGTTGAAGATTTAACAAAAGATGCTGAAGCAACCCGCCTTAAAAGGCAAAGAAGTGAGGAAGAAGCTTGCAATCCAAGGGAAGAAAAGAAGGAAGACAGCAAGACTGAAAAGGATCTGGCGAAGCAGACCGGTAAAAAATCAAGAAGTAATAGCATAGAAAACTACTATCCAAAAAAACAAGTGAAACCAAAGAAGGGAGAAACAGGGCAAACTCAGGATCACACAGGAGGCCCGATTGTAAGAATGAGGAGAATAGCTAGCATTAAGCTTTCCGGCCGAAGCCAATAAGGAGCACAGGACCAGGACTAGGACAAGGATCAGGCAAACAAAACTGGCAGCTTATTACCTACAATGTCAGATCAATGATGACAGAAGGCAGGTTAGAAGAATTGATAGAAGAGCTCGACAATATTGAATGGATGATTGTAGGCCTAGCAGAAGTAAGAAGGAGAATGTACGGGCATTGGGAATATGATAAATACAATATGTATATTAATGGAACAGAAACAGGAAATGGAGGTACAGGATTTCTGGTATGTAAAAGTAATAAATTAGATGTACAGTCTTTTAAAGGCTTCACACATAGGATTTCCTGTTTGATAGTCCAATTAAAAACTGAAATTAAATTTACCCAAAAGATTAAAGTAATTCAAGTTTATGCTCCTACTTCAAACTCGACAGATGAAGAAATAGAAGAGTTTTATCGTCACCTCCAAAATGCAGTTGATGAAAGGGCATGCAATCTGACTTACATAATTGGCGATTTCAATGCAAAAGTGGGGAAAAAAGAAGTTGAAAAATGTATGGGAAATTACGGTTTTGGAGAGAGGAACGAAAGAGGGCAGAGGCTGATAGAATTTTCTGAAAGCAACAACTTTTTTATCATGAATACTTTCTTCCAAAAACACCCAGATAAGAAATGGACCTGGATCTCTCCAGATGGAAAAACAAAAAATTAGATTGACTTTATACTAACTCATAAAAATATTAACACAGTTAAGGATGTAGACACAGTCACAAAAGTAAATGTTGGAAGTGACCACAGGCCATTAGGTGTCAGTCTAACTATCAGTACACACAAGAAAGAAGTAATTAAGGGATCCAAAGGTAAGCGGTTTAATACAAGGTTGCTAACAGGATATGGATATGAGGAAAAAATCAAACAAAAATTTACAGCTACTAAGCTTCCAGACAATCCTGATTTTGAATTAGCTCAGATAAAAAATGCCCTAAGAACGACAAAAGAAGAAATAGTTAAGGAGTCCCCCCAAGAAAAAAACGTACGAAACTTACCATCCAAAATAAAAAATTTATTGCAAAAAAGAAGAAAACTACAAGGAAGAACTGCTAGTAAAATAGAATATACGGAACTATGCAAAACGATCAGGAAAGAAATAGAGAGCTGGCTACAGTCTAATAAGCTTAAGAAGATGGAGCTAGCCCTGGAAGCTGGAGGGAAAATAAAGCAGATGCCAAAAGGCAGGAAACAAATATCTTCCATAATCAATGATAAGCAGGAAATCCTTACAGAAAAGAAAGAAATAATGGATTGGATACACAAATATTATGAAAATCTCTACTATGACCAGCCATATACTTTTGAAGAAGAAAAGCTAGAAAAATGGGACCCAGAGAAGGAAGCCATCCTCCCGGAAGAAGTAGAACATGCATTAAGGAGCTTGAAGGATGAGAAAGCGGTAGGACTGGACGGCATTTCAGGGGAGATGATAAAAGCAGGAGGAGCTACAATAATTAAAGCCCTTGTAAAATTATTCAACCATTGCTTAGAGAAAGAATACTTTCCGCCAGAATGGGCTGAATCACACCTACTACTACTACACAAAAAGTCCGTCACGCAGGAGCTGCATAACTAAGCACTTTCCTCAGAATTTGGGTAGTGTAGACTGCTTTCCAGAACAATTTGCTTAAAATATCCTACATAAATAAAATAAAAACGTGAATAGTTCTCATTTTGTAATGAGTAACTGATCAATTATTAATTTGCACCCAGAGTTATTAGCACTTTCCTCCGAAGGAAAGTAGCTATTGAGGTTGGACTCATGACGGAATTTTTGAAAAATTTCTTCAAATCTTTATCGATCCTACCTAGTAGACACCGAAAATGACCCCCGTTAAAATTTATATATATATATATATATATATATATATATATATATATATATATATATATATATGCATATATATATATGTGTCTGTTAACACGATAGCGGCCAGAGTTTTTGTTTTTTCGTCACGAAACTTGGTATATAGCATTCAATTAGCAAACGATTGAACGAGTTCGTTAACCACCAAAATCGGTCCACCGGAAGGGGGGGTTTATCCCGAACCCAAAACACTAATTTGACCATTTCAGCCGTAATATTTGTTATATTTCAACGAAACTTGGTATTCGTACTGGCAATATAGAGAGAAAAGTGAGATATAAAAATAAACTAAATCCGTTCATAAGGAGGGGGGGCTTACTCCAGTCCGACAATACCAATTCGCCACTACCAGCCGTGATTTTAGGTATATTTCGACGATACGCGGTATTCATAGTGGTAATCTACAGGTAAATATGTGTTGTAAAAATAAACTAAATCGGTTCATTAGGAGGGGGGGGGGGTTTACTCCAGACCCACAATACCAATTCGCCACTACCAACCGTGATTTTTGGTATATTTCCACGAAACTCGGTATTCGTAGTGGTAATCTACAGGTAAATATGTGTTGTAAAAATAAACTAAATCGGTTCATTAGGAGGGGGGGTTTACTCTGGACCCAAATTACTAATATACTCATACTGGTCGTAATTTCTGCTGTATTGTAACGAAACGCGGTATACGTCGTGGGTAACTCATGAGAAAGAAGTGTTGTAAAAATGAGCTGAATCGGTCAATCAGAAAGGGGGGTTTACTTTGTAATATATTTCAATAGAAAAGCCAGCCAGACATAGGTTCACAAAGGCGCCGCAAGGAGCGCTAGAGGGACTGTATCCGGTTCCTGCGTTAGATCAAAATACGATAATATGAGGATTTTGTATTTATTACATAGTGTAATAGGTACCATGTGTAAACATAACTCTGGAAGCAAATTAATAATTTATCAGTTACACATTACAAAATTAAAAGAGAACTATTGATGTTTTTATTTTATTTATGTAGGATATTTTAAGCAAATTGTTCTGGAAAGCAGTCTACACTACCCAAATTCTGAGGAAAGTGCTTAGTTATGCAGCTCCTGCGTGACGGACTTTGTTTACACATGGTACCTACTACACTACGTAATAAATACAAAAATCCTCATATTATCGTATTTTGATCTAACGCAGGAACAGGATACAGTCACTCTAGTGGTAGAAAGCGCTCCTTGCGGCGGCTTTGTGAACCTACGTCTGCCGGCTTTTCTATTCAAATATATTACAAATTAAACCCCCGCTTTCCGATTGACCGATTCAGCTCATTTTTACAACACTTCTTTCTCACGAGTTACCCACGACGTATACAGCGTTTCGTTACAATGCAGCAGAAATTACGACCGGTATGAGTATATTAGGAATTTGGGTCCGGAGTAAACCCCCCCTTCTAATGAACCGATTTAGTTTCTTTTTACAACACATATTTACCTGTAGATTACCACTACAAATACCGAGTTTCGTCGAAATATACCAAAAATCACGGCTGGTAGTGGCGAATTGGTATTGTGGGTCCGGAGTAAACCCCCCCTCCTAATGAACCGATTTCGTTTATTTTTACAACGCATATTTACCTGTGGATTAGCACTACGAATACCGAGTTTCGTCGAAATATACCAAAAATCACGGCTGGTAGTGGCGAATTGGTATTGTGGGTCTGGAGTAAACCCCCCCTTCTAATGAACCGATTTAGTTCATTTTTATATCTCACTTTTCTCTCTGTATTAACACTACGAATACCAAGTTTCGTTGAAATATAACAAATATTACGGCTGACATAGTCAAATAAGTGTTTTGGGTTCGGGGTAAACCCCCCCTTCCGGTGGACCGACTTTGGTGGTTAACGAACTCGTTCAATCGTTTGCTAATTGAATGCTATATACCAAGTTTCGTGACGGAAAAACAAAAACTCTGGCCGCTATCGTGTTAACAGACACATATATATATATATATATATATATATATATATATATATATATATATATATATGCATATATATATATATATGCATATATATATATATATATATATAGATATATATAAATTTTAACGGGGGTCATTTTCGGTGTCTACTAGGTAGGATCGATAAAGATTTGAAGAAATTTTTCAAAAATTCCGTCATGAGTCCAACCTCAATAGCTACTTTCCTTCGGAGGAAAGTGCTAAAAAGGCGACACAACAAATTTGGACAACTTCCGGCCATTATCAATTCTAAGTGCACTGTATAAAGTTTTCGCCAAAATTCTGTACATCAGAATAAAAGAAGCTATAAATATAAACATCACTAAACACCAGGCAGGTTTTAGAAAAGAATTCTCCACAATAGACCATATTTTCGTAATAAACCTATTAATATATAGAGCTAAATAATACAAATGCCCCCTGTGTCTACTTTTCTTAGATTATGAAAAGGCATTTGACTCCATTAAATTTAAGGCAATACATAACGCATTACAAAATAGCGTCATCAATAGAAGACTTACAAGTGTAATCACTAAAATGTACCTTCACTCCAGTGCAATCTTCCGGCTTGGGAATAAAGAGACAAAAATTAGGATATATAAGGGCGTCAAGCAGGGTGATATTCTATCCCCCAGCAAGTTCATAGGGGTGTTACAGGATTTGATGAATAGTTTGGAAAGGGATGGAAAAGGGATAAACATAAACGGAGAATGGCTGAATCACTTAGAATTTGCTGATGACCAGATCTTAATGGGCACAAGCACAGAACAAGTCCAGGAAATGTTAAGCGAACTGTTGGATAAAGGGAAGGACATAGGATTAAAGCTAAATCTAAAGAAATGTATGGTCATGGTATTAAACATAGCAGGCACACTTGAAATTAATGGTACTGAATTAGAGAATGTCAATAGATTCAAATACCTTGGTCCTCTAATATCACTGGATGATAGAAACTTAGAAATAAGCAACCGATGTGCAGCAGCTTGGAAAGCCCTCCTTAAATATAAACAGTTTTATAGAGCCAAAACACCACCTGACCTAAAAAAGAAGCTATGGGAAAGCACTGTTCTGCCCACCTTATCTTATGGCTGAGAGTCCTGGGCAATAAGTAAGCAAACTTTAAGGAAGCTTCGTATCACAGTAAGAGGTATGGAACGCTATATCCTGCAGGTAACAAAAAAGGAAAGAAAAACAAGGAAGTGGATTAGGCTAAGGACCAAGTTTCCAGATATCGCACAAATTATCCACAGAAGGAAGTGGACTTGGGCAGTGAAAAAAAATCTGTTTCATTTATAATAAGTAATATTAGTACAAATAAAGGTTTATTATTATTATATTTTGTACAGTTTGTATTATATGTGTAAATACTCCAGAAGGTATGCCAATCTCGACTACTAAGAAAAGTGGTCAGAACCGCTAAAGAACCAATGAGTTCTTAGAAAGTGGAGGGAGTGTTATCTATCCTCCAATGCTAAAAAAGTGTAGGTCTAAAGTCGGCCATCTTAGTGTGACCAGTGATGCGCGAAAATCTTAATTTCTGAATATAATTGTGAACAAACAATGAACTTAAACGAATATGATAGTCTAGTGATTATAAAATTAACAAAGCTTACAAAAAGTATTCCTCCATAATGAAAATAAAATAATTACCAAAGTGCAGACACTTTTGTGGTTTTTAATTACCAGGAAGTAGTGGTTGTACTCTGCGTTCTCATTGGTTCTTGCTCACATGATCTTGTACAGCTGTCCCGGTTTAAATGGCAGCGTGAATAAAACTCTTCAATTAATATTAGAATAAAATCAATTTAGTTTTTTTTTTTTTCATGATATACCCCTTAAAAGTGTCTGCCTTATTTATTATTCATTGTAAAATTGTCTTAATTTTTCATTAATGATAAGTTAGCTTCTGAATAAAACTTTATTTTTGGAAAATATTTTTTTTGCACCTTTCCCCAATGCGCAGTGCCTGGTGTTCCACGGTAAGTCTAGCCAACACATATATACCTTCTTATCAACCCAAGAGGTACATTATACCAAAATTTCAAGGTGCATAAAACACTTCATGAAACGTGCTATTGGACTATCAAGTCAGATGTCGACATGTGACGTCACGGTCATAATATTAATATAACTCTTTAAGCCCTGACTTAAAGAATTATATTTATAAAAATAAATTAATGATTTATAATCCATTAGATGAATAGCTAGCAATAGTCATTATCTTTTCGAACATTAAAGCTTCATTTCATGCATTTTTAGCTTCTCATGCCCTATTCATTAGTAGAGACTACCATATTCGGCTGGTTTCTCAATAGGCATTCGAATGACTGATTGCAAATACCAATAGGACGGTAACCTTGGCAACACTATCACCATTCCATGACTGTTGATATCACCATCTCTATCTCGGCATCTCACCATATTGGTTATACTGGGGTAGTGCGCTGAATCTTCAAGAGATTTAAATTCGTGGATTTAATTTTAATTGACCTTAGGAATAGGTAAGCTAATGGGACATTTGGAGATTGAAATCAGGCTGTTTGAAATTCAAAAATTGATAATTCGTGAGGTCATCGCTCATTATAAATCCGTCCTCTGACTATATGTGTAATTGCGCTGTATCCATTGGAATCTATACTGGACGACCTGTTGTTGTGCGCTCCTACAATTTGCTTTTTTAATTAAATAAATAGGGACTTCGTTTTTAAACAACATTCTATGAAAAACGCTGTTTTCCCCGTTTTTCTAAGAATTGGAGGGCGATGCAGAAATACCGGTGGCACCTCAAGAACATGGCCATCGAGATGTACTCGAAATTCTATTTATATCTCTTGAGAAAATTTCGTTGAAGACCTGTGTTATTTACATCTTCCGAAAGAATGAATTTCTGAAAACTTCCTTTAACGATTCCACCCACTCAATGCCGAAAATAACACCAGCTAAAATTTATACACACACACGACACATAGCAGCCTGAAGAAGTCGGAGATGAACCCGACGAAATATTACAGAAAGGAGAGGAAGAACACCACTGGAGAGAGAAGCCGTCTCACAAATCAATCATATATATATATATATATATATATATATATATATATATACACACCCTTCTGCATGCAGCTTCAGCGGATTGAAATCGTTTTTTGTGAGGTTAATTTGTTCGGCAAGAAATAAGTAATATTTCCGATATTGTGATATGAAACAAAATTTGATATTTCGTGGTCGCAACTAAATGACAAGACATTCTGGACCATTAAATACACTGTCCACGAATTGCCGAGAATGTTTAAGACAAAGCATACCAGTATGATGAATGTAGTGGCAAAATGACAATAAAACATCTACAGTTCATCTATGAATGTCAGACTATATCAAACGAAAAGATCTCGACCTCAATGCCAGATCTCTTAGTGACGATAACCACTGCCTGACATACCTGAATAGCATAGACATTCATATTCTCGCATTGATAAGATCTCGGGTAAGATCAAATATTTATTTATTAAACAGGAATATAGACAGTGTCAATGACAAAAGTTTCCAATCTTAAGAACCTTTTTAAAAAAACAAGATTAGAACAATATTTCTGTATCTTGGAAAAAAAAGTCCGTCACGCAGGAGCTGCATAACTAAGCACTTTCCTCAGAATTTGGGTAGTGTAGATTGCTTTCCAGAACAATTTGCTTAAAATAACCTACATAAATAAAATAAAAACATGAATAGTTCTCTTTTAAATTTGTAATGAGTAACTGATCAATTAATAATTTGCTTCCAGAGTTATGTTTATACATGGTACCTATTACACTTCGTAATAAATACAAAAAACCTCATATTATCGTATTTTGATCTAACGCAGGAACAGGATACAGTCACTCTAGTGGTAGAAAGCGCTCCTTGCGGCGGCTTTGTGAACATACGTCTGACGGGCTTTTCTATTGAAATATATTACAAATTAAACCCCCGCTTTCCGATTGACCGATTCAGCTCATTTCTACAACACTTCTTTCTCATGAGTTACCCACGACGTATACCGCGTTTCGTTACAATACAGCAGAAATTACGACCGGTATGAGTATATTAAGAATTTGGGTCAGGAGTAAACCCCCCCTTCTAATGAACCGATTTAGTTTATTTTTACAACACATATTTACCTGTAGATTACCACTACGAATGCCGAGTTTCGTCGAAATATACCAAAAATCACTGCTGGTAGTGGCGAATTGGTATTGTGGGTCCGGAGTAAACCCCCCCCCCCTCCTAATGAACCGATTTAGTTTATTTTTACAACAGTTATTTACCTGTGGATTACCACTACGAATACCGAGTTCCGTTGAAATATACCAAAAATCACGGCTGGTAGTGGCGAATTGGTATTGTGGGTCCGGAGTAAACCCCCCCTTCTAATGAACCGATTTAGTTCATTTTTATATCTCACTTTTCTCTCTATATTACCACTACGAATACCAAGTTTCGTTGAAATATAACAAATATTACGGCTGACATAGTCAAATTAGTGTTTTAGGTTTGGGGTAAACCCCCCCTTCCGGTGGACCGACTTTGGTGGTTAACGAACCACCACTTATAGCACTATATAGCACTATATAGCACTTTGAATGCTATATACCAAGTTTCGTGACGAAAAAACAAAAACTCTGGCCGCTATCGTGTTAACAGACACATATATATATATATATGCATATATATATATATATATAAATTTTAACGGGGGTCATTTTCGGTGTCTACTAGGTAGGATCAATAAAGATTTGAAGAAATTTTTCAAAAATTCCGTCATGAGTCCAACCTCAATAGCTACTTTCCTTCGGAGGAAAGTGCTAAAAGGGCAATGTCCAAACATATGAAATTTGAGTGAACTGCACAAGTGACATCAGCGTGGGATAAACATTAATTTTTATTAATATCTTCCCAGTATTAGTTACTGAGAAAAAGAATATTTTCCTTTAACATTGGCCCTTTTAACAATTACACACAGACACACAAAAAAAGGGTATTTTCCAAACACACCATACATATATTCTTATGTATTTCGACACGCTGTATACGAATCCAGAGTCGGTTTCACCAAATCGGCGCAAAATCAAGGACAAATATGTCTATTTTGCAAAAAATGAATCTGAAGTCAAAATTCTTTTTTCGCCGAATAGACGTATTTGTCCTTGATTTTGTGCCGATGTGCAGAAACAGACCTCGGATTCGAGTTCAGCTAACCTCAAAACCATGGAAAAAAAAATCAGTTCCGTAACAGGCCTCGAGGGCCCTCAGTGGCAGATACTATAGAGGTATCTGATTCATGACCTACGCCACACTAGGGAGATAGAGTGGTCAGCATTATGCTCCGGCCGCCTGATTTTCCCCTTGCTGCTTCGACTGCTAGGGTCATTAGCACTAAGTTACCCATTAATAAATTAATTAAAGGCTGGGTTCGCCTATGGACGGTCAGGGAGGCCGAATTCAACCCTTGAACGAAGACACTAGAAGAAAAAATCTATAGTGCTTGTTCGGGATTTGAACTCAGGTCCTCCAGCTTATTTGTCCAGTGCTCTATCACTCAGCTAACCTCGCCCCCCAAAACCATCGAAGCTCTAGTTATTTCTTCTTAACATCATACGAAATTTGACCTTCAAATGCTCTTAAACTTACAGACTCCGGGTTCGGATTCAGTGTGTCGAAATACATAAGACTATATGTATGGTGTCTTTGGAAAAGACCACTTTTTTGTGTGTGCCTGTGTTATGTTTATCCCACCTTGATGTTACTTGTGAAGGAAATTTCAGAGGTTTGGACATTAGCCCTTTTTTCCCCGTTTTGTTGTTGTTGAGATTTATTGTTTATAATAACAACAGGTATTTATTGCTGAAGAAGGCTAACAAAGAGTATGCCGAAACGTCCAAAATATAGATTTTCCAAAAAATTTAAATGTTTTTTTTTCCTTAGCCGAAGCCCAAATATTTCTGGACTTGTCACTACTTCTACGGCCATCACATTTTCAATTTCATGTCGGCAAATTTTGTTTTAATGTACAGTTTCTGAAAGAAAGCAATCACCGAGAACCACTATTTGCTAGTTACTCTTCAGTATGCCGACAAGTGGATGCAATTACTGTGACTAATTGGTAATATATGAGGTCCAGCCGCAAGCCATAGCTGCGGTTAATGAAGGACCGTCTCGCGGAACTCGTTACACGAGGTTGTGCTGTGGAGATATGCATCGCTCGGATAGTCTGGGAACCCTAGCTAACTTTAGACCCCTTTGGTTTGTCTACCGCCGCAATAGACTTCAAGAGAGGAAGTACAAACGGAAGAATTGAACCTTGGAATTATTTCCCATTCCAGATATCAAACATTGTTTTCGTTCTCTCGTCCCCCTACAAAAGCTAAACTAATGAGAACTGAGAAGAAGCCAAGGAGACTTATGCGTGTTAACAAATTCTTTGACGCTTCGAGAATTTCGAATACCGTGTACTGCAACGCTTACGTTTTGGAGTTAATATGCTTACAGGTATTCGTTTTATAGGTTCTCTAACCTAGGAAAACAAATGAGACCATTTTTAGTGTGATATCTTTAACCAGCCAACGGCCATAGCCACGTTGAATACACCGGTTCTCGTAGATCACCGAAGTTAAGCAACGTCGTGGTCGGTACCTGAATGGGTGACCGCCCACGTGCTGTTGGCATTAGAAAAGGGTGGCAACCTGTAGATAGCCCGGCGCTAATAGCCAAACAGTTGATGCGCCGTAAAAAAGAAAAAAAAAATCTTTAACCGTTAGATAACGGGAAAAATTCATACAACTACTTTTCCCCACTAATTTTCAGTTTGGGCATTCGGAAACGATTGATTCAGGATACAATTGTTCCAGGCGTTCGACTGTCACCTAATCTAAGATATTTAAATTTTGGTTGCGTTTGGAGATTAATTTTGGTTGCGTTGGACATATCTTGAAAATGGTTGGAAAATCGTTTTAAGTGGAGGTGAACATTTGAAAGTTTAGTAAATTCTCTATAAAAAATTTCTGAAGTAATTTTCAGATCAATCGGAGAAATAAGTGCATAAAACTTCGAAATTGTTAGTTTTGTTCTTCTGAACTGGTTTTGGTTTCCGTTTACCTCACTTTTTAATTGTAATTAACAGTAAAATGAGGATTTTAGTAAAACAGGATAAGAAAATGAGAAAGATATGGGCAATTGTGTTTTCCTAGGGGGGGGGGCATAGAAGGCACTAACTTCCGCTTAGGTTACTATCAGTTTCCTGTTGTGGCACCTTAAATCTTCGTTCTCTTTAAGATTTTATTTTATGTTTTTCAAGGAAGATTAAAATCTATGTACCAAAACCTGCTATTATTCCTTTAATAATGCTACTAAGGATATGAACGAAACCGCTCTAAGATTACCACTGCTCCTGTGATTCGGACTTTTTTTTTTTTTTAATTTCAACTGTTTTTTTATAGATTGTCTTTCAGATAAAGTATTTTAAACATCTCTGAAACATGAATAATGTTTATCAAACAGCACTTTTTCTGTATTGGGTCAATTTTTTACATTCTTTTGAATGTTTTTTCTGCCTTCTAAAAGTTAAACAAAATTCTATATAAGGTGGTGAATTTTGGGGGGGGGGGGGTTTGTTGCTGGAAGGGCAAGGTGTTAGCTATATTAACGTATAAACGACCAATTTTCTCGTGACTTAGTGGTTTTTTTTTCGTGTTTTCCACGTTGGAGTAACCAACGTAAGATACTACGTACACGTATTTTGATTAGGTATGTACGTAAAATAATGATTTTCACGTGACTTAGTGGTTATAAAACTTTATCAGCGAGTTGTTTTCCCTAAGATGCTACAATTATGCGTACACCTGATTAATCTACTCATACACAACTTCCAGACCACGAAAAGGAAGCAGAAACTCCCCGAAAATTCTGAAACCAATGACTTAACGATATGCTCTACTTGGGGGATGCGTTACCCAAGCGGGACAACCCCGGCACATCATGAGGTCATGTCCATCTGCCAGCTGGAGGAGGAATGAGAGGTGGGGTGGAAGCTGTCCACCAAAGTCTGCTTTGGTGGGGGCAGAAACAACCTTCAGTCCTGCTCCGGTCGTCTAGGGTGTTGTTTGTGGTTCTAGGGTCGCTGTTCGTGTGTGTCCTGTTTCGTCGGGAGGATGTCATCGTCTTCAGATTTCTATCTGGATCTAAATACTCCGAGGTCAGTAGACAATGGCTGTTCATTTCATTTAAAAATAAGCACACATATCGCACATTGGCAAGAACACTGTCACAACTCTAATTTCTGGTAGTTCAGAAAAGGCAATTTGAAATTATTACAACAAAAATTATTATTCAACTAAATTTTGATCAAGGTTCATTTTTTATTGTAACCTCTTCTAGTTTATTTATTTGGTTTTAGAGCCCCCAACTGGGCAATGTGCTCTATAAACATGTAGGGTGCAAACAAAATAAAAGAACCATAATAATAAAATAAATAAACAATTAAGCAAATGAAATTCTCAAAATGTATAGCACATAGGAAGAAAAAATAATAATAAAAAGATCAATCATTAAAGGTCAACTATAAAATTAAAAATTAGTAAGTAATACATTTAATAAATTATTTTTAATATACAAAAAATGAGGTATTTTCGGTCTATTTTGTACTAATAAAATTTAATTTTAACATTTACTAAAATATTTTGTTTTTTCTACATTTCTTCATACACTTTTATATTTTTTTAAAAAAGTCTAAAATACTGGTTATGTGTGGGATTCCATCTGTCAAGAGTTCGCAATATCAGGTGGTATGTGGATGTTTTCTCGTTTCCTGCAGTCTGTTAGTAAGTGTTTTACTGTTAATGTCTTCTTGCATTCTGTACATAGTTGTACGTCTTGTTTTTCTATTAAGTAGGAGTGAGTTAGTAGAGTATGTCCAATTCGAAGACTTAAGTTCATAAAGATTCCCGTTAAAATACAATTGTTCTAAAGAATATTATTTATTATTTAAAAAATACTTTTTGGGTTAGGACCGTCACAGGTGCTTCCGGGAGGATTGTAAAGACCTTCACTTGAAATATATTGCTCTGGATATTACTTATCGAACGGAGCTCATTTATTTTTTAGATTTGTCTGTTTTACTAACAAATTATAAATTTTCAGATGTGATAGTATTCTTGCCGGCATGTGACAAACTAATTGCCGAAGGTCTCACTAAAATCAAAATATCTCCAATAAAATTGATAAACATAAGAAACTTAAGGAGTGTTTTAGAACTTACCTGCAAATAAAACCATTGCAAGTGTATTAAATATACAAGGTAGAACATGTTACAGCAATTTAGTATTACTTTTTTTAATAAACATTTTCCTTTGTTTAATTCACTTTATTTCTAATGGATATCCTATGTTTCGCATTTCACTCCCTTCCTATTCCGGGACTCTTTTTCCTGTACCTTTAACGTAACATAATATTAAATAGTTTAATTTTAACACCGTTTAAACGATGGTGCTGATTGGTAATTTTAATTACAAAATTAATGCAGCCAAATAGACAACTAAACATTATGTGTGTAAATATATTATATTAAATATTATGTATATATATATATATATATATATATATATATATATATATATATATATATATACATGCTATCATGAAATGCGTTGTATTATTCAAAGTATACGGGTTTTTATATTCTTGTGAACGAAAAAAATATTAACTTTTTTTTGGGTCTCCTCGTGGTTGAGAGGCTATCGCCTTTGATTCTCATGCAGGAGATACAGTTTCTAGTCCCGCCTGCAACAGGTTGTTTTTTGTGTATGTTTATAGAGAGTGGCAACGTAGACAGCCCGGCGCTTTTGTCTTAGAAGTCGAGTGCCATAAAATAGAAAAAAAAATCATCCTTTTTACATTGAGCCTTTCTTTTGGCGTCGTTTTATCATTGACGTTTACCTAGCAAAACACTAAATGTTTCTAACTTTTTGACAAGTGTTGTTCGGGTAAAAATGTTTTGCAAAGCAAATTAAGTTTTATATTTCAGGTCATTTGATTGATGGTTCGTCAATGCCAAACTTCCATCTTTGTAAAGGATTTTCATCATATCGTTAATTAAACACTTAAAAGATTACATAGCGTCTATAAAGTAATTAATTTATGCCCCTAAATATGGTCATGAGAGTTTTAATATCCAGACATAATTATACGGTGAAGGGAGTTAGTTTCGGTCGATGCGAGAATAATTACTTTGTCCTGTGATGGTATCTCGGACAAACCATGTTCACCATAAACACCGTTCAGCGTTAATTATGTAAAACGTACGAAACTGGGCAATCGTAGCGTATTTCCGTGTAATACTTATTCCTGTTGAGATTTAAATAGCCTAGAATAGGCCTCACTAATATTGTGCTCCCGAACTTCTTACTATTAATGCAAAAAGACTTTTGGCATTTTTATAAATTCATTACAGCATTTTAATGTTAAACGAATTTAAATACCGACTTGAAAGAAATAAAAAAAAAAAAAAAATCTAAATCGTCTACGCTAAAATGGTCGTATTGACTCTATTAGCAGAAAACAAGAATTTCATTTGTCAGCGAATATAACCCACACCCTCTCTCAAACATAAAAAAAGTGCGACTCGCAGCAAAGTTCGTTGTAGGAAAACACCATTCATTTTCTTGCCTTCTTTTACTAAAATACTAATTTACTGTTAAATGCAATTGAAAAATTAATTTTGTTTAGAGCCTTCTGCTCAAATTCAGAAACATAAATATGCTTTAGGTCCACCCCATAAAGCCATGTAACGTACTGTATAACATACAGTCTTCTTTTTCGTACATGGCCACCGCGCATGCACCAACGCCAGCGGACATTTTTTTGTGAAAATTTTTTGTAATGCCTTTTTTTTGTCATCGTTACAGCATATTTATGCTGGAAAAAAAAAACAATAACAAAGTGAGGTATACAGAGACATAAACCCCATCAAAAGAAGAAAACTAACAGTTTCGAAATATATATATATATATTCGCTCTCTTAAAGGCCCAACAATGATTGGATTTTGATGGAATTTGGAAAGTATTGTGCCTGATGCGAAATTCGCCCGACGGATATCGTTATGCTTACGGTTTTTCGTTTGTAGATTTCCAGTTACACTTTTTGTAGGTTCTCTTACGTTAAAACGAGTAGTGAAACGAATAAAACCATTGTCAAGGCGATATCTGCGACCATTTTCGAAAAAATGGATACAATTTATTTTTGAGTACATTGAATCGTTGGATTAAGTTAAAATATTTCCTACACATTTGAAATTCATCTGAACTAATGTATTTAAATTTTGGTTACATTATGAATTATGGAAGTATTCGAAAACAAATATTTTATTCAAATACGTGTGCAGTTTTAGGGTTATGTATATTTTCATTAAAAAAACGCTTAACGGTTGGGAAATCGTGGTAAATGGACAGTAACCATTCGAAAGCCTAATAAAGTTTCTGAATTAATTCATCGCTTTAATAGTTTCATATATTTCAGGATTAGACTGTACAAATAAGTTCTTCCCCTTGAATTCCCTCCCCTCCCCATGTCAGGGCTTGGATCCATAAAGCCGATATGAAAGCACCCCTTCGATATAAAACATCAGAACAGATGGAGCGTGTTGTCTGTGTACGGTCCGCTAGTCAGGCATGGAGTATAGATAGAATTATCTTGGATAGATAGGATATATCGATTCTCTTAAAATATCGACCCAACACTCAGCTATCGATATGTATAGGCTTAATGTAATCCATCTCCAGAAGAAAAACTTAATGAAATCGTAAATAAAATTGTTCTATACGCCCTACTATAGCCTTTTCAGATAGACCAAAAAGTTTAACTCTGCATGCGCGAAATTTGCGGGAAAAATTTGCGATATTTTAAGGAACAAAATCCACCACCCCTAGAGGTATATTTGTTGGTATTCAATTTAAAACTACAATTTAAGGTACCTTACATATATATATATATATATATATATATATATATATATATATATATATATATATATATATATATATATATATATAGGGTGTCCCCATCTTAAATCGACGGACTTCGTATATCGATGGGAAAAACTAAGTCAAAAAGTCCTTTGGCGATTTTCTCGTTTTCGCTTAGTTTGCGAATTTTTTTTTTAATCCCTATTTATCGCTTAAACGAAGCATTGTACGAAAAAACACCTCAATAAAAAAGTTGTAGCTCATTAAATTATGTTTACGATCAGACCATATTCGACGTCTTAGCTTGAATATTTTACGAGACAATCGTCTTTGAATAACCCATCGGATGGACATTTTGTTCCAAAGAGAGATAGATTAATAAAGAGAGTTAGACATTTTTGAAAATATCAGGTAGTTACAAATATTATTGTTCCTTAATTTATCGTCTCGCCTCTAATTGAGGCGTTCAATTTAGATTGGATACTAATTTGTACAGAAATTCAATTTTTTTTTGACACAATTTTTTCGTTAAGGAATAAATGAGAATAAGTCAAAAAAGAAAGAAAACAAAGTGAACCGATTGATTTGTCCGATCAAAAAATGTCTAACTCTCTATGTGTTATTCAAAAACGATAATCTCGTCTCATCTTAAAGATGATTTAGTAAGCTACAACTTTTTCATCGAGGTGTTTTTTCGTACAACGCTTCTTTTAAGCGATAAATCGGGATTTGTCCAAAATACACGTTTTTTGCGTCAAAATCGAAGCGAAAACGAAAAAATCGCCAAAGGACTTTTGACTTAGTTTTTTGATTCTCCATCGATATACGAAGTCTGTCGGTTTAAAACTGGGACACCCTGTATATATATATATATATATATATATATATATATACATACACACACACACACACACACACACACACACATTCATCACAAATGTTGGGGTTTTGTACAAAGTAGTTAGTGAATTGACGTAACGTAAGATGCAAATATACCTGCCTGTACAATTTGTCCACCAAATAGTACATGAATATCTTCACAGCGGCCGGATTGGTTATATATTTTTTTAAATGTGCCTTAAGCCATTTTTAAAATGAATTATTAATAACGAAGGTTAAAATGTCATAATAATAGGATTGAAATATGGGAACTGATTTCCATTTTTTGACGTCTTATCAACGGTTTATTGTTTAAGCTTCTCACCTCCCCAGCCGAGAACTCCATGGAGCTTTTCTTGGATGCTGGAATCAAAATCACCTCTATCATCGACACTCGGAGTACATATTTAGCGAAAATTTCATTTTTGTAAAGGCAAACTGAAGGAGGAAATAACAGCTTTTATCCTCGCCGCGAAAGGCTGTAGCCCCCGGGCCACGGACATCTGAACGGAGATATATCAGCTGTTTCAGAAGCCCCAAGGCACCTTCACCCGTCTCAGATAAACACAGCATTGGGAAACTAATACAACAAGAATCCAGATAACATCTTATTGGTTCTCGGCTAAGCTACTTCAAGTGTTTTGCAATTTCTACAAACATTTATAAGGCCTCGTTTTATATGGCGTGGCGTATGCCTTCCTGTGTTCATATCTTTAGTAGGGGTATGTACTCCAAAGCCTGTATGGCATTATATATTATTATTATATTATCGAGCTACAGATACGCACAGCTCTTTGGGTTGTATTGCCATTTTCCGAAGAAATGCAGCTATTGAGGTTGCACTCATTGAATTTTTAAAAAATTACATCAAATATTAATCAATCCAACTTACTAGATACCGAAAATGACTCCCGCTAAAATTTACATACATATATGTGTCCGTCAACACGGTAGCGGCCACAGTTTTTGTTTTATTTACGACGAATCTTAATATATGTTATTCCTATAGCAAAAGATTGAACGAGTTCCTTAACCAGCAAAATAGGTCCTCCAGAGAGAGGAGAGGGGTTACTCCGGACCCAAATGACTAATTTGCCCATACCGGCAGAAATATTTTACCATTGCAGCGAAACACAGTATAAGTAGTGAGTATCTATAGATAAAGATTTGTTGTAAAAATAAACTAAAACGGTTCATTAGGAAGAGTATTTCCGTTATTAGTGCTTCCTTGTAACGAAACTCTATAGGCAAGATCGACCAATGAGCGACATGTGTTGTCAAAAAAATCAAAATAGATCCATTAAAAATTGGGGTTTACTCAGGAAAAATAAATAAATAATTGAGTTAGCTATTTATTACGAAAGACCAAAACTATTCATGTTTATTTTGAATTTATATAGGTTATATTAAGCAAGTTATTCAGGAATGCAACGTTAACCACGACATTTCTGAGGAATGTGCTTAGTAATGGAGCTCCTGCGTGACGGACTTTCTGAAGCTCTGGCTGCTTTAGAGGACTTAAATATGTAAGTTGTCAATCGTAGTATATTTAGTTGAGGCACCGTTCTAATATTAAAGAATTGAATGAATTTTTGAAAAATTATTTCATTGTTGAGGAAAAAAAATCCTCGTCGATCCTATTAAGTAAGAACGAAAAATAAACCAACCCAACATTTATGTCACAAGGGCATTTATTCTGAGACCTTAAGATTTTTAGAAGTGCAATTTTCTCGCATCCACGCTTAGCGGATTCGTGTTATTCTTTTCCGGTTTTAAAGATCTGGAAGCAGAAGGTTATGCGAGTAGGTTATCTAGTGCTTGAGAAGCATGTGCTTAACCTCTTCTTGCCCTTTGTACGTGAGGATAAGTATGCACTAGAGGTTAACCAGGATAAACCATCCAAACTTGGACTCTCTCCAGGAAACATTCCATACGTTCCTTCATTTATTTTTATTTATTTATTGAGATGTCACAACGAAGCGATATGCTCTTTAGGTCAATGTGCGAACAAAGCTAACAATTATACAGCACAGTACAAACATGTCTTACAAATAAACAAAAAACAATGAATTTGGGAATACATTTCATAAAATAGTAATGTTGAACAGTCGGATTGAAAATGCAACAAAAATAAAGTGTTTAATCAAAAAATTAAACATGAAAATATATGTTATATTACCTATATATATATACATATATATATATATATATATATATATATATATATATATATATATATACAACTTGAAAACTTGTAATTTTAAATGAATTATAATGTTAAATGCATTTAACTGTTAAATAAACAATAGTGTATTAAAAAAGTTGAAATTTCTTTTTAAGTATCAGATATTTTAATATATTGTCTATGTGTGTACTGTCCTCTGTAAGTAGTTCGTGTAAATCATTTGGTAAGTCAATGTTTTCTCTTTCTCTGCAGTCTGTAAGTAGGTGTTTAATTGTCAGTGGAACGTTGCAAAGTGTACAATTCGGTTTGTCCTGTTTTGTCATAAAATATGAATGTGTCAAGTTTGAATGTCCGATTCTTAGTCTAGTAAGCACGACTTCTTCTCGCCTTACATTCCGGATACTGGAACTCCAGGCTCCTATTGTCGGCTTAATCTCCCGTAGCTTGTTGTCTTGTGTGTATGTCCAGTCAGTTTGTCACTTGTTCATTATGTGTTGTTTTATGACATTATGTACGTCTTGTCGAGTCATGTCATAAACGTCTTGTGTTGATCGTCTCGTTGCTAATTTAGCTTCCTTATCTGCTTCAGTACTTCTTGAAATGTTGTCATGTCCAGGAATCCATACAAAAGTTATATAAATGTTGGTGTCCTGTGGATAGTATAGTTGTGAAAGTATGCTTGTGATTATAGAATGAGTACTGTAAATGTCCGATAGGGAATGAAGAGAGCTTAGTGAGTCTGTGAAAATTATGATGTGTTTATTAGTATTGGTACTATGTGAAAGGGCCAAAAGAATTCCGTTTAGTTCTGCTGTAAATATGCTAGTGTTATTTGGTAATTTTGTGTGGTATGTTCTATCGTCAATGAGTGCTGCTAAGCCTGTCCCGTGTAGTGTTTTGGATCCGTCTGTGAAAATGAAGAGTGCCTCAGGATTCTCTGGTATTATTTTATTAAAGTTATGATTGTAGAAATGAGTAGAGCAAGGGTCATTTTTCTTATGCTTTGAAAGTGATATATTAATACTAAAATTATTTAGTCTCCATGGAGGGTGTGGAAGGAGTTCGAAGCTATACATTGGAATTTGAAGAATATGTGAATTATCTGCATATTTGAAAATTCTTTTCTTTAAAGGCTTTTGCTTAAGTCTATATGGTCTCATGTTAATTTCAATTATTGAGTTTGTACAAGGTTTATTTAAAGCTTTGAGGTCAATAAAATGTTTTAAGCAAAGGAATTGACGCCTATACTCCAGTGAAGGTTCATTGGCTTCAGCATATAGGCTTTTGCATGGACTTGCTCTAAATGCACCTGTTGCTAGTCGTATTCCAGTGTTGTGTATTGTGTCCAATAGTTTCAATGCTTTTGGACTGGCCGATGAATATGCTGTACATCCGTAATCAAGAATCGATCTCGTGTTAGCTCTATGAAATGTCAGCATAGAACATCTGTCAGCACACCACTTCGTGTTAGCTAAGATCCTCAATAGATTCAAAGATTTCTTGCATTTATTGAGAATAGCTTTTATATGGGGTAGCCATGTAAGTTTTCTGTCAAAAGTCATGCCTAGGAATTTGATCGTGTCGGTCAGTGTTATTTCAATTCCGCCTAATTTGAGCTGTGGGTTAGGTATTATTCGCTTTTTAGAAAATACTATACATTTTGTTTTTATTTTATGTTCCTTCATACTTTGTTCAATTGTTATAAAGTGAAGAAAAGTCTCAATCAAAGAAGAATATGACCCCAACGGTTGACACGCCTTAAATTCAACCCCCCAAAAAAAGGGGGGGGGGGGAAATATTGAAATTAAAAGAAAAAATTAACAGGGGTATTACAAAAAAAATACTATAATTATTTTGTGACATTCTGTTCTGTGTTTTAATGCGTTTACTTCCTTCTAGAGGAAGAAAGCCCGCATAGGACGCTGGCTTGATGACTCCATTCGATTGCTCAAAATATGTACATTTGCTTTATTATACAGATATATATAATCGCACATCATAACACTAATGTGTCACTGGTTTTGCGTTTATAAGCTCAGACCTTTCAGAGAAAAGTAGAATGTCAGCCTGATTTTAAACTTGTTTCATTTGTCCCAATTTAATCAAAATTAATATATACAGCTTTTAATATTAAGCAACTATAATTAATATTATACAAATTGCGTTCGAAGAACAGTAAGTAATAAAAATAAAATTATTTCATAAACTGACAAGAGGACTTTTAGTATTTTCAGATAAGTCTCCGTCAGTTTTATAAAATATTTCGTACAAAAAAATTTCAAATGTAAAAATTCAAATATTAAAGATTCAATTCTAATATATTATATATATATATATATATATATATATATATATATATATATATATATAATATTAGAATTGTTATAGTTGTTTTTCAAAAAAAGAGCCACGGGTGTGAAAAGAGCCCACAACCTTTGGGGGGAGTGATGACGCCTTAACACTCGCTGCCCTTGCGCCATTCTATGTAACTATTAGAACCTAGCCATTTCTTAAAGCAATAGCCATAAAATTTTTCTAATCTATTATGTACCTCTTCTTCAGATGTGATGGGTACTAAAGGCGCCCAGTGCCTGAGCCTACTGGAGGACTGCTTGGCACTACAGCTCCATCGTGCTGGGGGCCCCCCTCCCAGAACACATCATGAAACTCAACAATATTGGATATACGACAGTGGCTACCTCATATACCAGGTAAACTCTCAATTCACAGTAAATGATTTTAGGGAAATTATTATTCCATTTTAATTATAAATGTTGTTATCATTGGTTCTACAAATTTAGCGAGGGTCTTTTATGCCAGAGAAAATATAAATTCTGACAGGATCTCTGGGGAGTAAGCCTGTTTTTTTAAAGTATTTATGGAAAAAATCTCATGGTTGACAACGCCCTACCACAGTCACACGAATATATCCAATGCTCATGGCTGTACTTTTCCTAATTGTCATTCAAGCCATTTTTATTACGTTAAATGTATTAATATTTTATTTTATTCCACCCAACCCAAATACGAACTTATGCAAGCAAGTCCCTTCCTACAGATTTATATACTAACAGCTATCGTCAAGTAATTAAAAAATAATTTTTAATAAGAAATATGGATAAGCAAACGTCTAACAACAAAAGGTCAACAATAAATAAAAAACATGTTAACAAAAATATCAAAGAAAATAGAGGTTACTTGTTACAAAATTTAAGTAAAGTATAATATATCGCAATACTAGTATTTCTAAAGTGACAACTCAAAATAAAACTCAACTGAAAATGGCATTAAGACAGGAAGAGTGGCACAAGTGCCCTCTGGTGAACAAGCTCCGAAGCTTGGTACATACAGTTTTGGGGTTGTTAAAGAGATATTTACCATGTCTTTTATAGTCATAACTGAAAAATTATTGATTGAATTGATTTTTGAGTTGTGTCACTTTAGAAATACTAGTGCAATATGTATTTAAGCAAATACATGTATATATTTTAAATAATAGCTTGGCCTAATAATATATTATAAAGTTTTCTATTATAGCTTATTTTAAGTAGTATGTCAGTTTTCCGTATTGATATTACGCATTAAATAATTTCCCACCATGTTTCATGCGTAAAAGCCCTTTCCGAGAACCCTTTCATTTATTTATTTTAAAACACCTACTTCCACTGCATTAATTTTGTTGGTTTTGAATAAGCGTCTTTTTTATTTGCTTATTATTACTAAAAATTACTGTAATTAGCTGTGTATGGCGTATAAACAGTTGGACTATCTACACAAGTGCATGGTGTTACAGCCAATTTCGTTAGAAAAGTGAAACAAATTGAAGGCCACTAGGCGCAAATATATAATTTGTTTTAGCATGAACCCCCATTCATTAAACTTCAATTTTGCTTATTTTCACAATATATCTTTTTTATTTGTCCCTAAGAATATATTTGGATATTCATTGTAAGGGATCAAAACATGAGGTCAGTCTGTGAATATCATTCATTTCTGATGGACTGATTTTGCTAAAATTCATAATAAATCCTTTCCATTATATTATTTATAGCGAGTTTTTTAAACGAAACAACAAGCATCATGGCAGCCCGACACACATGAGTTAGTTGGTCAGGCTGCTTATCGTCTGATTTTGCTAATTAACGTCTTCGTCCTCTCTTTTCTGAATGTCGTGTTTCGTTTCGGAAGAACAACAAAGATCATGGTCACTCACACTTGCACACAGATTTATTTTAAAGAGGGCCATTTGTGGAACAAAGTAGACAAGATCAATGAAGATTTGAAGACAATATTCAAAAATATTTTCCGGCGTTTAAATAAATTCCTTTGGGAATATGCAACAACGAATGAAGGCAAGAGCATAAAGAAACGAATTATTAGTGAGGATTGTAGACTCGGCTGAAAATATATCCAATACAGCCTATAGGACACCCGAGAAGAAAGCTGGTTTTGATTACAGACCTGATACCCTGGCTGAGTGGATGTGTTCAATGTCAGCCCAGAGACCGACCAAGAACATTCCTGCATAAGCGACCATTATGTTTATGACTGACCCTGTAGTATCTCTTTGCTAAGGATCTTTTAGTCTTGCAAATATTTCTAATATATCTTTGGATTTTTTACTCTTTGTATATTTCAAAGGACCGAATGCAAATAGCCTGTATTCAATACCATATTCAGTAATCTTGTCCTTCGAAGTTTAGCGCCTTCCTACTGTGCTGTCTGCTTCTTATGTACGGCTTATATTCAGTTTTTAAATAAACTAAATTGATCGTCCGGCTAGTAGGAATTGCGTAATCGTAGAGAGATTGTATGTAGTCCTCATCCCTGGTTATTTGAAAATCTTAGAATAGAAACACAACGACGAATGGGACAAAACTGACACTTCCGAAATGAAGTTGACAATGAGGAGAGTTTCGTCATACTATGGACGTCCAATTAAAATTCGCACTCCCCCCCCCCTTTTTGTACAAGTTTATTTATGAGCCTCTGAAACAAAGGCGATTCGCCCAACACAACTATTACATATACTTTTAATGTCACTATTGAAATTACACACATACTATATCCACGTATACAATTAATTATACAATGTTATATATAATACAATGTATTATATATTTTTTTAAAACGCATCTGCTCCTAGACCATTAGCGCCGGGGAAGCATTCTAGGAGTTAGGAAAGACACAGTGATCTAGATTCAATGGGTAAAGCTTTCGTTCTCAGTTTCCACTTTATTTTTTCAATAACAAAATAAAAAGAATATCAAAATATGTAGCAAAAAGATGTATTTATGGCAAAGTATGTAAAAATATGAATTTTACACAAAATATGTAAAATAATAACCTGTTTAAATGCTTTAAAATCACTTAAAATGTGTAACATTTCATCAAAAATTTCGATTTAAGAATTAGAAAAAAAATATGTAAATACAATAACATCCGTTCCCTAGTTATAAGTATACCGTACATATTAAATAAAGGCTTTTAAAGAAATAAAGGCTTTGGAAGAATATTATAGGCTTTTAAATGGTCATAGTATACTTACAAGAATTTTTCAACCGTTTTTGATACATTGAACAAAATGTTTGAAAAGTATCAATACTCTTTATGTCTGTTATTATACTTTTCTTTTTATTTCCCATATGCAACCAAAATATATATTTCATTAATGGAACTATTGCAAACATAATATTGAAACATTTCTCGACAGTACTTCCGAATTGCATCATGTGATCAACGTTGTAATTCGGTATTTCGTCCCATAAAGAGTTAGGAACTACTCTTAAGTTATCATGTTCCGTATTAAATTTTTAAGTCGGTAATGGTGCAGTTCCCTTAGGAAGATCATAACGTGACTTATCTATCATAAGTCCTAAATATTACAATAAAGTAATTAATTTCTTAACAAAAAATATTCGCAAAGGCCATACAACAAACTTCGTGCATCTGTTGACTGCTTGCAGAATAATGCCAAAACATTGGCTCAATAAATACGGAGGGATTTGAACATTTTTGACCATATTCCACATTTAGGAAGTCTAAGACATGCAAAATTTGGTTACATTAGGAAAAGAGATAGCATTAAAAAGATTTCCAGAATATAATGTACATTTTAATATGTTTAAAATGTACATTATATTTTGGAAATCTTTTTAATGCTGCCTCTTTTCCGAATGCAACCAAATTTTGCATGTCTTAGACTTCCTAAATGTGGAATATGGACAAAAATGTTCAAATGCCGATTAGGATATTGACTTCTAATGTCAATTATTTGAAAGTATTTAAAAGATTTCCGAATAAGTTATTCTTCAACATATTTCTTAGTTGCCTACTCCTGCCTGAACCAATGACAACAAATGGATGTCTGATTTCAAAACAACTAAAATGGAGACTCGCTTTCCTTTTCGTGGGGCGACTCTCTCAAAAAACCTGGAGACAACGTTAGCTGGTACATATAATCTTTGTTATATAAAAGACCATCAAGCCAAAGTCTTTAGATTACCGAAAAAATAAGTTTATTATTTGCTGAAAGTATCTCTTCCTGGACTAAGTTATGAACGAACGTTACGATCTAGAGTCATTTTTTATGACATCGTGACTATTTGCGAGGCTAACTCGAAGGAGAGTCTGCTATCAAGTTGCGACCGAGGCATCCGCAAACAAGGGCGAAATTGACCCGTAAGTAGTGGAAAGTGAAACCATGAGTGAGAAGGAGGGAGTCCTGGTCGCCAGGATCGTGAGCGCATTAAATCAGCATCGAGATAGCCCGACACGGCCATCTGTTCGGTCTTCGCGACAGTCCGGGGCAGTCCCTCGCTTCGTCGGGATGTGGAAGGAGGATGGAGTAACGACGGAGCAGAGGGTTTCCGAATTCGGCCGACAGGTCTTCGGAAGTAGCTTGCCGCTCTGACATATGGCGGGGTAGAGTTCGCATATAGCTCTTGAAGAAAGCGCGCCTTTCCCAAGCGACCGATTGTGAAGGATGGTGCACGACGTCGGACAGATGTTCTTGGAGTATTTCACGATGGACGGGGTCACACCTTCATATCGTGTGTTTCTGGAAACGCTGCATGCTCCAACCTCATCCATCATTTATGTGCTACAATTGGGTCATGTCCCCATATAGCTGACTTTCATGAGACCTGTCAAATATACATTAGTGAACATCGGAATACATCTCGAGAAAACTAAGAATATAATCTTTTAGAAGAAATATAATGGAATTATTTTCAGAAGCGTTCTTCTCCTAATCAATGATTTTAACTTCCGTAATATTTTTCTCTCTTTAAATTATATTAACCTTTAAGGTGACACCGCCGATGATTTTTGGCGTTTAGTTAGGCTCTTCATTTTATAAATTTATATTTCAAATAACCGTAATTAAAATTTTATGTGAAATATTATTGAATATTAATGATGTTGAAACAACTTCAACAGTAGAAATTGATAATATTAAAAGGTCGATGCTTATAACCCTGGCAGTCGGAGAACATAAAAAAAAAAAATTAAAAAAACAATAAAAGGCGGTAATTTGCGAGAGCTAACAAATATGTTTAATATAAGAAATTATTTTAAAAATATATGTTAAGTCTAGATAAGGATGTTGCAAATTAAAATAAAAATAAATATTTTGATTTGATAAATAATGAGTATAATTATTTATATTTGCTAAATATAACCTCTAAATTCTGCTAGCTCAAGAAAAATCGCAGCATCGGTTGAAGTTTAATATTATTTAAATATTCTAAAATTAAAATTTAAATTATTTTCATACTAGTCACTTATTAGATTATTATGTTAACTAAAATACAATTACTTTTATGTTTAAATTTTCTTTCGATTATTATCACTTTATGATATATTTGCTTTAATAGTTATTAGCTCACAAATCCTATCTTAACACAATATAAGTTTAAATAAACATAATCTATACATGTAATATGGCAAATAAGTCAATATAAGATGTGTTCAGATAAGTGCCACTTTTATAGGGTTAATATAAAGAAAGAGAAAAACCAGGTATATCAACAAATAAAATAAAATTAGTTAAATAGAAATAATACTAATACAATATTGATAATACTATTAAGAAATAATAAGGTTATTTTTTTCGGTAAAAGTGAAGTTTCACGCCCTCCAAACCGATTTCTTTAACACTTTTCACAACAATGTATTTTTATGCACTAAACACGAATACTAACGCACTAAAGTTCACTGTTAGGAAGGTTATAAAACTAGGCGTCAACGGCGTATTTGTAAACACGCGTATGCGCAGATAATCTGCGCATACAGATATGTAACATTGGGAAACAGAATTTTGGTAAAAATGCAGTTTCCAGCCCTCCAAACCGATTTCTTTCAAACTTTGCACAATAACGTATTTTGATGCACTAAACACGAATACGATAAAAAAAAACGTCGGATTTAACTAGGAAAGAAGTTATTAAGCACTTAAGTTCACTGTTGTGCAGGTTATGAGAGCTAATGTAAACAACTAAATTTGTCAACATACGCATGCGCGGGTATGGAAAAGTTCGTAATAAGGAAGTTTAATTGAAATTTACCATAAATTATCGAAATTCATCAGCAGTTATTTATTTACAATCATTTTTTTAAATAATTAAACACTCCTCACATTTCTTGTTTCGTTCATGAAAAGTATTATATATCAGAAATCCCTTAATAATTTGCTAATGCCTTTATAATTATCGTTCTAATTCGCGCCTATCGAACTTCAATTGTCAACAAGTCAATTGTCAAACAAATATTTTGATGCTAAAGAGAAGAACATTTAGATGGATATTTGGCCGAATTTCTCTTCAAACGCGCTCATAAATATGAAGAGCGTTTAAAGGCATTTTTCAGTGCGATTGGGGATTTGTATCCACCGAACATCCAGTCTCAAGAAGAAGAAGAAGAAGAAGAAGAAAAAAAAAGCTAAAAGAGATGTCTTGGAGGATTAGAGGAATGTCTAGGAAGACTTTAAGGGCATACGTGCTATGCGTTTCCGCTCGCTCCGCTACGCTCCGCTACGCTCCGCTCGCTCAAGAAAATAACAAAACCCCAGTCAATCCAACTCGCTAAAATTAATAGAATTCTATTAATACGCCCTTAAGCGACAGGTGACGACGGGTGAGGATGCCCTTAAAATTAACAATATCTTTGAATAAATGGTTTCTGAACATTTCAAATGAGAGTTCTCTGTTTCCCAATGTTACATATCTGCGCATGCGCGTGTTTACAAATACGCTGATGCCTAGTTTTATAACCTTCCTAACTTTAGTGCTTAATATTATAGTCTATTAATTTTAGCGAGTTGGATTGACTGGGGTTTTGTTATCTTTTTGAGCGAGCGGAAACGCACAGCACGTATGCCTTAAAGTCGTAATTTATGCCTTAAAGTCATCACAAATTTAGTTGTTTACATTAGCTCTCATAACCTGCACTTAACTGAACTTAAGTGCTTAATAACTTCTTTCCTAGTTAAATCCGACGTTTTTTTTTTATCGTATTCGTGTTTAGTGCATCACAATACGTTATTGTGCAAAGTTTGAAAGAAATCGGTTTGGAGGGCTGGAAACTGCATTTTTACCCACTCATTTGAAATGTTCATAAACCATTTATTCAAAAATATTGTTAATTTTAAGGGCATCCTCACCCGTCGTCACCTGTCGTTTAAGGGCATACGTGCTATGCGTTTCCGTTCGCTCAAGAAGATAACAAAACCCCAGTCAATCCAACTCGCTAAAATTAATAGAATTCTATTAATTTTAGCGAGTTGGATTGGCTGGGGTTTTGTTCTCTTCTTGAGCGAGCGTAGCGAGCGGAAACGCATAGCATGTATGCCTTAAAGTCGTCATATATGCCTTAAAGTTGTCACAAATTTAGTTGTTTACATTAGCTCTCAATGCCCGCATAACAGTGAACTTTAGTGCTTAATAACTTCTTTCCTAGTTAAAGGGTTTTTTTTTTAACGTATTCGTGTTTAGTGCATCAAAATACGTTATTGTACAAAATTTGAAAGAAATCGGTTTGGAGGGCATGAAACTTCACTTTTACCTTTTTTTCCTTTTTTTTTTTTTTTTTTTTTAGAAGGAACATTTTTATATTATTTTTTTAGAAGAAATTTTATAATCTCAGAAACATTTCTCGCCAAAAAAAAATCTCCAGGATACCTCTCCTATTTTCTAATGAAAAGCCATCAACTCTTGTAGGAATCAAACCCACACCTTTAAATACCGAGTTATTTAATTACGCGACAATAAAAATAATCGATATCGAATTATAGATGTTATTACTTTGAGATGTAATTATTTGAGTCACCTTAAAAAATATACTTGATCTGAGTTTCCCACGTCAGAGACATCCTTGGTAACTATTTCTCAATCTCTGAGGTTACAACCTTGTTCGAGGTAGCTCTTCAATTATGATTTCTGCGTATAGCAATAAAAACACAGAGCCTTTCACCAAAAACACCTTCTCTTTCTTAGTACTATCTTGCTGGCCGACAAGAACTTAAGATTCTCTTATTTTTTTTTTTCAATGGGTTTTTTATGCATATGAGGTTATTAATGGGCCAGGTGTTTTAGTTATGCCAGATTATTATTATTTAAATTTAAACGTACTTTTATTATTAACAAGGAATACACAGTTTGGCCTAAAGGTTTGGACTGAACGGATCTAGCAAACTCACAATAAGTTAATAAATCTCGAGGCCTGGCCTGCACAGTCCTGGCCTAATTGGACTGTACAGTTAATCTATTGTGGTTTTAATTCCACTTAGAAGGACTGTAAAGTTCAACTCTGGCCTCAAGGATCTCCCATTCACGTTGAGGAATATCTCAAGATTTGGACTGTGCAGTCCAAATCTTGAGATTTTCTTCTCTGTGGCACCCTAAAGGATATTTTTGGTTAGCATTAAAATTAATTAAGCATTAATTTGAAATATAATAACTATTCAAATCACCCAATTAATTATTATGGTAACTCGAACTGATTGTTGTACATAATTCGTCTTATATATATATATATATATATATATATATATATATATATATATATATATATGTACTCCAACTATGAAATCACAGTCCATTAAAGATTTTTAATGAAATATCAGGAGACTTTAATCTTCATGGGGAGACCCGGTGGCCGTGAGCGTTAAGGCGTGAACAATTAACACTCCGTGCCAAAGGGTCGTGGTTTCGATTCCCACTAGGGGTGGTGGCTTTTCTTTAGAAAAAAGAAAAGGCATCAGCCCTATCCTGGCTAGAAAAGGGTGTTAACCTGTAGATAACCCGTCCTAAAATTCGTAGTTAATAATAAATAGACGTTAAAATTTAATAATAATAATAATAATCTTCATAGGATTCTATGTGGATTCTTTCCCTTCTTAAAATGTTTTTCGTGTTGAAACTCTGTGTTAGATTAATTTATTTCTAACTAGCTGGATACCCGTGTTTCGTCACGAGAGATAGTAGTTATTTTATTGCATTAAATAATTTATATTCAAAATTAACGCTACTCTTTAATTTTGTGTAGTTTATTATTGCACGGTTCCCGTCATACTATGTGCTAGTCATCAATTGATAAGTAATCAAAGTATAATTTTTCTTGACACTGGGGCGCTCCGGACCAGTATCAACAAAGATATGACCTAGAGATACCCCGTTATCTATAGGTTACCAGCAATAGAAGTTTAACCCGTACCGGTAGAAATTCGTTGTCAATAATAAATGGACGCTAAAATTTATGTTTCCAAGATGTCATTTGGAAACACCCATTATATTTGTGAGCTTTATGAAGAAGTGTTCCGATTGGGGATGCTGATGGGTGAGGAGGCTGTGCAAGGGTTCGGGATATAATTACCTCGGATGGACTATCGCCAGGTATAGCTTAAATTCTATGAGGGAAAAAAATCACAGTCCATTTCTAGAAATTCAAGGTCTGGGTAGTTGAAATTAAACGCAATTCAAAATAATACTATGAAATAGATACAGTACAATAACAGCTGTTCTGTTATCGCCCTAGCACCGAATGCTGCCTAGGCCACCAACTAATACGTCAACCACAAAATACATAAAAGTTATAATATCCAAAAATCCTTCCCTCGTGAGTGTCTACGTTATATAGGGAGTGTCCATGCAAAATTTCAAAATTTTCTGTCAAGTGGTTTGGGCTGGGCGATGATAGGTCAGTGAGTGAGTGAGTGGTATTTGACAAATATATATATGTAGTAGATTACTCGTTACTTACAAAATGCGCCTTTTATTGATACAGCCGTATTATCTTGTGTACAAACTGTAGTTTGTATAGACACTGTTTCTTGAGAAAATGCAATTCAATTTGGTGTTTCTTGTTGGCAATGTGCATCTAATATTAAAACGTCTTGTTAAAATGAACCTCACATCGAATTGATATCTGCAGATTCTAATCTACTCCTGATATCCCGATCCTATCCTATTCAAGTGCAGGATCAACAGGTACTATCATTAAATACGGTCAATAACAACTAAGAAGTACTAGTTGTTACACCAATCGCACTTGCAATAAAGAAGTACTTTTGTATGAATGGATTAATCTTGGAGGCTAAGTCTCGAGTGGGTAAGGTGGCCAGACTGACTACTTTCTTTTTCTTATTAACACTCGCCTCTAAGCTGGAACTTTAAAGCGGATGAAAGTGTTCTCGTTTTTAATGTGGGAAATTTTATATTTATCTACTCCCAATAGATAGCGACCTTTCAATTTCTCGGCAATAACTTTTTATAGCAAAGAGTTAGTTATCAGTCTTCCCACCCGACCGGCGTGATAGAGTTTCATGTAGAAAAATCCAACTGCTGATACAACTAATCCTATCTACAAATAATCCTCTCCAACGGAAACAAGCACGGTTACCTCCACATGGGGTTTCCTGGGTAACTTTAAAGTCCGTGCAATAATAAGCTGCACAAAATTATGTAGTAGCGTTAATTTTGTTCATATCTTATTTAACTCAATATAAAAAATACTTATCAGCCGTGGTGAAGCACGGGTATTCAGCTAGTATATATATATATATATATATATATATATATATATATATATATATATATTTATATATATATGTATATATATATGTATATATATATATATATGTATATATATGTGTATATATATATATATATATATATATACTAGCTGAATACCCGTGCTTCACCACGGCTGATAAGTATTTTTTATATTGAGTTAAATAAGATATGAACAAAATTAACGCTACTACATAATTTTGTACAGCTTATTATTCCACGGACTTTAAAGTTACCCAGGAAACCCCATGTGGAGGTAACCGTGCTTGTTTCCGTTGGAGAGTAAACAAAAAAAAAATACTAAAACCGCTTAAAAAGTTAGGTAAACAGAGACAAATACTCGTTGAAAAGCATAAAACTAACAAATTTGAAGTTTTAAGCACTTATCTCTTCCATTGACATCGCCCCACCAAACATTACAACAGAACCTTATTTTTTTTATTTATTTTTTTTTTTTTATTTTACGGCGCATCGACATAAATCTTGGCCATTAGCGCCGACGTCCAGGGTGCAGCCAGGAATTTTCTCAGCGAGCCCTGAGATGAGAAAATTTCTGGCGCCGGTGGGGATCGAACCCACCATCTCCCGCTTATGAATCTAGCGCGCTAGCCACTAGACCACGGGAGACCCAACAGAATCTTATTTTTTTTTTATTTTTTATTTTTTAACGGCGCATCTACATCTTGGCCATTAGCGCCGACAGAATCTTATTGTAGAGAATTTAGTAACCTTTCGAAGAGCTGCCTTCCACTTACTACGATTTCCAAACCGTTTTCGAGATATTTTAGAAAATATACTGAGATCCGAAAACTTATCGTATCACTATTCATACAATTTTTTTTCTCCATATACTTCGTTTCTGAATACCCAAACAGAAAATTAGTTTTGAAAAGTATTTCTATCAATTTTTCTGGTAAATGGCTACAGAGCTCGCTATAAAAATGGTTTCTTTCGTTTTCCTACGCTAAGGAATCTTTCGCACAAATTTTGCTCCAAAAACCATGCTCCAGTAAACGGATTCAACTGGTTAATGAACTTGACCTTTTAAATGAGAAGAAAGATTTTTGTATCAAATGTTATCAAAATCGAACCGTTTTTGGGCCGATGAGGAACTTCTTAATAATTCAAACCCCCCTACAAGTACTTAAACATTTGAATATCAAAAAAACCTTCCTTAGCGAGTGTTTACACTCTAAACGTATTGTCCGTGCAATATTTGAAATTTTTGTGTCAAGTGGTTCGGGATATTATTACCTGGGATGGACCATGACCAGGGCTCTATGAGGGACAAAATCACATTTTATTTCTAGTAATTCAAGGACTGCCATCATAGTTGAAATTAACCTCAATTAAAAATAATTGTTCATTAATTTTTATTCTTATCTATGTATTTTAAGTGATTATTTTGTTATTTTAATTGCCCTTTTCACGGTCTCACTTATGTATAAATAAATTAAAAATAATACTATGAAATAGATAATGTACGGTAACAGCTGTTCTGTTCGCGTCCTAGCAACGCTTGCTGCCTAGGCTTGCCTGCTCTAACCAACTTAAACTTTAAACCCCTCTAAAAATACTTAAAAATTGGAATATCAAAAAATCCTTTCTTAGTGAGTACCTACGTTATATAGGGAGTGTCTATGCAAAATTTCAAAATTTTCTGTCGAGTGTTTTGGGCTGGGCGATGATAGGTCAGTGAGTGAGTGAGTCAGTGAGTGGTATTTGACAAATATATAGTAGATATATATATATATATATATATATATATATATTTATATATATACATATATACATATATACATATATACATATATATACATATATATATATATATATATATATATATATATATATATATATATATAAAAATAAAAAAAAAATCAGTCCCGTAACAGGCCACGAGGGCCCTGAGGGGCAGATACTATAGAGGTATCTGATTCATGACCATACGGCACACTAGGGAGATAGTGTGGTCAGTACTATGCTCCGGCCGCCTGATTTTCCCCTTGGCTGCTTCGACTGCTAGAGTCATTAGCACCAACCAAGGTACCCATTATTAAATTAATTAAAGGCTGGGTTGGCCTAGGGACGGTAGGGAGGCCGAATTCAACCGGCGAACGAAGACACTAGAAGAAAAAATCTTTAGTGCTTGCTCGGGATTTGAACTCAGGCCTCCAGCTTATTAGTCCAGTGCTCTACCACTGAGCTAACCTCGCCCCCTATATATATATATATATATATATATATGGGCACAATTGAAATATATTTTACATCGTCGGAGATAATAAATAAATTTGCCATATTATGGCAAAATTGCGAAGGGCCAAAGTTGTAGCTTTTATGGAGAGCTTTCCAATGCATCATCTGTAAATCATAAACATTTTAGTTTTAACTAATAGTAAGCACGTTCTCAAAAGTTGGCGTTCCTCTTTAACCCACATTTTTTAAAAAGTGCTCAAAAAAATTAATGAACACGTGTATTTTTTTTCGCTTAGTTTAGCGATGAAATGGCGGACAAGGTCCTACCTATTTCCAATGTCACAAATGCTGATTTTATGTCTACCATCCTCAAATATGACGATTTACTAAAGAAATCTGAATATTTACATTAAAAATTCTTGATTTAATGATAAAATCCTGAAAATTAGAGCTGAAAATAGTTGCTACAGTGCTTAAGAGTATGGCAGATAAAATATTTATAATTGTCTCTGAGAATAAAACCACAATTATTATACTAAAAAAAAAGTCAAAGTCATGTTTGAGGGTGCTAGACATCATCAAACCTGCACTAGTGACATTGAAAATAGCCATTTTATTGCAAAATACTCAGGGAAACAGAGAATCAAAAATACACACGTTTCTTCATTTTTTGAGCAAAAATCAATTAACATTAAAAATTTGGGGCAGTAAGGAAACGCCGACTTTTGAGCGCGCGCTTAATATTTAAAACTAAGTTTTTTTAGGATTAACAAATTACGCATCTTAAAGTTCTCGATGAGAGCAACAACCTAGGGCCTTTGCGATTTCACGATATCTCTAACGGCTTAAAATATATTTCAATTGTGGCCCTCATGTTCAAGTTATAATTACCAGCAGCAATGGCTTTTGAAGGTCATAATTTTTTAATTCCCTTTCCATAGTATTTGAAAACATTCAGCCGAAATTATTTCAAACTGTCAGACCATTGATTACTCAACAATCCAATGATGTTAATATATGCATATCCCTTTTTTTTTGTAAAATTAATTACTAGGTTTTATAAGAAAAATACTGATCTGTCAAGATAATGCTAATTAACAGGAAGCAGCCACAGTTGTGAATTTCCACTTGAATTATTCACTGGAAGCCATTATCTTGTTATATTAATTAAAAAAACTAAAAATAAATATGCTTAATTTAAAGCATAAACTTTCATTTTCAGCCTACATAAATGATTAGGTACCAAAACTATTGGTTTACCGTACTTTTCTTCCTTCCATGCAGGGACGAAAATCCGCTCAATACGTCCAGGAAGTAATAACAAATAAATGTCACCTTTTCCTAGCCACGAAACAGACCGATCTTTCAAATTGGTGTGTATATTTGTCCGTGCGCATTCAAATATCTTCTGAAAGGTCTTAATTTTAATGAGCTTAGAACAAAAATACATTTCGACTTCTTGCTGCATAATCCGTGAACTGAAACACAAATATTTTAAGAGTTTTTCATAAAAATAATTATACAATTGAGGTATCAGCGAAAAAGTTAACATATTCAATTTGTTGAAAACAAAACGCTTTACTACATATTTTTTTTTTTTTTTTTTTTTTTTAAATAAGGCTCTCAAGCTTTCTAATACATTTTAAATATTAAAGAACGGCTTAAGGAATTTGTTTAAGTTATTAGCAAAATGAATATCTAGACAAATTTTCAATCTAATTTGGAAAACAATGCTTACCTTTTTTCATACTTATTGTTCTTTTGTAAAGCCGGGAAAAAAATTAACGTTTCTAAATAATTATTTAGAATCGTAATGATATTTTTGAAAAATCGTAATGATATTTTCTACAATATTTTATTATAATAAAATATTGTAGAAAATATCATTACGATTTTTCACGGCTTTTGAAAGCCACTAGCCTGTATACTTTTGGAGCTATGAGGAAGATAAGAAAAAAAAAAACGTGATTCTTTTCGATTTTTTTTTTAAATTACAATAAAAACTAAATTTCCCGGGAATTTTCGATTAACGTACACCTCAAATATTGTTACTTGAGTTATTGTGAATATATTCCCGCAAAAATTAGCTTGCTCCTCTCAACATCCAAATCAAAACATATAGTCCTTATATGCAAATAAGATAAACCTGGTTTTATTTGAGCCCTAGTTATTAATTTCCCCCTAGTGACTTTAATCATTACTTACATGAGCCGAAATTAAGAATAAATCATGTACAAATTATGAGAAAGATATATTGTGGAAATAAACAAAATCGGTCTTTCAGGAATGGACTAAGAATCGATGTATTCATGTGACCTAGCGATGGGCGATCTGAATCGATGTTTTAAAAGATCGATCTTCATATACGACATACCTATTTTTTGAATCGATCTCCAAGGGTCGATTTTTTTAATCAATCAATCTCCAAGGTCCGATCTTTTAAAGAATCGATCTACGTAGAATCGTTTCAAATTTTAATCAGGCTTTACGATTAAATTTTTACCAAGTCATATACTGTCATCATCATCGAGTTATGGAAGGAGGGGAGGGGATGTTTTGGGGAAAAAACCTGTCACGTAACCAAACCCGATTTCGGCCAGATTGGTTGTCCACATCTCTCAAGAAGTTTTATTTTGTATTTAATGGATTATTATTATAATAATGTTAATTGGGAATAAATATTGAGAGAGGAATACCTACCTGTTCTGTGTTTGGATGTTCCAATTGTACAAGAGCGCAATCGTAAAAAGTTGGAGTAACATTTCATAGGTACGAAGATAGAAACTAATTATACTGCATTTTTCCATTAGTTTTCCAACAGATATCTATAAATATTTAAATCTGTGAGTTGCCCCAGCAATAGGTAGATAAGTACCTAAATAATAGCAAAGGTAAGAATTGTACATCCTAGTGATGAGCGAATCTCGAATGTAAATCGATTCGAAAATAAAATATTGTAACTAGATTTTTTTTTTTTTTTTTTTTTTTTTTTTTTTTTTTTTTTTTTTACGGCGCTTCGACAGGGGCTGCGAGAATTTCGGGGGGCTGAAAGCATTTGGGGGGGTTGGAATAATAACAATCTAGAACTTGGAATAGTTAGCCAATTTAAATGCTATTACACCCAAAAGAAATTATTCTTTGTCTTATTGAAGTTGTCTTATTTAATTCATTTAAGATATTTATGACACATTTTTACCGATGTCAGGGGGGGGGGCTGCACCCTCCTCGGCCCCCCTTATATAAGTCCATGGGCACAGTACGTTGAACCTCGAAGTTTATCTCTTCATCTAACCAATTTTTGACAAACGCTGCTTTGATTTTCCCGCAGCAATCCAATTATCAAACATTTTGGAGGCATAACTAGCCAACCTCATTTTGATTTTCCCACCAGAGTCGCTGGTAAGGTTTTCCAAATTAAATTTGGACGAAAGGAACTTGAAGAGGAAAGAGTGTTCATCTTCCTTTGGGTGCTTCAACCATTCTTCAGAAAAATACCTCCTCGAAATAAAGTACTCTAAAATTAAAAAAAAAAGGAAGGTTTTACTCGAGTGTGCTGGCTGAAACACATCTTAATATAAATGGGAAGGGTGTAGCTATAATATATAAAAAATTTAGCCCTTGTACAAATGGGTACAAGTCATTACTATCCCTTTAAAGTTATAAAACAAGGAAAGAATCATCCGTTCATCTTAAAAACGTTTTTTAATGTGGTTTGATTATGAGTCAGAATTATTTAATACAGAAAAATCAGCCCTTACAAGCATAAATAATATCCATCTCGAACAATTAATTAATAGAAAATTAGGAAGACTTGGATTTGTGTGTTAGAAATGATGTCTGGAATTCAACGGATTTATTCAATATTGATACGGATTCATACCTTTGGACTTTATTACTCACAACGGTGACTGTTTCAGACGTAAACAAATACTATTGTGCAATGTTCTGGTGTATTGTTTACATCATTCCAATACCAAATTTCAGAATTCTGAACATGAATTTTGTCCTCCTAGCTAGCACAATCGAAACACTGTGCGCCGGTGGGGATCGAGCCCACCACCTCCCGCTTATGAATCTAAGACGCAGGCCACTAGACCACGGGGGACATCGGTAATTATAAGTATTAGCAAAATCGATCAATATCGATCGCTGAACTTTTTTGTGGATCGATCTTTTCGTTCCGATTCGAATCGATTCAAAAGATCGATTCATATTCGATAATCGCCCATCATGTAGTGACCTTGCATAATAAAGTTTCGGTTTCTTCCAACAAAACACGCTACGTATGAAACACAGCTAATAAGAGAAATTCCAATTTATAGTGAAACTTAGCACTACATGGGTATTAAGAGAGGAATTTGGCTATTTCCTTGTCCGCTTTGATCTTAACTATATATTTTCATCTATGAACGATGCTCTCTTCTATGACGGACACGTCAACTGATCGATGTCCGATAGTGAGGGAGGAAAAATGTTGCAATAGGAATACTAATAAAATTGCCTAAATGACCTGTTATAAGTAGCTGATTCAGCTTGGATAAATGTGGTTGTACTTGGAAATAGTCCTTCCAAGCGGGGAATCCCTTTGACTTATGTTATACTTGGAACTCAGCAACATTTTAAGCTGTGCTTAGTCATTGGGCAAAGTCCAGCTTTCTAACGTTTATGTTAACTGAAAAAAATCGTAATAGATTAAAAGTTTCTGTTTCGTGGGCGTATATAAGAGGGGGGATAAGGGAGCTGCAGCCCCTTCCCCCCCCGAAATTTTGATTTAGTCAGTAATATGTCATAAAAACCTTAAAAATAAATTGAATAAGATCACTTAGATCAAAATTTTTTTTTTGGTGTAATTGCAGTTTTAGTCGGCTAATTATTCCAAGTTATAGATTCTTAGTGTGCCATACCCCCCAAATGCTCCCGCCCCCACCCCCCGAAATACGTGTGGTTGTCGTCCAGAATACGAAACACATGAAAATAAAATTATTATTATTAAATTTTAACGTCCATTTATTATTAACTACGAATTTTAGGACGGGTTATCTATAGGTTACCACCCTTTTCTAGCCAGGATAGGGCTGATGCCTTTTCTTTTTTCTAAAGAAAAGCCACCTCCCCTAGGGGGAATCGAACCCTCGACCCTTTGGCACGGAGTGTTAAGAAAATAAAATAAAAATTGAAAAAATTGATAAAAATAAATTTTAGCGTTGGTTATTTTTCGGTATCTACAAGTATTAAGTGGAATCTATGAAAGTTTGAAGACATTTTTTTTTTTTTGGAAATGGTAAAATCCAACTTCTTTTTATTTTGATGACTTTTTATGTAGAAAAAGTCATTTTACAGTTAAAAATCTCTGGGCAGGTCTGTTATTATAACTTATTTTTGTTATTCCTATTCGTTTCAAATGCTAATTTATGCAAAAAAATTTTAAGACATTTCAGAGCTCCCAAATTTCTATTTATTTATTTTTTCGAAGTACTTCATAACATGTCAGCTAGAAATTTTCTAAATGGGTAATTCTGTGTGGCAAAAAGTTTATAAATTTATGAAAAATATAAAACCATGTTTATAAATTGGAACTACATTTGAACGTTGTTTAGGGAAATCAATTTGCATTATCCTGTGCCATATCTTCTTCAATTACAATATCCAGCTTTCTTTTATTGGCAAATGAATAAATTAATTTTCATTGCTCCACCTAATAAAAATATTCATGGAATACATTATTGAATCCACCAATCATTATTCAATATCCATTTACGATTAGAGATATTTAGATAAAGGCCACTCTATAAAATAAAGATCTTTAAATAAATTTTCTTTTCTTTAAAAATGCGTAATAACAGAAGTTGGCCTGTTTTACTAGATCCAAATATTGGGTGGTTTTAGCTACAACAATTTTGTAACAAAAATCAAGATATCATTTTTTAGTTTTAGAAAAGTCTAAATTATGTTGTATTGATGCATTTATGCTGGTATTGAAATGATTTATTCAGCAAATGTAAATTGTGAATGCAATATTTATATATTTAAATTTTAACGTCCATTTATACATAAAACCGCTTTTGGGACTGGTTATCTATAGGTTATCAACCTGTTCTAGCCTTTTCCTTTTTCGATAGAAAATCGATATTTAAATAATTACATATTTATGTATTTATATTTATTTATTTATTTAAAAAAGAAAAAGAAATGTCCAAACCTACTCACATCAGTTATTACAAATTTCACTTATGGATTTCTCCACTTTTGGAATGCTAAGTATCGAACATGGAAAAACGCATTTTTCATTTTCAATCTATACTGATTGAAGTTGGACTGATGTACGCTGTGGCAAACTCTCGAAAATTAAGGAAAAATAACTATCAATTACAGAAAATTACTAACGAATGAGCATTAAGTCTAATTAAAACATATCATAAGATAAAATATATATAAATTCATCTATAAGGTACAAAACCACTTTTCACATTCGATACATAGCATATTGGTCTGTTACTTCTTGTCATTAAGTGTGAGTCAATTATGTCCAATCCTTAGTCGAGTAAGTACTATTCCTTCACCCACAGTTTTCTCGGTGACTTAATAACTACTCCTCAACTTTTAATAGGCTTGTTTTTAAAGTTTTCGTAAAGAATTTTCCGTAATTTGTTGAACACTGCATGTCATATCTCTTACTACCATTTTATTGGTGTTAATAGTGGATGGGTTGCTCTGTCTTGCAAATAGAGTAACGTCTCTATTTTCTGTTTTTATTTTATGTTACCCACACCAATAAAGATGCCCTTAAGTCCAGCTGTAAACATGCTTCAAAGATTTATAAAATATTCTTATCCTGCTTATGATTTTTTCCTATTACAGTTGCAGCTCCCACACTAATAACGACTATGATTAAATATTATTTTATTATAATTTTTCAGGGCTTCGTGGAGGCTAACCTAAAATGCAGCTGGGATCCAGGACTAGTATCTGCTGTAAGAGGCCTCCAGTTCAGAGGTTACATCTCCCCGGGTATCCTTCTGATCGGAGGGAGCCCTCCTGCCCTCCACCTCCTCAGGGCGGCATGGGCCAGGAGGGTACTCAAGCCACCGCCCAACTATCACATAGCTCTTCTTGGTGAGTACAAATAGACTAAAAAAATGGTCCGACTCGCAGGAACTGCGTCATCTCAGCGCGGTTCCGTTCTTATCCCTAGTGTCATTTGGAAAGATTAAAATAGAAACAGTTATGCGTTTGTGACCGTGGAAAGGGGCTGGCCCTTACCTAGAAATACACCCTACGGCCCACAGCCTACAGCTTGGTTGGCCAAATACTTATTTCACAGTTCAATGCATTGAAAAATACCAAAACGTTTCTCATTTTCTTGTCTTCTTCTACTATAATACTAATTCTATAAATAAATGCATTTCCCTGGCCTCGTCAAGGTTCGCTCTAGAAACACACTACTTACTGTTTCTTATTTTCTTTTACCATAATACTAATTTTACAGATAAATGCAATTGTCCGTTCGAAGTCCAATTGTAAAAGGATGATGGGAAACATTAAAACAAAATTTTATGCAAGTAGAAAAAGGGGGGGGGGTGGAGCTAATGGTCTAGATGCCGATGCACCGAAAATAAAGAAGAAAAAAAAATAAACGTAAATAAGGTCGAAAGAATTCTGTTCAGTGAGCCGGCCGGGGCCCTCTCTCACGAGATCCTCATTGTTGTGAGTAAATCACAATAAAGCGGAACATCATATAATAGATTAATAATTTTAACACGTATCTAGAAAACATCTTCCACCTTCAGTAACCTGATAAATAATTGAAATCCTGAGATATAGTAAATACCTTAATGATAAACTTTTTATTAAGGAAGAATCATTGAAAAATTATTTTAGAAATTGGGAGCATTGACATTCACAAAATAGGTAATCACAAAGTCAACGCTATGTAACTGTTTTAGTTTATTCCATGATTATCAACAAAAATCTATAAATGTTATTTTAAATAAATTTAAACAGTTATAAACAATTTCCTTAAAGCCGTCTCAATAATAGTTTCATTCGATTCCTCACTTCAAAATATCTATAAAAAAGTGAAACAGGGATCCTTTGATGGCAAAACAATTTATCTTTTAAGTTTTGCGCAGACTTACTCTAAAAACAAAAATATTTTTATAGTGAGCGGATTCCGCGCTAGTCTTTTTGAATCCGACCAAGTATTTTTGAATCAAATGTTAATTTGTTAATTAACATCATAAACTTTTTTGTAGAAACTAAAGTGCCTAAAAAACCAACACTTATTATAAATATAAATTGTCGTGGAGTATCAAAATGTCTAATCGACTACTTAAGCCAGTTTCCTCTCCATAGAATGAAAAAAATGCGCTTTAGATTATAATTATTTGAACAAATGTTATTAACGACTTTCTTTGTCACTAACCTAAATTTTTATATTCCTGTATGAACCCAAAGTTTTGGTTTTTGTTTAAAGAAAAGAGAATGATACTTTTAGCACTTTCCTCCGAAGGAAAGTAGCTATTGAGGTTGCACTCATGGCGGAATTTTTGAAAAATTTCTTCGAAACTTTATCGATCCTAGTAGACACCGAAAATGACTCTTGTTAAAATTTATATATATATATATATATATATATATATATATATATATATATATATATATATATATATATATATATATGCATATATAGTTATATATGTGTCCGTTAACACGATACAGGCCAGAGTTTTTTTTTTCGCCACGAAACTTGGTATGTAGTATTCCACCATCAAACGATTGAACGAGTTCGTTAACCAACAAAATCGGTCCATCCGGAGGGGGGGTTTACTCCGGAGCCAAAATAGTTATTTGTCAACAACAGCCATAATTTTTGTTATATTTCAACGAAACTCGGTATTTGTTGTGTTCAACCGAAGAGAAAAATTTGTTGAAAAAATAAACTAAATCGGTTTGCTAGAAGGGGGGGTTTACTCCGGGCAGAAATTACTAATTTCCTTATACCGGTCGTAATTTCTGTTGTATTGTTACGAAACTCTGTATACGTCCTGGCTATCTAATAAGAAAGAAGTGTTGTGAAAATGAACGAAATCGGTCTATTGGAAGGGAGGGGGGTGTTACTTTGTACTATGGTTGAATTGAATTCTCCCACCAAACGTAGGTTCGCGAAACTCATCAAGATCAATAGATGAATACGTGAAGCTTTGTGTATTTATTACGTAGTGTAGTACCACGCATACACAAAACTCTGGAAGGAAATTAATACCAAAATTAATAATTGAAACAGCTGCTAATAAAAGCAAAAGAGCAGAACAATTTATGTTTTTATTTTATTTATCTGTATAGGTTATTTTAGGCAAATTATTCAGGAATGCACTCGATCCTACCCAATTCTGAGGGAAGTGCTTAGTTATGCAGCTCCTGCGTGACGGACTTTTTTTAAATCTTCTTAATACAGAAAACGTCAGGAATGAATTACAGTTTATTATAATTTTTTCTAATGTCCTTACAGAAAAAGATAATAGTTCTTAATGTCTCTAGGAAGGCCCAGGATTATTTCTCACTTAGTGAAGATTACAAAATAATACTAAGTGATTATTTTGAAAATGGCCGTGACACTTCCATTGAACGAAAATTTCACCGTCACACTAGAATCAAGGACCTATTTAAAAACCTTAGAAAATCTCTTACTTTTTTGTTTAACATCAAGTACTTCCTGTGGATCATTTCACTGTACATTTAATAATAAGACTATAAACTGTAACATTAAGATTGAAGTATTTAAATTTATTAAATTCACAAAAAATGTCATTCCAATATTAATATTCTTGCAGAAAATCTTTCAAACATATTCCTACTAATTAGAATATTTAACAATGCTTTTGCGTAAAAATACTTTTAGCGGGTTTCCACCCTCGCTAAATAGGAATAAACCTAGCTTACGGCGTCAACCCAATGACGAAATCCAGAAGTACCGTCAAGAAAATTTTACGTTTGAGAATTCATAGATCAAAACAATGGTGGTTCAAATTTTCAAAAGATTTTTATGAAATTAGTTACAAAAATACTTTGTCTGATTTTAAGATCAAGCTTTCCGGGCGGAAGAGAAAGAGGCTGTATGACTAATTGTTCCAGCTGAAAGTTTTTTATGCATTGTGGCACCTAAAATATTACTTTTCTTCAAGATTTAGTTGGAGCAAGTGTTCAAATGTTTCACAGTCCGTTCAGTTAGGTAAAATATTTTAATTTCGCAACAGAAGTTTGTGGGTCCCGACGGTTCCGCTATTCGCAAATTCCCTTTTCAATGAAGAACAAGCTACGTGAAACTTTATAAGTATTTATTTCTTTATTTTATTTAAATATGCACCGCTTCGGGGTGAATTGCATCAAGTCACTTTGTAGCTACACGCTGTTCGTAGATATGTTATTATTCTACGCCACTAAAGTATTTTGTATAATTTGATATATATATATATATACAAACATATATAAAAATATAATACATAAAAAAAACAACATCAACAAATGAAATATTAAATAAGAAGAAGGCTTTGAGAGACCAGGCAAGGAAGGCAGTATAATGTTTATCAATACTTAGCCAAAGCAAAGGCTAAAAGCAGTTTAAACTATAACGTTAGCAGTTCAAATAGATGGTTGAATTGGAGGGAAAAGTTGATTTGGGGGGGGGGAGGGCATGCCTATATTCCCGATGCAGTAAAATATGCGGTAAAAATTCCCTTTGTTGTAGCGTTTAAAATGTTTTTAGCCTTTGCTTTGGCATAGTGTTGATAAATATTAAACACCATCTTCCTTCATGGGCGTATATAAGGGGGGGGCTGAGGGGCCTGCAGCCCCCCCTGACATTTTCATTTGATGGTAAAAATGTGTCATAAAAACCTTAAAAATAAATTAAATAAGATCACTTAGTTAATAAAAAATAGTTTATTTTAGGCGTAATAGCGTTTTAGTTGCCTAAAACTATTCCAAGTTCTAAATTTTTCATATTCGATTCCCCGGAAATGGTCTCAGCCCCTCTCCCCCGAAATTTTCTCAGCCCCTCCCGAAATTATTTCCTTATACGCCCATGTCTTCCTTGCCTTCCTTAGTCTTAATTTTTAATGTGTTTCGCGCATAGTGTTTTCCTTGCAATGCGTTTGCAAATGGCGGAACCGTAAAGACTATTTCCGTCAGAATTTCGCGCTTGCGGAATTGAACGTTTCCGTCTATCTAAACAAGCTATAGTACGTTGTCGCGAAAGTCATTTGAATGGATCCTTTTCTCGAGCCACGTTCCTGGTTCGTGGTTACAGTCAAGTATTCCGCAGGATTTTTGCACTTTCTCAATTAAAGTATGAGTTACTTTGGATTAGCCACAGCTATCCACACAAAACTGAGATATTGAAAAGAAAGAATCCTGACATACAAGCCCTACCTTCTTACATCCTGGTCTGCAACATAGTACCAAGCTTTGGCATTGGCAAGTTTTTGCATAATATAGACTCCTAATTGAAATTCATTGAGTGTTATTATCCTTCGGAGCGGGAGAAATCAGTGGCGGAAAATGGACTTCGATAAAACCAAGGTCATTTCTGGTTCAACTAGGCAGTGATTGCTCCGCCCATTTCGAACTTTAAGTATGGTTATACAGGAGATAGGTTTTCTTCATTCCCCTATCCAGTGAGATCCAAGAGATAGGGGCCTTGCGTCCCACCCGCACCTATGGACTTTCTAGATAAGCCAACTTATCTCCTAATAATTTTGATTCATAGGAAGTGAAACTGAAAGGTTCCCCCTGAGTGTTACATACGAGAAGGCTGCTGCCCTCTGCAAATCTGATTGAATCTGAATTTGATGACTCACAGATTTCTATTTCTTTTTTAAAATACATTTGTTGTTCCAATCCTTCGAAAGTAAGGGGCCTCAACAGCTGGTAAAACTCCTTCCAAGCAAAAGTGTACTGACTTTATTTAAAGTATAATATCTGCAAATTCTTTCATCCCAACCGAATGTATAAAAAGTAAAAGGGTTAATACATTCAGCTGTCCTGAATATTATGAATGTAAAACAAAAGTACCATATTTTTTGTTAATCAAATATTAATTTAGCGCGACAATTCCTCTTTAATCTCTTCTTGAAGATTTCAATACAGCAGGTATTTAAATTTGCTTGATAACTAAACGAGTTTTTGCATTAAAGACTCCAACAAAAAAAAGGCAACAAGTTTGAAAGCTAAATATTAAGAGCTTCTTTATTGAACTTTCCAAATGACAGCGGTTCATGTGAGTCGGACTTAATCTTGGATTCACCCTCCGAAGTCCGCAATGTATATCTATCTTTGATTTTAAATACTAACTCCAGTTCTAATTAAGGGACTTTTGTAAATCAAGACGAGGAAGAATGATTCCTTTCAGCTAGTATTTCAGTTAAGCTTTTTACTTTCAAATGAACGCTTACACGCCGAGTTCCCTCAGCCGGATAAGAACAGTTGTTTAAATGGAAGAAAAATCTCACACTTTCGGAGTTGCACAAGATCCTTTTGTTATTAAACTGCGCTAATTAGTTTTCAGACTATAGCTTAATGAATTGAAAGAGCCATTTAAGCAAGTTTCCTTATCCCCCGGCCAAATGTCTCGATGTCAGGTATCTTCCCAAAGTGAGAGGTATCAATTTCTGGAGCGGTTAGAAATTGTGGCCGCCCGAATGGTCTATGCTCTGTCGTCTACAAGCATAAACCGATTGCGACGAAATTTGTAAAGGAAATACTTTATCTTAAACAAAAGTAATATAATAATAATTTGTCATATGGAGGCCCGGTGGCCGTGAGTGTTAAAGCGTGAGCATATAACACGCCGTGCCAAAGGTCGTGGGTTAATTCCCACTATGGGGTGGTGGCTTTTCTTCAGAAAAATGAAAAGGCATCAGCCCTATCCTGGCTAGAAAATGGTGGTAACCTATAGATAACCCGTCCCAAAATTCGTAGTTAATAATAATGGACTCAATAACACAAGCTTTGAATATAAATAAACATACACACCCACACATAAGAAATGAGTTAAAAACTATAATTGGCTCAACTTTGTCTCTTCTTGATCTTGAACAGTGTTTGTTGCAGTTAAAAACGATAATTATTAAGAATTGTTAAGGAACATTATTATACTTATCATTTTATTTTATTTATTATTATTATTTTTTTTTGTTTAGGTGACGTGGAAGATTGTACAGTTTCAAAAGTACGGCAAACTAGTTTCACCCCTCTTCCCGATGCTGTGTGTTGGGTTATTCTGCAACTTAGTGGAGCTGGTCAAAACGCAGTCCTCGATTCTATTCAGTCCAGTTTGTCTTCAACATTCCCCGAAATGGAACAACCCCCACGGCATATCCTCTACGACACTTTGGCAGACTTGATGGGAGAGAATAAGGTTTATATTTTATCATATTTTTTTTTTCAATAATTATTATCTATATCAGCTCTGTCTATCATTAGTACCAAAAGCTTACTTAATTATTAAGTATATAAAACATTTACCATCTTTTACAACATTCAACTAAATTTCTGAAAGCCGTTGAGATATAAGGACCTAGTGTCCTGTACTAATATTGGTATACCTCCTTCTGGAGGCTTTTGTCACCAGAAACAGAAAGTAGCACTTTCGCCAAAAGCAAGTCATTTTCAAGTCACTGTTTACTGAGCTTCATTAAGCCAGTAGAATGATATGATTTTTTTTTTTGGGGGGGGGGTCATATTCATGATTTATACTTTCTTTAAACTAAAATGTTGTTAAAAAATACCTTTTTTTTAACAGCTGTAATTTCGACAATTTCAATTTTAAAAGATATTTGTTGTAAATGAGTGGTAGAACTTTAGGTTTCTTGAAAATAACGTTGAAAAAATATTTTTGAGAATGTTTCTTTAAAATATAAAATTATACCAATTTTTCCGGCAAAAAAAATATTCATTATTTGAAAATCTCAAGATCTCCGTAAACATAAGGTGTAAAGTGTGACACATGAGCGTATATAAATTAAATTCTTGTATCAGCATTCGGGACAGAGATCATCCCTAGGCCCATTCAGCCTTTAATGAGCACCTCCAAAGGGGAAAATCAGAAGGCTTTGCACATAGTACTGACCACACTATCTTTCTAGTCCACCAATCCGTCAAAAATCATATACCTGTACAGTATCCCTCAGAGCCCTTGTTACTCGTTATAAAACTGATCATTTAAATTTTAAACATGTACTCTGAAATTTATTAATTTAATCATCCGTTCCAATATATATAATTACAGTCCAATCCAACAATGTTCAGTGTTGTGTTTTCAATCAATTTACAAAGAAACTTTAGCGTTAAATTGTCATTAGTGAACATTTAATTCAAATAATATTTCATTTATTTATTAATTAATATTAGCAGAGCGATTTTTTTTTTGTTTGTTAATTTATAGAGTGATTGGTTATTTTTTTTTTTTTTTTTGTGATCCTTTTAATCATAGAAGAACTACTAGTAAGTATTCACAATTGACCAGAAGATGAATTCTAGAAATTTATATATAAATATACATCATGACATGTATAAGTATATGTAAATATATATACATATACGCTACTTTATTTATTTATGATCATTTATTTTAAAAGAGAACATAAAGTAAAATCAATAAAAACTTCCTGAAGAAATTAAGAAGGATTTTTTTCCTCTCCATATTAGACAAAATAATTTATTAAATAATGTGAAACATTTTAAATCCTCATTCGTTTGAAAACACACCGTAGTATGGCATTAGTGCGCTTTTACAGAATGCCAAAATAATTTTCAACCACATAGGAGAACATTTAGTTAGGATTATATGATACGCCTTTGCCGAAATTGGTTGGTTCTTTCTTGTATTTCCTACTGAAATTGCCATAAATCTAATTAAAATTTTTCTTTCCAGATCTATCAAACAGCACAAGGTTACTTTGTTTCAAATAAAGAGAATGGTAGGCTACACATTGGCGAGAGCAATGGAAGACAAGTCCTTCTAACCCATGCTGAAGCAGCTGCTTTAGCATCTGGTGAGATAGTGACTATACGCGAAGGTGCGAAGACACACCAAGCTATTCAGACCAACCTTGCAGACGTCATATGTGGCGGTGCGTAAATACACTACTAGTATTGTTAATTGCTTAATCAATAGAGAATTTGATTCTTTATTCAGGAAAAATAAAAAACAGGAACTGTGTGTTCTCGTATAATCCCTAGTGTTATTTGACTACAAACTCTTAATATTTTGCATTCTATGGCTTTTTGCACAACGAGCAAAATGAATTGGTATTAATCACAAATTTATTATTTTTGTAGAGGATTATTTTATTGTCTTTGCTCAACATTAATTGAGATAGGAATTTTATTTTGTTAAACAAATATTGTTCTGCAGACATGTAAAAATGACTTTAATTTTTTTTCTTTTCTATATAAATGCATTGTTTTCCTTTAGGTAACAAAAGCGACAAGATCCTTTATGCTCGACCTCCAACTCGGACACCAGGGAGAAAACTCGAAAGGAGGCATTCAATGAGGCTGCTCGGAAGCTCAAGAAGGTTGTCCACCCTTCATAGGGCTGGTTCAGTTCGACTTCTACACAACTCAAGCACTGAAAACAGTCAAAGTAAGTACGCTCCCCTCCCTCAATTACTGCATTTTTATTAAAATAGAGAAAATTTGAAACTATAATTTTAAATACATTATATTTCAAGGGGCTCATAAATGCTCAAGGGCTGACCTTGCTTCATCTCAAACATCGTAGGCCAGATGTGCAGAGGAGGAGACACACTGGCATATGTGGCCCTCTCCTTCATCAAGGGGTTAAGCCTTCGGGCATAAGTGTGAAAACATGGACAACAGGAGAAGCCAAAGCAATCGAAGCACTATTAAAAAAAAACTTAAATAAATAAAAATTATAGGCCTAAGATTTTAAGAAGTTATTAGGTGAATGCATGTTTATACTATAGACAAACAGTCAAAAGTAATTTTAATACTTAACAGAATAAGAATAAACAAAAAATACTATACAGCTGATAAAGATGCGGAGAAAACATGCTTAAGGAATCAATTAGATGTCCTACTACTCAGAACCAGAATATATAATGTATCAGGTTTTCTAAAAGTTAAATATTAAAGAAATATTTATTTATTTATTTTTGTTAATGCTCAGCCTCTATGGCGAAAAGCATATAATCCTCAGTGTGGGCCGATGTAGGCGCTGCAACAATCGATGCCACTCCAAAAAATCATCCATGTGAGTAGGTATGTTAAGTTAGATAGATTTAAAAACAAATAGGTTGAAAATAAATGAGAAATACAAGAAATAATTATATACCTATATATCTATAAAAAAAGAAATAAAATAAACATTTTGTTATTAAAAGGAGATGGTAATAAAATGTAAAGCATAAATCTGTATCGCTGTGATTTTATTGTAAGAAGAAGTGATTTGGAATTCTTATCATTATGTGACCATTTGCCCCAGGTTGTATGTGAAGTCTATATTTTGTCGAAAATGTTATTGTTTTTCAAATAGGTCAGTATTGTATCAATGTGTTGGCTGCCTTCAGAAAGTATATCTGTCTGGTCATGTGGAATGTCTAACTTAGTCCGTAACCGACAGTCTGTTAATGTATGTTTTACAGTAAGGTCTGTGTTACAATGTTTACATTTTGGTTTGTCAGTCTTTGTCATCAGGTACTCATGGGTTATGCGTGTATGGCCGATTCTTAGCCTCGCAAGGACTACTTCTTCTCGGCGTGAATTCCTGTACGATGATGACCAGTCCGAAATAGTGCGTTTAATAGTCCATAGTTTATTGTCAGTCTCAGTATGCCAGTCAAGTCGCCATTTGTCTAGTATAATTTTGTAGGTATGTCTAGTAATGTCATTGTGAAATAAATCAAATTGTTGGTACGTCTGTTCTTCTGTCACAAGTCGAGCATGTTTATCAGCAGTTGTGTTTTGACCGAGGTCTTGATGTCCAGGCAGCCAAGATAGTGTTATATGTTTCTGTCGAGTCTGTAAGTCATGGATTTTATCTTTTATTTCAGTACTTAGTGGGTGGGTTGTGTACAGGTTCTGGAGGCATTGTAGTGAACTCAATGAGTCGCTGTATATAATAATGTGATTATGTTGTGTAGATGGAATATTTTTGAGTGCAAGTAGGATGGCATATAATTCTGCCCCTAATATGTTTAAATATGGGGGCAGCTTCTGGGCATAAATATCTTCTTGCATAATTGCTGCCGAGCCAACTCCGCTTTCGGTTTTTGATCCATCAGTTCTTTAGGCAGTTTTCGTGTTGTTTAAAGTATTCTGTGAAATGTTGTGTATGTAGTAATGTTGACATTGGGTCCTTTTTATGATACTTTGTAAGAGTTAAGTCTATGTTATAGTTTCGTATTGTCCAAGGTGGGTTCAAAGTTTGTCGGTGAGTTGTAACGTTGTAGTTTCCCAAGACAAACAGTTCTTCCATTTCAAGAAATCTTGCAATAAAAGGTCGGACATGTCTTCTCCGTTGTTCATACTTATAAAGATTGCGATTACTCAGGATATCGCTTGTGCAAGTTTCATTAGGCAGTGATCGAAGTTTGTAATAATATGCTGCTGATAATACTGCTCTCCTGTAAGATAGAGGAGGTTCGACGGCTTCTGCGTACAAGCTGATCACTGGACTAGATCTGAAAGCACCTAGAGATAATCGTAAACCAGTGTTATGTATTGGATTGAGCATGTTTAGTGTAGTGGGCCTGGCAGACGAGTAAGCTACGCATCCGTAATCCAGAAGAGACCTGGTATAACTTCGATAGACGTTTAGCAATACTTTCCTGTCAGCACCCCACCTGGTATTACTCAAAACTCTCAAAATATGTAACGATTTCTTACATTTTTGAATGAGTTCCTTGAAGTGGGGTACCCACGTGAGTCGTTTGTCAAATAGTAAACCCAAGAATTTTAGTGCGTTTGTTTGTGGGATTTGTGTATTGTACAGATGTAAATGATAGTTGGTATTGCGTTTCTTTCGTGTAAATAAAATAGACTTTGTTTTGTGAGTCGAGAATTTCAGTCCTGTTAGATCCGTCCAGCGTTCGAGTGATTGTATAGTCTCCTGTATTCTGTTTTGAGAGGTTTCTGCAGTCTTGGATGAATGGATTATTAGTAGATCATCAACATATAAACAGTACTGTACATCGGGAGGAATGTGATCCCTAACCGAATCCATAGCAATGAGAAACAGCGTTGTACTCAATATACTCCCTTGAGGAATGCCCATTTCTTGTTTATAGACATCTGAGAGGCAAGTTCCATTTCTGACTCTGAATGTTCTATTCGAAAGGAAACCCTTGATAAATTCAAATGATTTCCCGCGAATACCCCATTCATAGAGTTTAGAAATAACTCTTATTTGCCAAACTGTGTCGAAGGCTTTGTTTATATCAAAGGACACCGCTAACGTGACCTTATTATCGATAAACGAATCTATGATGCAAGACACAAGTCAAACTAAATGGTCCAGCGTAGAGCGCCTTGCTCTGAAACCGCACTGATATGGCGAGAGTAGGCTCTTCGATTCAAGGTACCACATTAACCTCCTGTTTAGCATCTTCTCGAATACTTTGCAGACACAGCTGGTGAGTGATATCGGTCTGTAATTTGCAACCTCAGATTTATCTTTGTTAGGTTTGAGTATAGGAATAACGATGCTAGTAGTCCAACATTCAGGGATTTGACCCGAGTCGTATACTGAGTTCATAAGCCGTAGTAGTTGTTTAAGGCAACTGTTGGGGAGGTGTCTTATTATATTGTATGTAATTCTGTCTGGTCCGGGTGAGCTTTCTTTTGAGTTAGTTAGTGCGTGATGAAGTTCTTCAATAGTAAATGGTTCGTCTAGTAGGTATGTGTCTCTCTGTGGGTTTAAAATGGTCAAATGATTTTGCAAGTTGTCAGTGTAGTTGTGTTCAGGAGTCCTTGAAATTTCACTGAAATGTTTTGCTATAGTGTTGGCTATGTTGTTAGAGTCAGTCAGAATTAAGTCATGTACTTTAAGACCACTTATTGGTGTTCGATATTTTCTGTTTGTTATTTTTCGAAGATTGTTCCATACCATACTTAGTGGTGTATTTTTATTTAATGACGTCATATTAAAGAAATAAACAAAAAATAATGCAAGGGGTAAACAATTTAACCTGTTACTTACAAATTACAAACAAAAAATTAAAGGGTGCAGCCATGAGCATTTAAAAAAATCCATTTTATCTTTCTGTTGTTTTTTTTTTTTTTTTTTTTTTTTTTAGGCTAGATAAGTGATTTATACTTTTAACAATATGTTAAACATATAACAGGATCTTTTCATTTGATTGTGTTAAAATTTAAACATTTTTATGTCGTGATATAGGATTTTCTGGGCTATATGTTCTAGATAAATCTAGATGAATTATCTTCAAATTATAAAAAATGTATCTGTCCTAAATAAAATCCCTTAAAACATGCCATGGATTAGAAAATAAAATATAATTCTTAATCAATGGAGGGAATACATCATGGATAAGTATTTTCTTTTCGCATTATGACTCTGAATTCTGTAAGCCAATTGTGTCTACAAGAACTCGTTCACCTGATTCTTGACATCTAGACTATGCAATTACTTCTTCGCTCTGATTGCCAGAATTCACTTGATTTTTGCTTGACTTAACCAAGAATGACAGGTTAAATGCGTTTATAACTCTGAAGAGGTTACAATCACACATCAACTGTAGTTTGGATATAAAATACAAATTTAAATAAAATTTGGAGAGATTTACCTAATGATTTTTTATAGACAAATGAATTTCGTGTTGTATGGGATCTTATTATCAGTCCAGCTATCTAACAATTATCCTGTTCTTTAATCCATAATTATAGCAAATTTAAATGGGCTACCCTCGCCGCTCCACTATGTTTTCACCCTAAGACATCTGACGTTTAACAAATAACAGAAATAAAACTCTCAAAAACTATAAAAACAAAGATATTAAGCTATTGGAAATACAGATGTAACTAACTGACAATAAACTTCGAACAAATAAAAATACAGTTGAGAAATAACCATCCAGCCACCGAGAAAACAAACCTGAAGAAATACATCTGGCTTGAGTTTTATTCCGAGTGAGCCGAAATAAGGGATGTTAAGAGCAAATTAATAATTTGTGTCTGGTTTAAACCTGCACACATTCATGAGTTTAACCTCACTAGCTCCATGCAGCTAGTGAGGTTAAACTTAAAATTTATTGTCAGTTAGTTACAACTGTATTTCCAATAGCTTAATTTCTTTGTTTTTATAGTTTTTGAAAGTTTTATGTATGTTATTTGTTAAACGTCAGATGTCTTAGGGTGAAAACATAGTGGAGCGGCGAGGGTAGCCGAGAGGGTCAAACCCATCTGAGCTGCCCTCTACCCTCGCCGCAGTAAATAGCATATTGCCTTTTATCGGTTTTGGGTACATTATTCAGACCGGTGAGGATGCCATGGAGTTCAGCAGTAAAAATAGTACAAATATTTTTTTATTTTTTTTTTTTTTTGCTTATGATTGATTCTCCTGTTACGACTACGGCTCCCACACTTTCGTCTGATTTAGAACCATCAGTATAGATAAAGAGATTTTCCACAGTGAAGGCTTCATAACTTTTTTTTTGTATTTTTTTTTAATGATAAAAAAGTGTATAGTTAACTCTGAATAGTTACTTATACAAATATAAATGTATTTCAGAAAAGTGCTCGCTTTTCTCAAAGCTCTTCAAATGGTCCAAGAGACAAAGCCCAGCTTCGCACAGCATAGCCTCAGCACTTTCGATGTCCTTCCCTCCTCAAGAATGGTTCAACTCTACAGTCCTAGGTTTACATTCGGTTGGAACTCAAACAAAATCTGTGGTACGTACTGAATTTAAGGTCTACTAAACATTATCAACAATAATATATTACAATCAGCTTTGTGAATGAAAAAATTCAATTGGAGTGGGTTGGCTGGTGAAGGTTCATAATCCTTTTCCAGTAAGAAAACAATTTTTTAATTTTTATTTTTAGAAAAATTAACTATCCAAGCTTGCATTTGAACATACATATCTCATTTTACCCTAAGGTGTGTTTCCAATTGTGCAACTGAGCCTTATATCATTAAGTTCACTCATAGAATAGAGCCAATTCTTCAGACAGATGACACTGCGTCCTATTTAAACAAGCTAGAGAATTTTATAGTCTTATGAAGCTCAGAGTGGATTTCCTTATAAAGATATAAATTTATTAAACCGCTCTGCAAATATTCCACACAGGATGTAACATGATGTCAGTGACTTAATTTTCAAATCGTTATTTAAAAAAAATAACAGAAAACAGATTCTTCTTGTTTATTTGCAATTGCCCATTACACTAACATGATTCCTAATAAAGCCAATGCTATAATTACTGGTACCTACTCAGAGACACATATGACAATAAATAATGTCAGACATTGGATAAATATGATACAGTGCCATCTGAAAAACATTGGCCATTTGATGAATTAACTTGCCATGATGATATATGATGCTCAGTGACCTAATTGGAAAAGTGCTCAAGCAAAACGCAGACAGGAACTTGAATCAAGTCTGGAAGATTAATTTGTCTAAAAACAGCTATATAAATGTGGAGCCATCGTAAATAACATAAAACTTTTGATAAGAATGAAAAAGTATATTTAACTATTATATGGTATATTATACTATTTTTTTTTCATTTTATTTTACTGTTTTTACTATATTTTTTTTACGTCGCACCAATATCCATGGTGCAGTGGGGGAATTTTCTCAACAAGCCTGAGGTGAGAAAATGCCTGCTGCAAGTAGGACTCGAATCCAAGGCGTTAACCACTAGACCACTGGGAGACGCTGATTTTACTATTAATATCAATTAAAGTAATTAAAAAAATCTTGCCTAATGAGACGGGCTTATTGGTGCACAAAAAATAACCAGTACCTAAACCAAGCTTGGGCAAAACGTTTAAGCAGTTAATTGAAAAGATTAATGTTGAAAGTGGAAATTAAACAGAGTTGTCTAGATTTTCATGAAAGTTGTGTCGATTTTGAAGTGTGACATCTGAAAGTTCTTGACTGAACATTCAGATGTGACACTTCTTTTTTATATTTTTTGCATATGTTTTTTTTTTTTTTATTTTTTTTTTTTATTTTTTAGGACGAGAATTGGTGCCTATTTTAATAATGCAGCACACTACAATTTTTATTATAGTCCAAACAATTAACTAGTTGAAATAGCACAAATTAGGAGTAGTAGTAAAGTTGGAAGTAAATGTATTAATCTCTAAATTTACTACATTTAGAAGTAGCAAGAAATCATTAAAAGGAACAAGAAAACTTCATCCCATTCAGGTGCACTAATTAATATGAGGTTATAATAAGTATTTTAATTTCAGGGAAGAGAAGATGGAGAATGGTCCGAGTGTGGAACGATAAGGTCCCGAAGAAGATCACTTAGCACATCACGTCTACCAAGACGGCAAACTCGGCCTCCATCGGTATCTCCATCCCGTCCATCGACTTCCTCCACACCCACATCATCAAAGACTGCACTCTCTCCAAAAGCCCTGTCCTCGGCTTCATCGGGCTACAACTCGCTACCCAGGTCGCACAAATCCAAAACCAAAATCCCTCAACTTAATTCGCCTTCTCCTCGACTCGGTGGCAATTCTATAAAAGTAGAAGTTTCGGCTTCTCCTACCAGCGTAACAGCCGACACCAAGGTAGACACCCACATGTCTGCTTCAATAAATGATCCTTCCGCCACCATGACTACGACAATCAATGGACCGAACTCGACAAAAATATACGTCCAACAACAAAACTCTCCTATTCGGTCAGTCATAACTGTCGAGAAAAACAGGAAAAGCGATAAAATCAAAGAGGAATCTGATCGAAACGAAAGACATTCTAAAAGTGACCTAAAACGATCTAGACGGCCTTCGTCTCTTTATCAGCAAAGAGACCGAGATACTCTAAAAGAAAGCCTCAATAAAAATAATGTCAATGTTGAAAAATTAGGAGAGAGCTTAAAAATGAAATTTCCTTCTTCGGAAACTATTCAGATGGAAGAGAAGCTTATAGTTTCTGGGAATAAAAACATCAAAAACGAATGCCAGAAAAAGTATCTTCTCGAGACGTCCAATATAGCCCTGAAAGCAGGAAGCCTGATTGATGTTGCCGACTGCAGTATTATTGATGGTCAAATGAATAACGTAAGAAAAGCCTCTGCATCCCTAACGCCCTTACAGCCAGCTCTTAGCAGTGACAAAGTCTTGGAAAGTCTGAGCTACAAAAACGTTTTAAAAGGTACCCAAATGGACCCTGGAATAAAGAAGGACGACAAAAATAATTGCTACAGCTCGAATAATAAACTACAAGCTTTTGAAAAAACTATCGAAGTTTCATCAAGGAAGGTCGAACAGAAGATCTGCTCCTTTCCGTCTTTGAGCGATCTTTCTTTACATTTCACTTCAATAGCTGCACAAAACATTCTCAATGGTGTCAGCATCAATTCTTTAGATACCTTAGTAGAAAATAATGAAAAACACAATTTAAAAGACATGAGCATTCATACAGATATGGGCATTGTTTAGATTCTTCTTTGTCCATTGATAGACAAACAAATAATGGAACATTTAAAGATGTGGGGATTATTTTTCTTTTTGTTTCATTTTTTTTCAAGTTTTAGTGATTTCCTAGCATTTATGTTTTAATGTAAATACTAGGGGAATTAAACTAATCCCAGTGAAAAAAAAAACTTTTCAAATACTGGAATATAGTTAGCTAGCAATATACATTACACAACCCATATAATTGTAACAAAACATGATTAAATGAACCATTCAAAACCACGAATAAACATTTCAAAATTGATACTACTCCAAAAACTTTTTGTTTTCAACCAATAATCTAATGAGATGAATATGAAAAGGAAAGTATAATGTGCTATATTCATTTGGTTTGTAATTTTGTACAAGAATTTAGTTCCTTGTTTTGTTTAAAATTTGATGAATTGCCACTCCATGTAGTGTTATTTGCAAACTATATTCTAACAAGATATGTATCTAATAAAGTTCATGAAATGAATCTAATTCAGTTTACCCAAAAATGAAATCGTTTTATACAAGTCTATGTATTTATATTAATAATCAAAATAATTGTATTTCCCATTAGTACTTAAAAACTTACAATGAATTAGAGGCCATATTGTATTTTTAAAAGAACAAATTGTAAATAAAAGTTTGATATAGATATTTAGAGTTTAAATAAGTTTTAATACCATTTGTGCCAAACAACAGTTTTGTGTGGTAATGATTTATAGAAGAGTGAAGTAAAAAAATTACAGTAAACTCAATTATTCAAGGTAAGGCAAATGGAATCAATGGAAAGTCACCTTCCTGTTGAATTTTAATACTCCTTATTGAAAACCAAATTACGGCCCTCGAAGCACTGACCACACTATCTCTTTAGTGTGCAACTAGGCCAAGAATCAGATATCCTGCCCTCATGGCCTGAAATGGGACTGATTTTGAGTTTCTAGTTTTAAAAATTTGTTTTTTTTTTTTTTTGTTTTTTTTTTAATTTGTTCCTAAAACCTTGGATTGTTGAGAATCCTGTACTTAAAAATAAACTAACTACATTTTAAAAATGCTTCTTTTTAAATATTCTTTTATAGACTACCATTTATTTTTAAAGAAACAATATTCCAAGAATATATATTTTTAAAATCTTTGTATATTTTCATCACATTGTTAATTAAATTAATAAAAAGTCTTTAATTAATGAAAGAATGTAATCTTTAGTATTTTTTTTATTAACCTTCTTCATAAAACTTAATTTATTCCTGTGTCATTCACTTAACTTCCAAAAGTAACATCTCACATTCATATTGAGAGCATTAACATTTGATACATCACTTCAAATGTTTTGTCTTTTGAGGTAGATATTTTGTAAAACAAAATTAAGTACAAGAAAGAGAGCATGAAGCAAAATAAGCTATGAGAAATAGATGAAAATAGTATTATAATAATAATGCAATGTTAATTTATTCAATGCATTTTTTTTTTCAATTTATGACCATTGAATATTAACAGTTTATGAGTGTTTTAACACTCAGTGCCAAGGGTCATGTGTTCGATTCCCACTAGGGGGGGGGGGTGGCTTTTCTTTGGAACAAAGAAAATGCATCAGCCGTATTCTGGCTAGAAAAGGGTGGTGACCTTTAGATAACCCATCCTAAAATTCTCAGTTAATAATAATGGACGTTAAAATTGAAATAAATAACAGTTTGTGTTAAAAAACAAAAACAAAAACTGTTTTATCACCTTACAATGCTCTTCAATAACACTTCCTGGAACTAGGAAAGGACCAGGTTGGCATGTATCCTCTTCTGAGAAGTCTCACACATGTCACTCACTAATATTCCAGGCCTGAAATGCAAAAGCCAATAAATTGGTGCTTTGTCTTCTGGGCCTAAGCTGCTCCTGACCAATATATTGGTGCTTTGTCGTGTAAGAGTTAAAGAGGTAAAGATAAGAAGCCCTTATTCATGCTTTCATAGTCTGTAAATAGATCACTTCCTGTAACAAATCTATAAAAACTCAAGGCTGAAAAGTCGTTAGTTTTTTAATTTAATTGGATAAAGCTAGTTTCCAAAGAGACCAAGCTGAGAATTCTTACATGAAATCCGTCATATCTGTTTCTGATTGCTCTCTATATTAGCAAAGATCTGCAAAAAAAATATTTCTTTCCCTTCAGGGATTCCATATATTATTGAATTGTAAATTCAAGAGGCAGGATGAGAATACCAAGATAGAAACAAATTGCCTAAAGCATTTCCAGGCAACTTGCCAACATCATCCTTTTCTGTTTATCCAGGAAAACTGAATAGGATGTGAAATGTTCTTCCTTCCCTAACTCCTTTGTATTATCAGCATCAACTGATAAGGAACAACCTAAGCCCACCTTGTCCGGAGATCCCTGGCATTAGCTTTCCTTCTCATCTCTATCATTGTGCTTGTTCTGGCTCCGAGTCTCTCTATATAGTCATGGTATATTGACCTCTAGGTTCCCGGGGGTTTTTCCAGAAACCATTTCGCCTTTCATGAGTCGAGTATTACTTTTAGAGTAGTATTCATAACATTTACATAATTAAATGTCAGGTATAATAAATAATGGAGTGAAAAGGGTGTTTGAAAAATAACATTTATTAAAAAAATATTGAAAATATAACTTACAGCACATCATGTATCTATTTACAATATAATTTATACAAATATAATAAATAAAAAATAAACAAGTCTTTTCGTTTTCATTTCATAAATATGTTACTTCTTTGTTCTTACTTTCTTTTAACATAGTATTTTTTAAAAATGATGGGGTTTAATTTCACTATTCGTACAGAGCACTCTTTTAATTTCACATTAACATGCTGTGAACCTGAAAAGACAAAATAAAATTACTGAGAAAATAATTTTCAAAAATGTTGACACCATAATTAGTTTATTTAAGACTACCTGATATACCTGTTATTGATCGGAGTATAGAGAAAATTAGAGGAATCAGGAAATATGGTTGCACTCTGATCGACTTAGGACTAAAAAGATTTTTTGTTAACACATAGATCAGAGTGTACAAAGTAACATTTCCATTATAATTATTATTAATATGCCCCAAAAGCTTAAAAAAAGGGTTAAAAGAATGGAGGTACACCTGAAACCTCCCCACTCGAGTTAGAAATTCCCTGATCGGCATACACATACAGGGCCCATTCAAAGGATTGAACAAGTTTCTTAACCAGGTAAATGGGACTGCACCAACATAGTAACACCTTATTGATAGTATGTTGTCGTTAGACGCCGAACAGTAAATTGAAGTTAAAATTGGAATATAGAAAAGTGTTGTTTTTTTACTTTTTCAGGCAACTTTTTTAATTTTTCTCTCTGTAGGAACCATCCTCGTACTTCAAGGAATATTATAAAAAATGAATTAGCGAAATCGGTTCAGCTGCTCTCGAGATTGCGCTTAGCAACACATTCAGCGATTTATTTTTATATTATAGATTTATTTTGTCTGCAAGTTTAGCACATGCCTAAGCAATGTGTCATAAACTAACTAACTACTTTACAGAGGAATATGCTTATGAGTTTCAGCCGCTGTACTACTCCACCATTTGCTAAGGGCATTCCTCTTTCAACAATACCATATGGTGCCTGATCTAGTCAACCACGGGTGGCCATCCCACTTTCAAGGAAAAATGGGACTTAGTCAAGTTTATATGACAAAGTAATTCCTAATACTGCTGAGCATAGTAACATATAGTTCTTAAGAACAGTTAACTAAGAAACTGCAGTAATATAAGTGGGAAAGTGCAATTTTCTAGCTCGAAAATGACAGAAAACGTCACCAATGTCTTTTATAATGGTAAGTAGAAAATAAATTGTTTTGAAGTAGTAAAAATTGCAAAACTTACAGAAATCATGAACATTAATTTTTTTTTCTTTTTAATTCTCGGCAATGTTTCACTTAGGTAATTTATAATCATGCTTCATATTATTTTCTTCATAGGGTTAGCACAGTAGGCCGCACGGCCGTGGTGCCCTCCTACTGAGGAGGACAACCCGGAAAATATTGTATTGTATTCATAGGGTTAGTATATTCTTATTTTTATTATAAGTATTATTTTTTTTTTTTTAAGTAAACATTTCCTCTTTTCATAGTCACTTTTCCTTCCAGTTGTTCTTACAACTGGTTCTTAAAATCCCCTTGCTTAAATTAAGTGTTATTTTACAATTTGTTTCTTTAGTATTGTCGTGATTTTTACATGTTTGATTAATATTAGGAATGTATTATTTGTATACATGTATTGAGCGAATCACCTTAGTTGCGAGTGTTCTTGAATAAATAAATAATAATAATAATTCTTGATATACTTTATATCTATAAAAGAATTCCTGATTTCTACAACCATTAGACATCCTTTATATTAGCACATTTTTTAAATCAGTATATGGAAATAATACTCACTGGAAGGAGTAGGTTTCTTATTATTATTACGAGGTCTATCACTTTTGGTTTGTTTTGGTTTGCTTCTTCTTTTAGCTAGAAAAATAAATAGTATTTCAAAACATCATAATGTATACATTTTGTTTAATACATTTATAATAAAAAAGATCATCCTAAAATTGTATAAAAAAAATATTGAATGAAGTTTTGAATCAATTTATACAATCTATTTTCTTTCAGACTGGGAGTTGAATCTAATTTCTGTGCTCTCCTTGCAGGTTCCTTAACCAAATAGCCTACCAGGCTTTATATCACAACACCCCAAGCTAAGTCAGATAGCATTTTAGTTTAGGATAGACGTGTTGCATTATATTTATCTGAAAGACCTGCTGTATGCTGTATATGGCAGCCCTTAGCAGATTTCATCTTGAAGTTAGCAATACTACCTTGTGGGCTCAAATCAAGGCAATATTCTCCAATTTATTTATTTAAATTTTAAAGTCCATTTTATTAACTACAAATTTTAGGAGGGTCATCTACCACCCTTTTCTAGCCAGGACATGGCTGATGCTTTTCCTTTTTCTAAAGAAAAGCCACCACTCCATATTGGGAATCGAACCCACGACCCTTGGCATGGAGTGTTATGTGCTCACAGTAATATCTAATCATTTATTATTTTTCAGTAGACATTTGCTGTTGCTTAGTTACAAGGTTATAACACATGTTTTCAAGTAAAGTGTATTACACTCGCGACTTAACACTCATGGCCACCGGGCCTCCTATCCAATTAATTAAAATAAAATTAGTCAATATTTCACAATTCTTTTTAAAACATTTTATAAGAGGTTCTATAGAATACAAACAAATCCTTCAACAGCAAAATGGCAAAGCAGTGCCTTACAAACAGTAAATTCCATTTTACTAAACTACAGTCCTTCAGATAAATATAAAAATATTCTGTCTATTTGAAGCATCAGGTCCAGTAAATGACAAGTTGTCATGAGCTGTTAGGCATCCTATTAATTTTTCTGAAGTTACAGCTTTGACGCACTAATGGCCTAGGGATTAATGCACGGTAAAAATATAAAAATGCTCACTCCCAACACCTGTGCGTCCCTGCCCTGCATTTTAATGATTTCGTTTATTTGAAAGTGAGGATTAAAAAGTAAACTCTTATATTTTGCAACTTACGTAGAGGAGCTGGAGGTACAGTTCTGTAAGTTTTCGTGGGATATTTGTAATCCATTGCATTTTCCAGGTCCTTGGTTTTGAACCTTGATAGTACCATCCTATAACTACTAGTGCGGACGTTCTGAAATAACAAAGCATTATTAAAAACCATTAAATACAATAATAATCTAGTATACTATTATAATACAAACAGAACTAATGTTAAAAAGTCCGTACGCAGGAGCTGCATAACTAAGCACTTTCCTCAGAATTTGGGTAGTGTAGACTACTTTCCAGAACAATTTGCTTAAAATATCCTACATAAATAAAATAAAAACATGAATAGTTCTCTTTTAAATTTGTAATGAGTAACTGATCAATTATTAATTTGCTTCCAGAGTTATGTTTACACTACGTAATAAATACAAAAAACCTCATATTATCGTATTTTGATCTCACGCAGGAACAGGATACAGTCACTCTAGTGGTAGATAGCGCTCCTTGCGGCGGCTTTGTGAACCTAAGTCTGGCGGGCTTTTCTATTGAAATATATTACAAATTAAACCCCCGCTTTCCAATTGACCGATTCAGCTTATTTTTACAACACTTCTTTCTCATGAGTTACCCACGACGTATACCGCGTTTCGTTACAATACAGCAGAAATTACGACCGGTATGAGTATAAAAGGAATTTGGGTCCGGAGTAAACCCCCCCTTCTAATGAACCGATTTAGTTTATTTTTACAACACATATTTACCTGTGGATTAACACTACGAATACCGAGTTTCGTCAAAATATACCAAAAATCACGGCTGGTAGTGGCGAATTGGTATTGTGGTTCCGGAGTAAACCCCCCCTTCTAATGAACCGATTTAGTTCATTTTTATATCTCACTTTTCTCTCTATATTATCACTACGAATACCAAGTTTCGTGAAATATAATAAATATTACGGCTGACATAGTCAAATTAGTGATTTGGGTTTGGGGTAAACCCCCCCTTCCGGTGGACTGACTTTGGTGGTTAACGAACTCGTTCAATCGTTTGCTAATTCAATGCTATATACCAAGTTTCGAGACGAAAAAACAAAAACTCTGGCCGCTATCGTGTTAACAGACATATATATATATATATATATATATATATATATATATATATATATATATATTGTAATGATATTTTACATTACATATTTAAAAGTTTTAAATTCGAATAACCATTAAAGGTAAAAAAGGCAGGTAAAGACGAATACAAGGTTTGTGGAAAATAAAAAACAAATAAATTTTTCTTATATTAACTTTCATCGAAGATTAAAAGTTCTAAATTAAAAAACTAACACAGAAAATTCGGAAAATCCAAAAAAGCTCATTGATATGTTGGATTTGTTGCTGGGATAAGCAAATATTATTTGTTATATTTGTCTAGCAGTCGATACAGGTAGCATTGGAGACCGGTATGACGCTCCCGCCAAGAAATAACGCCATTCCTGATGCAGCTCTAGTAGAGTCAGTTACAAGCAGTCACATATAGTGCAGTTTAATAGAAATAACGCCATTCCGAATGCAGCTCTAGTTCAGGGTACAGCTAGTCTCATATGTCAGTCTGTTAAAAGCAATTCAGTTTACAAGAAGATACAATCTCATCCCTATAGTTCAGTTGACAAGAAGATACAGTCTCATAAGTGCAGTTCAGTGAAAAGAAGATACAATTCTAAAGAAGATCCCGTCCTATGCAGAATACGGAGCTGGCTTTATATCAGGTAATGCTTGTTTGTCCTATTTCTGAGTGTAACTTATCTATGAGTTTTTTCTTCTTTTGTTTTGGTTTTTTATTATTTAAAATTATCTTTGTTTTACTTTACTGGACTCGAACCCGACCCCTGATATAAAGAGTTTTTAAAATTAAATATTATAAAATTTTTATTATATTGGCTCCTAACGTAGAGGCATACGTAAATAAACTTATTAAAAATAAAACTTTTTAATTTATATTATAACATATTTTTATTTTTATTTAATATTATAATGGGGACGAGGTTAGCTCAGTGGTAGAGCACTCGACTAATGAACTGGAGGACCAGGTTCAAAACCCGAGCGCGCACTAAAGATTTTTTCTTCTAGTGCTGCCGTTCGAGGGTTGGATTTGGGGTCCCAGATCGTCCCTAGGCCTCACCCAGCCTTTAATTAATTTAATTAATAATGGGTACCTTGGGTGCTAATGACTCTAGCAGTCGAAGCAGCCAAGGGGAAAATCAGGCGGCCGGAGCATAGTGTTGACCACACTATCTCCCTAGTGTGCCGTATGGTCAAGAATCAGATACCTCTACAGTATCTGCCCCTCTGGGCCCTTGTGGCCTGTTACGGGACTGATTTTTTTTTTTTTTTTTTTTTTTAATATTATAATAATATATATAGATAGATAGATAGATAGATATAAATTTTAACAGGGGTCATTTTCGGTGTCTATTAGGTAGGATCGATAAAGATTTGAAGAAATTTTTCAAAAATTCCGCCATGAGTCCAACCTCAATAGCTACTTTCCTTCGGAGGAAAGTGCTAATACTTTCCTTCGGAGGAAAGTGCTAAAAGGTAGGATAATAAAAAAAACATCATTATTTGAATTTAAATTATTTTCTAGCTCTAGTGGTTTTCTAGAGTCTTACTTATGTAATTCTCTCGTGTTAAAGTGATACTCCTTCAATTACTAACAAGTGTTCATTTTCCTGGACATTTTCCCAAGAGTGTAGAAAAAAAAAAAAATACTAAGGAAGACAGAAAAGAAACTGAAAGTTAAAAGGCAGGATTAATATAACAGGAAGGAGTTGCCTCATCCTTGGCAAGGTCTGGAACAATAAGTGGCTGTCGTGACAAAGATATAAGAAAACATAAATATCTAGAAGCCAGGAAAAATACTGGAATAAGTGTTAAGGTCCGGTAGATGGCTCTAGAGACAAACCTAAAAATCAGCTTACAATCTTTCTACTCTAAATGGGCTAAGCTGATATATAACCTCACAGACTCTAGGGAACGGCCTCTGACAAGCAGATATACCCCCTCACAGTCTCTAGGGAATGGCCTCTGACGAGCAGATATATCAGGCGCACTGTCTTTAAGGCAAGACTTCTGCTGAGCTGATATATCACCCCACAGTCTCTAAGGGTACGTTCATGGTGAGGATTCATTTGTCGATGCTATGATAGCTACTCCGATGAGCGCTGCACCGATGTAAAACAAACACATGTATTAAGGTGGGAGTATTCATAGTGAGGATCCTTACTTCCGATGCTATTCTCGCACCCGCGCAGTGACCGCGGGGAAGAACAAATATTTTGTTTTCTCCTCGCAGTGAGGAGGGAAGCCGCGATGTGGGCCTGACTGTGATTGGTTCCTTCAAAAGGACTCTAGTGCGCAGGTCACCTACCCTCTCTCATTACTTCATCTTGTGTGATTATTCTTTTTTGGTTATTTCGTTGTCGAGATGAAAGAAAATTGGGTCTTTTTGCGAAGACCACATCCAGTTACTTTTGAAGTAGCAGTAGTGATTTATAATAGTTACTTGTACTCGCTGATAAGCTTACTGATTAGCTTACAGGTTCTTTGCTGGCTATCTATTACTACTTGACTCGTTATCTACGGTTATAATTCATATTAGATAATGACAAGTAATATTTATTAATAAAAAGGTTAATATGATCAAAATCAATTCTCTCAACTATGAAAAAAGTTATTAAGCATTAAAGTTGACTGTTTTGCAGGTTATGAAGGATAACAAACAACGATATTTGTAAACAAACATATTTTATTCCTTTTCTCTCTCTCTTTTTTGGATCTTTTACATTTATTAAGCATTACATGATATGCCTTTCCGCTCCCTACGCTACGCTACGCTCCACTTGCTCAAGAAGATGTAAGAAAACTCTAGCCAATCCAACTCTCAATTAATAGAATTATATTAATTTAAGGGACTCTAGTCTATCCAACTCGCTAAAATTAATAGGATTCCATTAATCTTTCCGAGTAAGAAACCAATCCCTTTTTCTTCGTCAGGAACATCGCGAACTAATTGTAAAGGCTCATTTTTTTCTCACTAACATAAGCAGAACTTTTTCATAAACAAAAGCTAATTCACTGTTGAAGGTTACTTTACTCCCAGCAAGAACCAATGCAATGGTGAGTCAGCATGAACACCCTCCATCGATGTAGAATTCATCGGGGGCAGCGCTCATCGGAGTAGCTATCGTAGCATCGCAGAATCAATCCTCACCATGAATGTACCCTAAGGCACGACCTCTGACGAGCAGATATATCACCCCTCAGTCTCTAGGGAATGACCTCTGACAAGCAGATATATCACCTCACAGTCTCTAGGGCTCCACCTCAGACGAGCAGATATATCACCCCTCAGACTTTAGGGCACAACCTCTGACTAGCAGATATATCACCTCATAATCTCTAGGGCACGACCTCTGACAAGCAGATATATCATCTCACAGTCTCTAGGGCAAGACTTCTGACAAGCAGATATATCATCTCACAGTCTCTAGGGCACAACCTCTGACGAGCTGATGTATCAGGCGCACTGTCTTTAGGGCAAGACTTCTGCTGAGCTGATATATCACCTCACAGTCTCTAGGGCACAACCTCTGATGAGCTGATGTATCAGGCGCACTGTCTTTAGGGCAAGACTTCTGCAGAGCTGATATATCACCTCACAGTCTCTAGGACATACCTTTGACGAGCTGATGTATCAGGCTCACCATCTTCTGCCGAGCTGATATATCAACTCACAGTTCCCAGAGCACAACTTCACCAAGCTGATATATCAGCCAACGTCTCCAGAAGACAACTTCTGATGAGATGAGATATCTGCTCACAGTATCAGGGGTCCCTTCCGACGAACTGATATATCAACTCACAGTCTCTAAGACACAACTTCTGACTCCAGGGCATAATTTCTAACGATTTGCTATATCATTCCACCATCTCGAAAGGGATAATGATAAGCTCCTTAGGATATTATTAGTATTAATGTACATATATACTTTTATTTCATTAACTTCTGACCTTCAGTCATTATGAATTGAGTAATAATTAGAGTTACAGATGAAAATACATATGAAAAAGTTACTTAAACACAGTTAACATATATTTAATCAAAATTCCAAATACTTTGCTTAATAATAATTTACAAATTAAAAATTACATACCCTCTTCTTGTCCGGCGGATTTTCGTCATCAGATACTAATTTTGAAATTTGTCCTGGCGGTCCTGGATCTAATGCACTTTTGTGTATTAAATCGTTATTTGCCAGAAATGGGACTGTGCTCAATGGTAAACGATGGAACTTGACAAAATCACATTTTTTGAGTTCAGGGAGTATGATAGGATCGTCGGGAAGATTATGTGGCTCACATAGACCGAAGTATTGCAGGAATGTCGACTGAAAATATATAATTTACCATTAATATTTGGTCAAGGAATTAGGCGCAATGTATTATTTTTCATTAAAACCGCATTGCAGAAAATATAATAACAACGAGATTTCCCGGATCAAGACGTATCTATGTGCGAAGTTTGGTCAATATCAGTCAAACGGTGTGGATTTGTATAAGGAACAAACAAACAGAAAAACAGAAAAGCAGAAAAACAGAAAAACAGACACGTGATTTTTATATATATAGATTATTGAGGCCTGAAGCACAGTGAGTCTGTCACGAATCGCCTATCCTCAGCCGGCACAATATTATATGTAAATTATAAATGTATAACCACAAATTATAATGTGAATACATTTTTATTTATAAGTTTTAATGTAATTTGTTTCGTATTTGCTTGTTTTTGTGTGAATATTCAGAGTTTCTATGAATAGTTACAATTTTTCCTATGAATTTATTTGTATTTACACGAAAATTTGTGAATACGATGTTATTTGTACTTATATACATAACATATGTGAATACAAATAAATTTGTATTTACACTTATGACTACGGATTCATTTATATTGTTATTTACAAATAAGTGTAGTACGAATAAATTCGTATTCATATTTAAATGATAAATGACAAATTAAATGTTTTTTTTCATATTCCTTTGAACCCACCCCAAAGATTTAAATTAAAAATAAATAGTAATTATAATTCTATAAGAGCTTAATCTGACGATTTCAAGTTTTTGATGAATATTAAAGTTTTCCTGCCTAAACACGAGATCATTATTTCTCTTTATTATAAACTACATATAAAACATATTATAATACATAGAATTTAACAGGGGTCATTTTTGGTATCTAGGAGGTAAGATTGATGAAGATATGAAGAAATTATTCACCAATTCTTGCATGAGTGCAACCTCAATATCTACATTCCTTTGGAAAGTGCCAAAATTAAGGTCGGCAATGGCAAATAAATAATTTGGTTCTTTAAGTAAATTCCCAACCCCAATGAACTAATTTTGCTCATTTTCGTAACACATCTTTCTCATTAGTTGAATATGAGGATACCAGATTTTTTTTTTTTTATTTGGAAGCAAAAATTAATGCGAACATTAATAATTTTATTACAGAATAAATCAAAGATTCATTGTGATATTATATTGAATAGAAGTGCTTGGGGTCTCCCCGTGGTCTAGCGGATAACGCCTTAGATCCTCATGCGGGAGATGGGGGTTTGAATCCCTCCTGCAGCAGGGATTTTTCTCATTTCATGGCCCATTGAGACAATTCCCCGCAGCACCATGAATGTCGGCGCTAATGGTTCAGTTGTTGGTGCGCCATAAAAAATGAAAGTGCTTTAATTTCAATAAACATTATTTTGTTAGCTGAATTCGAGTATCTTTAACTAAATTCGCATCTTTGAAGTTTCTACAATTTTTTACAAGAACTAACAATATTGTATTTAAATCATAGTTTTATGTGATGAATTGCGTTAGTAGCGGCCCCACAAATGTATGAATAAATAAATAAATTTAACTAAATTCCATGATACCATTACAAAGAATATTATGAGAGACCAAACTAAACTCCAATTATTTTTTAACTAAACCTCCTATGAATCATTTAATAATAAATAATTCTTAAATGCCTACTTTGTCAGGAAGTTCTGCCGTTTTATCTGATTGCACAGGCAAAGGTGGAGGTTCAGGATCTCTGTTTTTTCTCGGTGAAGTCTTTTTTCTATTATTGTTCAAAGTTGGTTGCTGCCCTTTTGAATGATGCGAGATGAGCAATCTGCGAAGAATATCTTCTGACCTTTCCTAAAATGAAAATTAATAGAGATATTAATATTTTATGTATATGTAAATAAATAAATAATATATATATATGTGTGTGTGTGTGTGTATTTATACACACACAGCAGAGTCTCACTTACATGAAGAATTTTCCGTTCCTCTGCAAAACTATTATTCACTAATGCGATATTCAGTTATACGCAATATTCACTTATATTTATTAATATACAAATTAAGAAGAAAAAAAATGAAATGACTACATGCATAGAAATGTAGAAATCTTCTGAACATTCATATGCACTGTTTAAGTAGGAATTTACTTACGTAATACGAATTTCATTATTTGAGTTTCAAGAGTTACATATTCTTAAAGAAATATGTCATTTATGTTTGTACAATACATATTGAGTCTTCCTCGTAAAAGCAAAAAAAAAAAAAAAGGAGGAATTTAATGAAGGGCAGTTTTTAAGGGTGCCAACGATACAGAGGATCTCCTGCCTCCTTGCAGTGATCAGGAAAGTCAAGAGTGCATAGATGAAGAGGAGGTAATATATGCCATTCAAAAAATAAAAGTCGGCAAAGCTGGTAGGGATGGCATAGCTCCGGAACTGATAAAATTGGGGGCCAAGAGCTTGTCAAAGTGCTTCAGCAGCTTTTCCAACTAATTTGGGACTTATGGGAATAAAATAGGGGATGAACAGGCGGGATTCCGTCCTGGAAAGCAGACACAGGACAACATTTTTGTCCTAAGAAGCATAGCAGAAAAGGCATGGGACAGAGACAAAAGCATTTTCTTGACATTTCTAGACTTAAAGGTAGCATTTGACTCAGTGCCCAGAAAAGAAATATGTAAAGCATTGGTAGCCAAAGATATTCCAGGGAATCTGATTTCATCCATAAAGTCGATTTATCGTGATGCAAAGGGAGTTATCCGGATCAATGGAAAAGAATCGGAGGCATTCTTCATAGATAGTCTAAGCCCCCTCCTGTTCATTATCTTTATGGATGATATCCACGAAATATGCAAACGCCCGACAGCACGGACAGCCATTGGAAAATGGAACTTAAAACCCATTCTAGTGCAAAGCCTTCTGAATGCCGATAATATTGTTCTAACGGCGCTAATAGCCAAGATATGTTGATGCGCCGTAAAAAAAAAAAAAAAAAAAAAAAAAAAAAAAAATTGTTCTAATTGTTGACTCACGAGGGAAAATGCAGGATGCTCTAATAGAATGGCAAGAAGGGCTACGCCTAAAAGGAATGGTTGTTATGACCTCTAAAAGTTCTGTCCCGAGAAGAACAAGAAGGCGTTCATCTGATCTGCAATTGGAAGGGATTAGAAGTTGTGCCAGAGTTCACCTACTTAGGGGCCGTAATAAGTTCTTCTGGCAATATTGACCAAGAAAGATATCATCGAATTTCGAAAGCCAATCAAGTTTGCCACCAGATATGTAATAGCTTAATACACCGAGAAGTGAGTTTGATGACTAAAAGGCACATTTACAAATCGGTTTACCTCCGGATCCTAACTTATGGGAGCGAAAGTTGGGTAATACTGGATATGCAAGCCAGCCGCATAACTGCAGCAGAAATGAAGTTTCTGAGGAGAGCAGTTGGAAAGACAAGAAGAGATTACATCAGAAATGAAAGGAATAAGGGAACAATTTGAGGTGACAGAACAAAGGGCCTTGCTCGAGACTCGGGAGCTTAAGTAGTTTGGGCACGTGTGTCGTATGGATAATGAAAAGGAACTGAAGAAAGTTCTAGAAGCTCGACCCTCTGGGAAAAGGCCACGAGGATGGCCTAGGATCTCCTACGAGGAAGACATGCACAGGATTGGAGAGAAGAGGCAAAACCCAGCAGATGAAGCAGCTTTGCAGGAACCTGAGGAAATGGCTGAAATTTACCGAGGCTCCTCGACGTTAGTAATGGAGGTCCTCTGTATCGTTGGCATCTCTTAAAAACTGCCCTTCATAAAATTCCTTCCTTTTTTTTAAATTCTTGTTTTGCGATTTTCTCCAAAACAAAACAAAAACGAGAAAATCCTTACAGGACTTTTGGTCTTAGTTTTTCGGTCCCCTAGACGCTCCTGAAGTTTTTCCATTTCAATTCGGGACACCCTGTATATAAGCAACATATAAATATAAACAGGTGAACTTACTTGTTCGTCACCATGGAAACTTACTGTGCAAGTTTCCTCTTCAGAGTCAGAAAGTTCAATAACTTCAGGACCGACACTTTCTGACCACACCTGAAAAATTAAGAGTTTTCCATTAAAAATTCAGTGCTGAAAGAATTATAAAAAAATGTTGTTCTTCATAAACTCATTTGAACACTAAATTAGTTCAAAAAATTGATGAAATTGTTTTATGGACTTCTGCAGTACACTAATGAAAAATTCCGACTTCCAGGAAATTTGATAAAGTTTTCATTATAATTAAAATAATATATCTTTCTTATCAGTTAACCTTATTCTAGCTGAAATAAAAATATAAATTTTTAAGAAAAATAAAATATCAGATGAATTTTGGTTAGAATATTTAAATGCTCAGGACTTTTGGTTATCGTATCTTTTTAAGGAAGCTAAGGTTAATAAATTCTTATAAAGATGAATGCAGAATAGCTGCATGCAGAAATTCTTTATATTATAATTATATTATGGATTGTATATAGTTTTCTTCAGACAGATTTTACCAAGCTTACATAACAACACATAATATTTTTTTTGTCTTGTTTTTACTAAACCACTGTATAAAACAAGGGTTATGACACTGAGAATATACATATAACATACGAAAATATAAAAATTACCCCGGGCTGAGATACGAACACAGATCCTCATGGTTTTTGCTGAAATGCCTTGCCAATCAGACAACCGAAATTCATGTGGCACGGGACAAGTTCATTGATTCCAGTAATATGGCGACGGGATTATCAATGATTTGGCTTGACTAGAGTTTCGATATAACATTCAATGAGCGGAAACCCATAGCACTTATGCTATAGCATAATTTCTATGCTTTTCCACTCGCTCAAGGTTATACTGAAACTCTAGTCAATCCAACTCGTTGATAATGTAGTTCAAGGATGGTTTTTCGGACACTTTTGTGACAAGGCTATTACATCGTTTTGGGACTTCAGAGTTAAGTCTGAGAATCCTCAGACTAACAAAACGTTGATAAAGAAGTTTGTGGCATGCGCAACACCCAAAGACTATAATATTTGTGATAAAAAAAAATGTTCTAAGCCTGCCAATGACTTGTCCGAAGCCCAGAATATGAAAATGGTAACGGATAACTTTTTAAAGAAAGAAATAAGGAAAGCGTATAAGGATAAATGAGGAGAGATGGATGGTAGAGACTCAGCTATTTTAATGCCGTCCAGTGGAACCAGGAGGGTGAAAAGGGCTCTGCTCCACAAGCATCAAAGGTCTTGTGTGCGGGTTGCCGTCTCGTAAGGGTTAATTGCCCATGTATTTAATGCAATTTATTTTATTAGTTTTATGACAACTACTAGTAACAATGGAATATATATTAACATATTATAATAATTATTGAAGTATTTCTTACTTTTTCACAAACAACATTAGGGAAGGCGTCCGTTTCAGTTTCCTCCATCTGAAAATGAATTTAATTTTAGCCAAGAAACATTATTAAAAAACTTTGGTAAAATTAATTTGAAATCACCCTGCATAAAGTGTGTTTTTTAACCCTAAAAAATAAACTAACGGTACAAAATTTAGAAAAGAGTCCAAAAATGCATATTACAAAGAAAAATAAATACCAATTATAATATAAGTGAATAAAATATTTGTTCTAAGAAATGGACCAGCTTGTCAAAAATATACAATTAATTTTATGTTCTCACATAGAAATTATCAAATGATTTCCATGTTCAGATAGCAAAGCATTCTGATGTTCTGTCATAGCCTCATTAGATCAAAGCTGGATTTCGGCTATACGGCAAGGCATATGGATCTACATCCCAGTTAACCCTCATAATTTTAGACTCTGTAAATCAAGGCTACTGGAGCCTTCGATCCAGTCCTGCAATGAGTATATGAGCCAAGTTCGGGTAGCATATGCTTCAATTTAGAAGAAAACAATGAACAAATCTACTTGTGCCTCTTATTCCGATCCACTCAAATTCAAATTGTTTTGAACAACTTTATAACACAAAACTATAACTACTGCACGAAATATTCATCATAGAGCTATTGAACTTTCGGACGACCAAAGCATAGGAAAGACGTTTTTTCTTAAAGAGACTTTTTACACCAAACCTCCCTAGGTACCACCGATTCCTCTCATACATTTAAAACTGACAAGATATTTGAAAAAAGACACCAGCCCGCTTATATTTATCTCTGAATTTAACAAAATTAAGGAAGAGATTCCACTAGCTAGTCAGGTTTTTACTGATGGCTCTAAAAACTAAGATGGAGTTGGGGCAACAGTAGTTTGCAATTGAAGAATTAATATATTTTATTTAAAACCTGAATGCTCTATCTACACTGCTGAGTTACTCGCCATTTTGAAAGCACAAAATATCTTAATTCTAAATGGTACACAAATTTTTGAATTCTCTAGCAACTTTATTGTCAATATCTAAGCTGGTTTCCACACATGTATTCATAGTTGACCTTCGTCTCGCTTTAGATAATTTTCAGAAAAATAATACTCAATTTATATTCACATGGATACCAGGTCATTGTATAATAATGGGGAATGAAATAGTAGATATTCATTCAAAATTGACTATTAAAGAAGGTTTGACCATAAATTCTGTATCTAGAAAGGAACTAATGTGTTCAATGAAGAAGAAAATTCGCTCTACCTGGGATGGGGAATGGCAGCAGATTAGAGAAAACAAACTAAGAGAAACCTAAACATCTACATTCACCTGGGACGCCTCAGAACTGGCCATACGAGGTTTACACACTTACACTTAATAACGAAAGACCTTCTAACTTTAGGCAACATCGGCTGAAGTTAGGGGTTACCGAAACAGTTATAAACAATTTAATGCATTTTGTGAAAGAAACTGGTTTATATAATGAAATATAACCAACATCATAAGTTAATTGGGGCGGTCATGGCTCCTCTTGTCTTGATGAAGGAAGAAGAATTAGTTTTATCACCAAAATGAGGAATCTAAAATAAAAAAAGTCCGACTCGCAGGAACTGCGTCATCTTGGCGTGATTCCGGTGTTATCCCTGGTGACATTAGTAAAGGAATTGATGCTGTTCCCTAGTGAGGAGGTCCCTAAACTTCACAATTACCACATATTTGCTATAAACTAAGAAATAATGTTAACTTCAGTTGTAACAGTATGAGGAAGGATATATAGGAGAATTAAAAATAAACATATGTATATGCCATCATGATTAGACACAGCCACCATGATTAGTTAAAGCCACTCTAAAAGTAAATAAGAATATTTACAATTAAATACCAAAAAAATTATAGAAATCTGCTGCTATTTTAAAGGAAATTGTAGAGAGAAAGGATATTTTAGGCTGACAATCCAATTCACCAAGCTCATTAAAATCCTCAAAAAAAACTCTAATTCAATATGACGTGGCTGGCATACTCCCCTGCAACGAAATAAAACCATAAAACCGTCAATTTTAAGCACTTATTTCTCAGATTGAAATCATCCCATTGGAAATTACTTCAAAACCTTTTTTTGTAGACAATTTAGTAAGTTTTCGAAAGGTCAAGTTCCACTTTCAACGATTTTGCAACTGTTTTTCGAAATATTTACGAAAATATATGAAGGACCCAAAACTTTCTGTCTGTTAATAAAATATTTTTTTCGAATACTTCCTAAACTCCAAATGTAATCAAAATTTATATACCTTAGTTTGGACGAATTTGAATCACGTTTTTTTTTTTTTTTTCGAGCAGCGAGGAATTTTTTCAACGTGCCATGGGATGAGAAAATTCCTGCCGTCGGTGGGGATCGAATCCACCACCTCCCGCTTATGAATCTAAGGCGCTAGCCACTAGACCACGAGAGACCCCTGTGTATCCACATTTCTCAAAAACAGTCACAGATATCGCCTTGAAGATGGTTTCAATCGTTTTCCTGTATGTTAGAACCTATCAAAAGAGTACCAGCAAGTCTATAAACAAAACCCCCTCAGAGTAATGATTTTTGTCGCACGAATTTCACCCATAAAACTGTGTTCCGGTAGGTGGATTCTGTTTGTTAACGAATTTGACTTTTCAAATTAGACGAAAGATTTTTGACGAAAGATAGGTTCTGAAATTAGAAATTTTCTTGTCAACACTTCTGGATTGTGTAATCAGGTCAAACTTATAAGCGGGGTACCTCCCTATGGAGGAGGGGAGGGACCGCACTAAAAGAATAAAATTTGCTAAAATTAAGCAATTTATTAAATGACAGGATATACAGCAGTTTCTATATTTTAATAGAATCCCCCCCCCCCAGTCCACGTCCCACTACAGGACTAATTCATTAATAATAACATGCAGAAATTCTTTAAATTTAATGAATTAAACTTAAAATTTTATGTTAGAGGTTGACTTACTTGTGTTTCATCATCTTCAATAATTTCAATAATGCTTGATACCTAAAAATAAATAGAACTATTTTTAAGAAAACTGATTCTCACAGCAATCATTAATGCAAAATTGGGAAATTAAAAAATTGATCACATTAGTATAAGAATGAGAGGTAGAAAAAGGAAAGATAGGCAGACCCTTCGAGGGAGACAAGGTCTCTCCTATATCTTTTATTCCTTACCTGACCATTACTTATGAGTCATCCTTTATTAAATCATATCGGAACACTTCATATCATTCTTTTTCCATAATAATACAAGAGATCTGAATACAATGGAATTTTATTGTACTTTTAACCCTTAGAACTACCCCTCTGGAATACCTGAGCAGCCCCATGCCTCCAATCAAGGAGTACAGGCGTTATCCAGGGATTTTTGAGTACTCTATGTGTCCAATACTCAATAAAATATTCTTGTTTATTATTAAAATGATTATCGAATTGACTACTTATGCTGAGTAGTGTGCGCATAAAACAGCAATCAATGAGAAACCCTGTTTGCACAATCAGACAAGAAACTCTGTTGTGAGAAGATGCTGAGTTTGCTTTAAGAGTCATTTAGCTTCTTAAATAAATGTTCATTAGGTGCTTCATAGTCAAAGTGTGCAATGGCGAGGGAGGATACTTGGAGCTAATGAGTAGATGGGCGAAGAAGGAGCAGATGGGAAAGGTTAAAGAGTTTAAGTTTGTATTAGAAGCGAAAGTGATTAGGGATAATTGGTCTTTCCAGGAAAGAGTTTACACGAAAACAAGATCCTTCTTTCTTCTTGTAAGATTCTTGAAGATTCTTGTAAGAGGAGAGATGTAGTAAGAGAGTGTAGGTAGGAGAGATTTTAGAGGGGTGGGGTGGAGAGCCTTACATTATTGTCTTAGTCCCCTTCGTATTTGTTATATTAAAGAAATATATTTTATGGAATAAACACAACACTGTTACATTATAAATCTATCATAACATCTGTTTTTTAAATTTAATAATAAAAACAAGAGCCTGTATGCAATACGTATGTTCTAATAAATTCTAAAAATCACCATAACATCTCCCCCTTCAAGCTAGACACCTCCCCTAAGAACAAAAGGTTTTAGGTGAATAATATTTCTTCGATGTATACGGCCATCCTGTAACCTAACTAGGTATGACCGAGGTTCCGGGCGTTTCTTTACAACTTCCCCTTGTTCCCAGATCTTGGTTTTAACATTTTGAATCCAAACCTTATCCCCCTCTTTGAAAATATGTTCCTTAGTTGAAGTTTTGTCGTAATACTGCTTTTGACGACTTTTATTATTTAGGGACTTGTTGTAAGCCTCTTTGAAAACTAAATGCGACTGTAATTTTTCATTTGAAATGGGCAATTTTGAGTTTAATATTCGACTCTGAAGAAGTTGTGCTGGCTAAAATCCAAATCTGCTACAGGAGCATTCCTGTAATTTAGAAGAAAAAGGTTGAAATCTATATTACTCTCATGTGATTTGCTCAGCATATTTTTCACGATCCCCACAGCCTTTTCAGCTAGTCCGTTTGATTTAGGATAATGAGGACTGGATGTTATGATCTTAAAACCCCATTCTATTGCAAAGTTTTGTAATTCTATGCTACCAAAGGGCATGTTATCTGCAACTAGTTCACGTGGAATCCCAAACCTGGCAAATATCTCTTTAAATTTTGATATAACTGCAGTGCTAGTTTTTGAGTGCAGTTTTGAAACCTCAACCCACCTGGAAAAATTATCTATTACTACGAGATAACTGTTTCCTGCCCATTCTGCAATATCTGCGGCAATTTTGATGAACGGAACTGTTGGAATTTCATGATTTATTAATGGATTTTTTATATTTGACCGAGAATATTTGGTACATACGGTACAAGAGTCAAAGAAATTTTTTAAATCATAATTAATACTTGGCCAATAAAAGTAATTATCAGAGAGTTTTTTCATTTTTTTGTAGCCCAAATGGGTTTCATGTAATAAATTCAAAGTATTTTTTCTCAATTTAATGGGAACTACAACCCTCTTAGAATGATATAATAGGCCGTTGCTAAGTTCTAAATCATTCCGAATTTTAAATAAATTTTTCAGTTCTCCAAATTCCTTAAATTTTACTGGCCAACCGCTTTTACAAAATTCAATTACTTGGCTTAGGACCACGTCTTTTTGTGTCTCTTTTTGAAATTCGACCAACTTCTCATTAGAAAACTCAACTCTTTGTTCTAAACAATGGACCACATCTTTCATGGAATCACAGACCTCCTCGTCTGTTTTAACTCCACACCGAGAAAGAAAATCTGCCACATGCATCTCTTTTCCAGGCAAGTATTTTAAATTAAATTGGTAAACTAATAATTTTAATCGCATCCGGCGAATTCGATTATTTTCTATTTTATCAAACAATCCATTGATTTTGACATAATGGAAACCAGTGGCAAATGATCTGAAAATACTGTCAGATCAGGGCTTCCATATATATAGGTATGGAACCTCTTTAGAGCAAATACTATAGCAAGTAGCTCCTTTTCAATCTGAGCATACTCAGCTTCACACGAATTTAGGGATCGGGACGCGTAAGCGACAGGGCGACCGTTCTGCAAAAGACATGCACCGAGAGCATCATTAGAAGCATCACATTGTATAGAAGTTAGACAATTTAGGATCAAAAGGTGCTAAAACATTATCATTCGTCAGGATTTTACGGATAATCTTTAAAGCATGATCATGAGCAGCTGACCATTGCCACTCAACGCCATTTTTTAGCAATTCACGAAAAGGAAGAACAATTTTGGACATCTCCGGAATAAAAGCTCTTAAATAATTTAGAACTCCCAACAGCCGTTGAACCTCAGTTTTATTTTCTGGAATTTTAAACTTATTAATAACATCAATTTTAGAAGAATCTGGACGCATACCCTGTTCATTGAACACCATCCCGAGATATTTTATTTCCTTAAGTCCGTGCTGGAATTTTGAAAAATTGAATTTTATATTTAGTTCCCGTGCCCTATTCAAAACTGATTGTACGATTGAATTTAACTCCTCCTCGGAATTAGCACTCATACAAATGTCGTCAAAATATACAGTTGTCTCTTTAATATCTCCGAAATATTTGTGTGTCAACTTTTGAAATTTTTCGGGTAAATTTTTTAAGCCAAAAGGAGACCTTCTAAACCTGTAAGATCCGAATATGGTACTGACTGTACAATAAGAACTAGATTTCTCATCTAAAGGGATGTGGTAAAACCCATCTTTGATGTCTAAAATACTATAAAACTTTTTGTTAGCTAAGTTCGGAGCAAGATCCTCAAGAGTAGGGATAGTCACCCTCTCTCTAACAATATACTTATTTAAATGAACTGGATCAATGCACATACGGAGAGAACCGTTCGGTTTTTCAAGAACCACAACGTTCGAAACCCACTCATGCGGACTATCTACTTTTTCAATAATTCCCCTTGATTCAAGATGATTCGTCTCGCTGAGCTGGCATGGGGCAAAGAATTGTGATTTCAAGGATCAAGAAGAAAAACTGCTTAAGGCACAAATTGTTTTAGGCATCCTGTCCGCAGCGCCATGTTATATTAAAGAAATATATTTTATGGAACAAACACAACACTGTTACATTATAAATCTATTATAACATCTGTTTTTTAAATTTAATAATAAAAACAAGAGCCTGTATGCAATACATATGTTCTAATAAATTCTAACTATCACCATAACAGTATTCACCTTCGGTGTATTGGTAATAGATCAAGTTGTGGTCGTATCCAAGTCTTCTTTAATACTTTAGTTTGCATAAAAGAAGCTTGTACTTCAAGAAAAACATAACACAGATCCCCTTTACTGTGAATTTTTGGAGAATATGATAAAAGAAAGAAGAATGAATATTTTTGATTCCTAAAAAATAGATAAAAATTTGTCCTGCCTCAGAGAAAAAAATAAATACTAAAGGTGACAGTGAAACACTAAAGCATGTATGAGGAGTCAGGAAGTCTAAGAGAAAGGCTAGGTTGGGCCAATGCATGGTATATATTTTGCCTCTCTCAGTGTGTTTATTTTGAATTACAGATTATACATGGTTTTAGTATTGAATGTCAGTGGTTTGTAGTAAAGTACAGTAGAACGCCGATTATCCAAATTAATTGGGACCAGGGGTGCTTCAAATAATCAAAAATTCGGCTAATTGGACATGTAATTGCAATAAAAAAGAAATGATAATATTATAAAAATATTATTTAATAATGTTCCAAAGTACTTTCAAAACAAATTAATTAATACATTACTGCAAAAAACTAAAAAAAATACTTATTTTTACCTCTAGATCAGTTATAAAAACGAACGTGTTTTATCTTAGCTCTACAACAAAAATGCCATGACATAGACCACAATAAAAAAAAAAAATCGGCACAACATCATCGTTTGCCATGGCGTTGTAGGCATTTTTCTTTGCAGCCTGCTCGCTCTTTAGGGAGACGAATCGTATCATTGGCAATTCGGAAAATTGGTGTTTGGAATATTGCGTTCTACTGTACTTTTATTTTAAGAATCAACATATTAAATTTGTTTAGGTATACAGGTGTACAATTGTACTATGAAATATATATTTTAAGTTTGTTATTTATAAAAACAAAATGTTGGTACAACTAATAAGTAGTAGTTGGTAAGTAATTTCTAGTTGCTTTTAAAAAAAAAAAAATGTTATTTACATTGTTTCGACGAGTCACAGGGAAATGAATGTGGGTCTAAACCACAAAAACATTTATGAATAAACTGGAAATTTTGGACATTTTTGTTTCTCATTGTAAAACCAATTTCTAGTATCCTGTAATTCCTACAATAAATGTCCAAGAATAAATTTCTTTCTTTCAATCAATGAAAATATTGAATTGATTCTATTTCGTGTCAATAAAACTAACAATAAAAAAATACCTGAGGATTTGGCTGTGGAATTGGATCAGGTTCATTAGGTTCATCTTCATCAGATATCTGAAAGAAATACACAATTCTTATTACAAATACATAATTAAAATTACTACATCAAATAATGTTATAATAATTAAATATAAATAATTTACCTCTAGAATTTCACTATCACTTTCTTCGATAGTAATCACATCATTGCAGATGGAGCTAGTCCTATTGTTTTTTGCTTTGTCTTCATCAATTGTTTTAAAAGCCAAATTATTTGTGACATTTCGTATCTAATGGAGGAAGAAACTAATTAGTTAAACAAAAATGAATTGTGTGGAGAAAAAACTAGGTGAAAATAATATGATTCTTCTATTTACTGTCATGAAAATAGGGTGGAACACCTAGTGAATTTTTCCCAATTTGTTACATAAACGATATACAGTTATACTACTGATTTTGTAGTTTCAAAATAAGTCAATTCTGAGTGACATCCCGAATCAGGTGTTGCTTCTAAAGATTCTCAGCCATTTTTTCTGCTCAATCTGTTCCTACCGAAACCTTGTTTGTTCAGAACTATTTTTTCAGAGAAAATAAGCAATTCCATGAGCTGTATATCACGGGTATGCCTCAACAAAAGATTTTTTCAATTTCTTGGGAATTAACCATGACACTATTACACCACCAGACGATAGATGTTCATACTATAATAGAACCCACCAATATTGAAGTCTTGAAGACTGTAAAATAAGATTAAAATGGCATACAAATATTTTTTTGTACACTTTTATAGTGAAATTACGACTACAATATTTGTGGCGGAAAGTTTCTTACGAAAATTTTAAAGAATCCTCATTTCTTTATTTTACATTTTAAAATTATTTAATTAAGATCAATTACTTACCACTTGGGAATCTTTCTTTTTTGGTGACTTGCTTTCCTGTAAAAGTAATGTATTCTTTTCAAAAAGTTTCTTAACTAAAAATAAAACATTTATTAAACCACCATATTCCCTAATCTTTTATTAGTAGTCTCTCCCTAATCTGGCGTTGTCGGGACCGCGGTACAATAGGTATAGAGAAAACACACGATTAGAGAATGCAGTTAGAAGCGGTCATTTATTTATTTGAAAACCCTTATTATTTGAGGATATAATAATATGTACCACTTTTAATATTGCATACTTAAAATGGTACATATGATTAAAATTACCTTTAAAACTTGCACTCGACTCGCGATGAATGTTCTGAACAGGCTAAAATCAGGTGTTCCAGATGCAGGTGCCTTAGTAGAAACATTTATTTTTTTTTAGTAGAAACACAAGTTTCTGCCTCTAAAACGAAACATAGACTTCCATTCAATGAAATATCATGAAACAAATGTTTGACAAGCTAGGAAAGTTTTCTAGGAACCCTCGGGTCAGTCTAGCTCCGACAAGTTCCGAGGTCCCTCACTCATTCCTCTCGAAGACTTCCTGATTAGAGAGAGTGACGAATAAGAGAACACCGGATAAGGAAGAGTCTAATGTATATATTAAGAATATTGAAATGTATATTATGAATATAAAATGTGGTAAGTACTCACTGAAATTTCTAAGTTGAGATCGTATGTCTGAAATAAAATAACAACATTTAATTAGCATTAAGTATTTATGAAACATAAATACAAGAGTTGTAATTCATTATTTCTAACATCCAATTTAAGACGAATTTATTCTTTAAGAAAAATATTTTAATTACAAATAGGTTATCTTTAATTCTGTAAAGAAGCAATTACTATAGTTAAAATAACCTATGTACTGCTTTAACTCTTATATTTATTAAAATTTAAAGCAAATAATTAAAGATTCCTAAAAAATTGTCCCTGAATTACGTGAATAAAAGGGAACCTTAGCAATAAACCAAAACCCAAGGAAGAAAAGATTCCATGATGAATTTCAGCCTTCAACCATAATCAGGGTAGAGCAATTACATGAGGAGTACATATTTTTTTCAACCACTGGACTATTTTCAGCTTGCATCCCTTTTTTTATAATACCAACAGCATGTGAAAAAAAGCATGTGGTTGATCACCCATACAGGTACTGGCCACACACGACTTCGGCAGTCTCAGCTGTTATTGGCAACTTGGGCAAAGCAAGTACATGACGAACAACAATTATCACATGTACCCACCTAAAGGGTTAATAATTTGGAAAACAAATAAAGAAAAAATACAAAGATGGTTTAGGGACAAATTAAAATGTCCCTAATTAAATGGAATTTATGGATTTATCAATGCACCTTTCGTTTCATAAATGTATTTCACTTGTCCATATAATCTATTAAATTTTCTACACCTTATATTGCTTATCAATAGCATAAATATTTATTTTTACTTACCAAATTAGACTGAGGAATTTTTGCCAATATTTTCCCATTCCGTTTGTTCCAAATGTACACTACTCCTGACTTGCTTTCTACGTCAAACAAAAGGGAGGTATGATTGCACTCAGCAATGCCATCAGAGAAATTGACTAAATAGGAACACCCCAGCCTGTCATAAACATTTTGCACTGTTTGCCTCAACATTTTTATTCTCTGAAAGCAAAATAACTCTTGTTATAAATAGAAGTATTTGTATTCACAAATGATTGATATAGTTTGTAAATCCTGAACTACTGGAAAAATGTCAACAAAACTTGACCCATTTATGATTTAATCTATTAGCACATTTGAGACTGACTAATAGTCACTTTTGTGACAACAGGGCCAGCATGACCTGTGGCCTGATAAGACACTTTCTTGACAAGGACTTGTCTTTAGTTCAGGACTGAAAGCCACCGATGTGATTGCTTTTAGCACGATTCCTCCCTATGGAGGGAGGGAGGAATCGTGCTTATGAGGTTACCTCATGACCAATCCAGAAGTGCAGACTGAAAAATTTCACGCTTCAGATCCCATAGATCACAAACATAACGGTGGTACTCAAATTTATATGTATACATATTTGTATGTTCGCTCTCTTGCCAGCTCAAAAATGGTCCGATTTTTATGAAATTTGGTACAAAAAACGGTTTTCTAATTTGAAAGGTCAAGTTTGTTAACCAGCATTATCCGTTCACTGGAACATAGCTTTTGGGCCGAAATTCTCACAAAAAAAATTGTAACGCTTACGTTTTCGAGTTCATATGCTTGCAGGTACTCATTTGATAGGTTCCTTAACATAGGAAAACAAATGTAACCATTTTTAAAGCGATATCTGTAACCGTTTAAGAGAAAAATCGATACAACTACTTTTCCAAACTAATTTTCAGTTTGGGTATTCAGAAACGACTGATTTAGTTGAAACTTTTTCCAGATGTTTGGCATTCATCGAATCTAAGATATTTAAATTTTGGTTGAGTTTGGAGGTAAGGAAGTATTAGAAGAAGAAAAAAATGTTATTAATAGGCATTCAAAGTTTTCGGATCGTGGTATATTTTCTAAAATATCATGTGTTAATCATGTTAAATGGAAGGTGACATTCGAAAGGTTACTAAATTCTTTACAAAAAATCCAGCCTTCTTGTGTTCTATGGGTTATGAGACGTCAACATTTCTCATTAAGCACTTCTAGATTACCTAATCGGGTCAACGTCAAAATAATGGAAACTGTAATATTGCGGGGCTTAACCAAAGAATTTTTAAAAAACTACTCACTACATAAAAAGGGCAAATAATAGTATATCCGTACCTCTTGAGGAGTGAAATCTTCATCAGGAAAGATTTGTGACGAATTAGGCACTTTCAAGAAGTCCCATAAATATTTTAAAAAACATTGGAGTTGAGTCTGTAAATGAATATAAATGATATTACAAGATTTAATTAGTAATAAAATCATTATTTAAGCATTAAGTAAGATTAATCAAATATCCTAAAGAAATGAAAGCAAAAAAAGTAACACAAATTCCTAAATTAAGGAACTAATATGGAAAGTGAACAAGGGTTTCATCTCAAAGAGTATATGTGAAAATCGGAAATATGATCCACATATCGTCAATAAGAATCATAAATTAAATTATCTATGCTTTCAATAAATTCAGCGGTTATATTTTTATGCTTCCCAGCCGGGACAAAAAAAAAGTCTGACTCACAGATAATTTAAGCATGCTTTCATATAATACTTATACAGGGTGTACTGCATTGAGATGTCAAATTTAGGGGTTTATTCTGCATGTCATTTGTAGTTCAGTGACGCAGAAATGAGTATTCTAAATGAACCTGTAGCAGAGCTACTCAAACATTTGTCTATTTTCAAAACTATTGGTTTTTTTATGAAAAATTATGGATTTCTGGTTAATGTATCGCAAATAACAACCACATTTCTATAATCTAAATTAAATTTCCAATAAGAAACACCAATTATTGAAATATTGCCATGTAAATTAAGAGCTATACTAAAAGCCATATAGATGTGAACTTTTGATATGAGTGTTTTATTAAATTATACAATCTTTTCTTAATCAGCCATTTGTACACTTAGAGGTTAGCCTCTGCCTCAAAAGTTGCCTTATTTAATACGCTTTAAAATGATACCTCGTTGTTTTAGACAACATTTACTTGAATCTATTTTTTCCTGATTTCTATGTCAAAACCAATAAATTTGCTTTAGCGTGAAGGAGCCATTCTGAACACATTGTTTAATTTCATATGATAATGGTGATGTCCCATCCTTCCCACGCTAGGTACGCACACTTTTTGCTCTGATAAGGGCTTAGGGGCATTTTGTATTGTCTCTATGAGGACATTTTTTCAAAATTATTTATATCATTTTTTCAAAATTATTACACAACTTAAATGTTGTGTCACGAAAGCTGGAGGATAGTTTAAAAAAAAACTTATAGAAATATAGATTTTTCTAAATACTTTAATTAGAATGTGTATTTTGTATTTTGCAGCATCAACAAACAAAACAGTGTGGTATTTGTAATCCACAAACAGCTACACTGCAAAATGTTATCTACACTTAAAACATGTTGAATATTTCAGCTTATTTAATCAAAGATATACAATTTACATCCAACTAATGACGTAAAATACCTTGACAATTTCTTTTTCTAAAGAAAACGAAAAAGATAATAGACAAATGTAGCTTTCACAAAACGGAATAGTTCTCCACCTTCTCAATAGCCCTGAAGAAGGCTTGCATGTCATGCCGAAACATGGACATAAACATGACTCATTTTAGTTATAAATGCAGTTTTATTCAACACATAACCGATCCATGGTGATTTACACCGTCAAAACATGTAATGATTATTTGTAAAATATTGTGTAAACTAATGATTAATGAACCAAACTTCAGTATGAAATAAATTTGTTTTAGCAAAAAATATAATACAAATGAAAATAAAATCTTTAAAAATAATAATAAAAACTACAATAGAAAGTTAGAGGTGGAGAAAATTTAATACTCAATAGTCTCATTGATAATAAAAAAATAAATAATAATCAAATTAAAAATAATACTTAGTAATGATAAAAATGAAACTGATAACTAACGATATTTTCTTTTTTTTTTACAAAAATAAAAAAAGTGATAAATTACAAACGCCCGCCACCACAATAGAATGCAGTTTGAAGAACAAAATATAGCATAAAAGTTTTATTATTTCAAATATTGACTATCAGGTGGAAAAAATTGGAAGAATTTTGATACTAAAAGTTGATGATAAATTTTTATGAGTAATAATCTACATTTACAAAAAACGCAAACAGGGTAAACTTTTAACATTCTACATCAACAATATACAATATATCTACCTATTAAAATCTCTTGTTTTTTAAGCAGGATGCCATGGCATATCAAAACGAACTGTACGCTTAGTTTTACAAAGATCCACAACTGACATTTTAATTACTTTGATATAGGAATATATTATTATTTAACCTGCAATATCTAATAAGGCGAAGAAGTTAGACACACCTTAGAAAGGATTAATACGTTCGAGTCTTCTATGTAATAAACAAATGTTATCACACAGGAGCAGCATAACTCAGCATATTCAAAAGCAAGGTGGATAGATACTGACAAATGTGCTTAAACTTACAAATGAAATAAATATAAAAAATCTCATTGAAAAATCAATAAAAAAAAATCTGGTGAATGCCAACTTATATTTTATTGCTTCAAATGCTTTTTAGCTTTTATCATGGAACGAGAACAAAATATATTAGTCATTAACAGCTGACTCAATAATTACAAAAAAATAATGGGATAAGAACTAAGGGAGTAGTTGGGATTCCGCTAAGAATAATAATCAGATTGTTGTAATAATCTAGCTGTTTTTTGGCAGCCTTCTTAACCAATGAATGCCTAGGGCAGGGAATTTCTTGTTCAGTAATAACTAGGGAACAGATGTTATTTTGTATACACATTTTTTTCTGATTCTTAAATCGTAATTTTTTATGGAATTCTGCAAGTTTTAAGTGATTTTAAAGCATTTAAACAGGTTTTTATTTCACATATTTTGTCAAAAATCCATATTTTTATATTTTCTGACATAAATACATATTTTTGCTACATATTTTGATATTCTTTTTATTTTGTAATTGAAAAAATAAAGGGGAAACCAAGAAAGAATGCTTTACTCATTGAGTCTAGATCACTGTGTCTTTTCAATTGCAAGAAGCAAAGGTGGCAGGCAGCCATCATCATCAGACAAAAGTGGGCCTGATCCGTGACCCCACCACTCCATACTCCTCTTATGAGGTCAGATCGGTGTCATTTCACGTTTAACAACTGAAAAATGCATTTTGTTTCAATTTTCCAAAAGAATGTTCATCTGTAGAAATTTTCAACTTCTTTTTCTTCCTTTTAAAATGAGTTCCTAATTTTTATTTATGCTTTTTTTTTTGACAATATGTTATGGAGTTTTAGTCATTTTATTCTATATATTGTAATGATATTTTACATTACATATTTAAAAGTTTTAAAATTAACACAGAAAATTCAAAAAGCTCATTGATATGTTGGATTCAATTGGGATTAACAAATATTATTGGTTATATTTGTCTAGCAGTCGATACAGGTAGCTTTGGATACCGGTAGGACGCTCCCGCCAAGAAACAACGCCATTCCTAATGCAGCTCTAGTTGAGTCTGTTACAAGCCAGTCTGTGAAAAGGTGGCTCCAGTTTGATATGGCAGTCTGTTGAGTTGTAATGGAAGAAACGGTCACATACATGTCAGTCTGTTAAAAGCAGTTCAGTTTACAAGAAGATACAGTCTCATAAGTGCAGTTCAGTGAAAAGAAGATACAGTTGTAAAGAAGATCCTGTCCTATGCAGTAAATACCGAGCTGGCTTTATATCAGGTAATGCTTGTTTATCTATGCCTGGAAGTAACTTATCTATGAGTTTTTTCTTTTGTCTTGGTTTTATTATTTAAAAATATCTTTGTTTTACTTTACTGGACTCGAACCCGACCCCTGAGATAAAGAGTTTTTAAAATTAAATATTATAAAATTTTTATTATATTGGCTTCTAACGTAGAGGCGTAACGTAAATAAACTTATTAAAAATAAAACTTTTTAATTTATATTATAACATTTTGGCACATCAACGTGTGGCTATATTAATTATTTTTATTTTTTTTATTATAACAATATTTTCGACTTTTGTTCTATCCATTTATAATAACAGAGTTCTTACTAGTTATTTATGCTTTTCATTTGAATATTTTATAGTATTTTTGGTATGTTTTTACGACATATTTTCAATTTGTTATTACATATTTCATTATAAATAGTTAAATATATATGTACGCATTTTAAATTTTATCTTACATGAACATCCGTTCCCTAGAAATAACCTTGCAAGGGGCAAAAGGAGGCTTCATCAAAGGAACATGCGGTACATATCATAGAAAAGCCGTGTTTTTTGATCCTCCTGATGTGTTCTTTAGCAGGAATATTCGAGACTTTGTTCGCACCGGTATAAATGCTGTGTTTGCAGGAATATGAGTCAGTCTGAGTGAGACGACAAGTCACAGTACAACTTGAGTGAGGCAATGAAAGGTCAAATGGGAGGAAGATTTTTTTTTTTTATTTGTATGGTAATGGATAAGTGCATTTGTCTCATTTTCAGGTAGCGCAACATTTTGGAATACAAATTTAAATACCCGTTGATTTAAAATATCCAAGAAACTTTAACAATTTTGGTGCTAAAACGGCCATATTGCTCAAAATTGGCACTCCCTCTTGTTTCTCGATGAAATAATTTTAGCAAGAAAGGAACATAATATTATGGTCCAACCTGCTTTTCGGTTTCGATGACTAGTTATACAGACAATTTTTTAAATTGTTTATATAACTTGTCTTCACCCCCTTTCATCTTCGGCCACTAACACTTAGTAGATGGACTAAATCTAACCCCTCTCTCCTTCAACACCATCCTCACTTCCACTTTTCACATTCCAGATTCAAAAACGTTTTAACTTCCATAAAAATCAACATCTCTCTCTTCTCATTGGTAGTGACCTACATTGTTTTTATTCACTCAGTACCTATTTCTATGTAACCCATACTTTATGTTTAAATATATATCCATCTACATTTAGTCACTAACACATATCTACCGTCTGTCAGTATTACTCTATGTATAACAATTTTTTTCTTTCTTATATCTTCTATATATAGAATTATTATTAATATCAACTCTGTCAACCCTAGTTTACAGCCCTGATGAATGCTTACATTTTGAGCTAAAACATCAGCAAAAATATAACACATTTTTTATCTAAAAATTTGTAATTTTATTAACCACACGACCGAATCTAAACAATATCCACAAAAAGGTCAACAATCTCCGGTCATAGACAATTTTTTTAGGTTCTGAATAACTGTAGGTATCATAATTCAAGAACATCACGAATATTCAACATTTTAGTAATCACACACAAAACCGTAGAATAAGACCTACTAACATTAGAATCAATTAGTCTCTTAAAATCTGCTAAAGACTAAAATTGAAAAGACTTTTTAGAACATAGTTCTTCCAATAACCAATCACTGGCATTAATCAATAAAAGCAGGTTAATTTACAGGCGAATATAAAACTTTTTATTTTAACAACTTTTTTTGTTTTAATTTTAAAAAATGTCAGTGGGAATCTTGTCAAACCAAACTTGCGAACCGTTCAAAAAAAGAATTCAACATGTAATAAGAACAGATGACACCTCGAACGGCTCCATCTGATCACGCTGGAAAAAAAACAAATATACATTTAAGATTAAAGTTGTAATTCATAATTCTAAAAGCCAACTTCAAACTATCAAAAAATAAAACATAGAAATAAAGGCAAATGGAAGACTAGTTAAACATCAAAAGTTAACCTGTCTAAATTAATTAATTCGGTTACTTGATTATCAGCCAAGCAGAAAATCATGTTTTCTTAAGTTTGGAGAAGATCAATGGAAAACTTGTATTAACTAGAAAAATATTAGCTCAGAAAATATAATTTAAAAAGGAAAAATTAAGCGGCCATATCTTAAAGGAAAAATTATGATACTGTTTTGATTCATTTAACAGCACTATCTATTCATAAACATTCTCAAAATCTAGAAATTATGCTTCAACCCCATAGAACAACAGCTTCTTGGCATTAGAATAATTCTCTGATATTCATACATAAAAGTACATTGCTAACAGCAGCAGGCATGCCCAAGGGTAAAAGCTTCCTTCTGATCCATTCTACATTCCCTCCAATTATAAATCCCACGGCTTTCCATCTTCTCAATCTTTCACAGAGTTTGTTTAAGAATTCCTAGGGCCATGCCTGTAGGTAGACAGGTATGACAATAGTACATTTACTCGCGGACCTAACCCTTTAGATTATTTACCTATTCCTAGGGCTTGTGGGAAAGTACATTAAACGGCTATTAAATGCAACTTACAGCCTAAAATTTGCCAAGAATAGCTTCCTCAAATATTTTATGCCGGAGAAATATAATAGTGGAATGTTGTCTATCATTCATAAAAAAAATCTGATATAGAACCATTGCTGATTGGCAGGAAAACTCTTAGCATAAAAGTTAATGATGATATAAATACAGAAACGAGGTATCTAAAAGAAAATCTCAAAGCAAAATTCTCTTGGTCCATGTAATTGCTAAGTCGGGATACAGCAGAAAGGGAATGGATACTTCACAATTGACAAGAAAGGATATTACAGATTCATAACATCCATATCGTCCCTGCCATGTCAAACTGAAAAATGAAAAATCTCGGTTCAAGATTCGGGACTTTGCTCTTGGTTTATGGACGATACGGCTTGTCGCAACCCTAACCCTTTTTGTAGAATAGCCTTTAGTGCCTTAAATAAAGTATCAAATACGACCATTTTTGAATGTGTTACTTCGTCAATGGATAGAATATGTTTGTTCCTATTCAGCTCAGATTTTCATGTTAGATAATTTGACACGGTAGGGAAGATATGCTCAGCTTCTCTTAAATCTGGTCATCTCTGTATGTTGGGATTACCTTGCTAAAAATGATGAAATTCCAACATATAACTGTATGTTGAGTGTCCTTGGATGGAGGAACGGTAATTCCAAGGACAAGAAGACCTGACATAAAGTCGAGACGATTGTAAGCTGGATTTGCAATAAAAAAAGAGAGGGGAAGCATCCTCCATTGACGACAATAAAACCACTTATGTGAACTGTTTCTATAATAAAGAAAGAGAGGGAAGCAATTTTCCATTAATGACAGTAAACCATAAATAACCATTTCCCCAATGCTGACTGGTAGAGCAGTCAAGGTAAAATTGCAGCCGGAACAGTTAACGGGTCTTGCAGTCAAGGGGTGCTGTTCTATTGACTGCTTTAGCAGTCATTGGTGCTGTGTCCTGAGACTAGCTGATGGATCTAGCAGTCAAGAACTGCTGGGTCCGTAAGTGGTTAAATGCCTACTTCAACTTCAGAATTTTAATCAATATGTATTGTGTGTTCCCAACATGATACGTCCCTGTAATCCATATGTTGAGATTTCCTCGTTTGTGGCCAAGGTACCCAAACCTACAAGGACAAGAATACCAAAACATAGATACTACACATATTAAAGTTGGTTTACAATAAACATAGCAAGAAACGAATCTTGCATTAAAGAAAAGAAAAGCTCAGAGGCACCAACCCTCTGAAAGCTGGTTTTGTAATTAAAACAGAAAGGGAACCAATCCTCATTAAGGTCAACAAAACCTCACATTACATTGATACCTGAGGTCTGAAAGATGGGTCTGTATTAGACAAAGAAAAGGAACCAATCCTCCATTAAGGATAAGAAAACCAATCATCACATCGATATCTTATGACTGTAAAATGGTTCTGCAATAGATGTAGTAAGGGAACCTATCCTCCATTATACTCAAGAAAACCTCCCATCACAATGATACCTGAGGTCTGTAAAATATGTCTGCATTAGACATAGTAAGGCACCTGTAAACCATCTAGGACAAAAAACCTCTCATCCCATCGATATCTGATGTCTGTAAGATGGTTCTGCAATAGACGTAGTCAGGAAACCTATCCTCAACTAAGGTCAAGAAAACCTCAAATCACATTGATACCTGATCTCTGTAAGATGGTTCTGCAATAGACGTAGTAAGGGAAGCTATCCTCAACTAAGGAAAAGAAAACCATACATAACATCTATACCTGATGACAGTAAGAATGTTCTGCAATAGACATAGTAAGGGAACCTATCCACAACTAAGGAAAAGAAAACCCCACATCACATCTACAACTGATGTCAGGAAGAAGGTTTTGCAGTAGACCTAGTAAGGGATCCTATCCTCCATACATGACAAGAAAACCTCACATCACATCAATAGCTGATGTCTGTAAGATGGGTCTGCAAAAGACATAGTAAGGAAACCTATCCTCAACTATGGTCAAGAAAACCTCAGATCACACTGATACCTGATGTCTGTAAGATGGTCCTGCAATAGACGCATTAAAGGAACCTATCCTAACTTAGGGAAAAGAAAACTTCACATCAATTTATACCTGATGTCTGTAAGATGGTTGTGCAATAGACATAGTAAGAGAAACTATACTCAACTAGAAAAATAAAACCTCACATCACATTGATACCTGATGTCTGTAAGATGGTTCTGCAATAGACGTATTAAAGGAACCTATCCAAACTTAGGGAATAGAAAAATTCACATAATATTTATACATGATGTCTGTAAGATGGTTCTGCATTAGACGTAGTAAGAGAAACTATCCTCAAATAAGGAAAAGAAAACCCCACATCACATTGATACCTGATGTCCATATGATGGCTCTGCAATAGATGTAGCAAGGTAACCTATCGTCCGTTATGGTCAAAAAATCCTCACATCATATTGATACCTCATGTCTGTAAGATGATTTTGCAATAGACGTATTAAAAGTACCTATCCTCAACTAAGGTCAAGAAAACCTCACATCACATTGAGGTCTGATGTCTGTAAGCTGATTCTGCAATAGACATAGTAAGGGAACCTATCCTAAACTAAGGAATAGAAAATCTCACATCACATTGATACCAGATGTCTGTAAGTTGGTCCTCCAATAGACGTAGTTAGGGAACCTATCCACAACTAAGGAAAAGAAAACCCTACATCACATCTATACCTGATGACAGTGTGAATGTTTTGCAGTAGACCTAGTAAGGGATCCTATCCTCCATACATGACAAGAAAACCTCACATCACATCGATATCTGATGTCTGTAAGGTGGTCCTGCAATAGACGTATTAAAGGAACCTATCCTAACTTAGGTAAAAGAAAAGAAAGGTGGTCATAGAGGTGCCATCAGCGAAAGGAAGACGGGAGGTGCTGATTGCCTCGGCCTATTTTCCTGTAGATGCTGTGGAAGTACGTCCAAATGAAGTAAACGACCTGGTCAACTACTGCAAGGACCTAATAATGGGTTGAGATGCCAACGCTCACAACAAGGTCTGGGGAAGCAGCAACAACAACATGAGAGGTGAGTCGCTCCTTGATTACTTAATATCTAACAATATTGATGTAGCTATCGAGGCTCTGAGCCCACCTTTACAACACCTTTACAGCAAATAGAAGTGAGGTGTTGGATCTCACACTGACAAAACAGTCCTTTAGTAAAATGATACTCAATTGGCACGTCTCCAAACATGTCTCGATGTCTGACCATAGGCAGATAAGGTTTGAGGTCGGGGCAAGAATGGAGGTACTAAAGGGGAACTGGAAAGAACCTCTGTAAAAATCCACAACGCCATGCATGAGGCGTTTGAAATTAGCTGCCCACCAAGAACTAAAAGGCAGGTAAGGGAGCCGCCGTGGTGGAACAGCGAACTGGGAAAGCTCAGGAAAAAGACCAGGAGGCTTTTCAATCGGGCAAAACAAAATGGTAATTGGAGGGACTATAAACAGTCCCTGACGGAGTATAATAAAGGAATCAGGTAGGCTAAGAGAAGGACCTGGAGAGATTTCTGCCAAGATGTTAGTAGCCTACCAGATGCTGCTAGGCTACAGAAAGTGCTTGCCAAAAGGCACACAAATGAAATGGGACTGCTAAAGAGACCCGATGGGACGATCACGAGCAACCTGGAAGAGACAGTTAGGGAGCTACTAGTGACCCACTTCCCAGACTGCTCAGAAGACGAAACAGAGGATACAAATGAGCCTCGGGGGCATGAAAATGCAAACAAATGGATGCTTCAAGCAGCCAAGAAAATCTTTACAACTGAAAAGGTAAAGTGGGCATAGGTACCTTCAAGCCTTACAAGGCTCCTGGAGGTGACGGTATTATACCTGCTCAGCTAATCCATGGAAAAGAAAAGCTTGCAGGCATTCTGGCAGCCATGTTTCCGGCAAGCTATGCACATGGATACATCCCCTGTCTCTGGAGGGACACGGATGTGATTTTTATACCAAAGGAACCAACAAGGCCCCTGGACTTACCTAAGTCCCTCCTCTAACTATATAAGTCTCTCCTCTAACGTGCTAAAAACGATGGAGAAGGTAGTGGACATGCATATCAGGGAGGACCTCTTACGAAGGCATCCTCTGCATGCCCAGCAATTTGCGTATCAAAAGGGCAAATCAACAGAAACTGCCCTGCATTATTTAGTGGGCAGAATAAAGGACTCACTTCAAAACGAGGAAATTGCATTATGCGCATTCCTGGATATAGAGGGTGCTTTTGACAATACTTCGTATGCAGCCATAGAGGAGGCTACCAAAGAGTTTGGTGCTGAGCTCATCCTCAGAAGATGGGTCAGGGCTATGCTGGGAAGCCGGCGAATCAGAGCAAGGAAGGGGTGGGTCTCCACAAGAATAAGGGCAACTAGAGGCTGCCCCCAGGGAGGTGTTTTATCACCCCTGCTGTGGACAATGGTGGTAGACTCCCTCCTTAAAGCTCTTTCAGAAGCTGGGTATGAGGTAATAGGATATGCGGATGATATAGCAGTCATAGTAAGAGGGAGATTTCCGCATGTCCTAAAGGAACGTATGCATCTGGCACTAGAAATGGTTATGAGATGGTGCCGTAATCTTGGGTTAACTATTAATCCTGAAAAGACCAAGGTAGTCCCTTTCTCTAGGAAAAGGAAGCTAAATATGGAACCTATCCTGGTGGAGGGGTCTCCTGTACTGGTCACAAATGAGATCAAATATCTGGGAATAACACTGGATAGAAGGCTCACTTGGAATTTGCACCTCAATAAACAGATTGAGAAGGCAAAGGTCTCTTTATGGGCCTGTAACAGACTCTGTGGAAAGACCTGGGGTATGAGTCCGAGGATGCTCCTCTGGCTATACACTGCTGTAGTACGACCTATGGTAACATAGGCAGCACTAGTCTGGTGGACAAAAACTGAAGAGAAGCCCGCAGCCAGCAGGCTAGAAAGAGTACAAAGGCTAGCATGCCTGGGAATCACAGGGGCAATTAGGATGTGCCCCACTGCAGCGATGGAAGCAATCATAGGATTAACACCGCTAGCTATCCGCATCAAGCGAGAGGCCCTGATTGGTGCACTGAGAATTCGGTCCCTCAAAGCGAGCAAGGGTGAGACTAGGGGACATCTCAGGGTCTTGCAAAGACTAAAAGAGAGCGATTTATGCCTCACCCGGTCGGATGAGACGACACGGACACTTGTCTTTGACAAGCAGTTCAGTGTTGTCATACCTAGTCGACAGAGCTGGGAGGAAGGACAGGAAAGTTTCCAAAGAGACTCATCAGTGTGGTACACCGATGGCTCTCTTAAGGATGAGAGGGCTGGTGCAGGAGTATATGGTCCCAGAACAGAAATAGCCATAGCTCTTGGATCCTTTGCTACTGTCTTCCAATCGGAAGTTCATGCGATTGAGATTGCAGCCCGAGAAAATCTCAAAAAAGGTGTTAAAGGGCAAAGAATATGAATCAATAGTGACAGTCAAGCAGCACTGAAGGCACTTGCATCGCATAGTGTCTCCTCAAAAATTAGTGCTTGATTGCCACAATGCCCTAAATGATCTGGACAGGCGTAACAGGGTTACGCTTGTGTGGGTGCCGGGACATGAGGGGGGCAATGAGAAGGCTGATGAGCTGGCGAGGAAGGGATCGGAGGAGATGCTCCATGGTCCTGAGCCGTTCTTCGGTGTGTCAAAAAGGTAGTAAATGCCTGGGAACAAGAAGAAATTCAAAAGAATTGGCAGGCTAAGCCAGGTATGAGGCAGGCAAAGCTACTTGTCTGCATTTTGAAAGATAGGGCAAGGTATTTCCTTCAACTAACAAGGGTAGAACTAAGAAGGATAGTCAGACTTCTCTCTGGACATGGTCCACTAAGAAAACACCTGTGCACGATGGGGCCCTACATGTCGCAGGTGCCTCGAAGAACAGGAAACCTCACAGCACGTCCTCTGCAAATGTGAGGCGTTGGCCTACAACAGGTTAGTACACATAGGGAAGGCAATTGCTACGCCCAAGGACATAGCCGAGGCTATTCCCAAGGAGCTCAAGCTATATGCGAGGAGCTGCAAGTTGGAAGGGGACTAAGATAGGGACGCAAATCACAATAGATCCAATAGGGTCGCAGTGAACAAGGGCGAAGGGCCCAGGTCCCTTTTTATTGTATTGTATAAAAGAAAACTTCACATGACATTTATACCTGATGTCTGGACGATGGTTCTGCATTAGATGTAGTAAGAGAAACTATCCTTAACTAAGGTAAAGAAAACCTCACATCACATTGATACCTGATGTCTGTAAGATGGGTGGGCAATAGACATATTAAAGGAACCTATCCTAACTTAAGGAAAAGAAAACACCACAACACATCTATACCTAGTGTCTGTAAGATGGTTCTGCAATAGACGTAGTAAGAGAACCTATCCACAACTAAGGAAAAGAAAACCCTATATCACATCTATACCTGATGAGAGTAAGAATGTTCTGCAATAGACGTAGTAAAGGTTTTGCAGTAGACCAAGTAAGTGATCCTATCCTCCATACATGACAAGAAAACCTCACATCACATCGATAGCTGATGTCTGTAAGATGGTCCTCCAATAGACGTAGTAAGGGAACCTATCCACAACTAAGGAAAAGAAAACCCTATATCACATCTATACCTGATGAGAGTAAGAATGTTCTGCAATAGACGTAGTAAGGGATCCTATCCACAACTAAGGAAAAGAAAACCCCATATCACATCTATAACTGATGTCAGTAAGAAGGTTTTGCAGTAGACCTAGTAAGTGATCCTATCCTCCATACATGACAAGAAAACCTCACATCACATGGATAGCTGATGTCTGTAAGATGGTCCTCCAATAGACCTAGTAAGGGAACCTATCCTCAACTAAGGAAAAGAAAACCTCATATGACATTGATACCTGATGTCCATATGATGGGTGTGCAAAAGACATAGTAAGGAAACCTATCTAGGCGCACGGTAGTGCGCCAGGCCAAGTTCCGGCCTAAGCATACTGTGTGTATATTACAGACGGTCTTAGAGCCGATTTTTACCCTCGTATAACTTTCAACCAGGTAAAGATAAAGTTATGAAATTTTACACAGGTATTATACTACTAGATATGAGTAAAACTGGAAATTTTCATAATTCTAAATCGAATAGTTTCTGAGATATAAGCGATCGAAAATCGGGATTTATAGGACTCACTCACTGACTCATCAAAATTATTAGGCACTTCCCATGATGCTAGAGACTTGAAATTTTGCATGAAGATAGATATGAAGACGTTATTAAAAGAAAAAATCTAAAAATCGCGAAAAGTTGTGTTTGACTCCGCTTCCGGGGCGGGGGCGTGCCAGTTTTGTACTTCCTTCGGAAACCCATCATTCCGTCCGAAACTAATGATGTGGGGTATCAAATGAATTGTCTCGGTGTGAAGAACCTATATTTGATGTTTTAAGAAACAATTAGACGCATATAGGCTCGGTAAAAATCTTATACCAGCTGTCTGTCTGTATGTTTGTTCCTCTTACAAATCCGTACCGTTTGACCGATTTTGACCAAACTTGGGCCACAGATGGGTCTTGATACGGGTAGAATCATAGGCTAGGTTAAATTGTCTATCAGCTGTCTGTCTGTCTGTTCGTTCCTTATACAAATACACACCGTTTGAGCGATTTTGACAAAATTTGTCACACATGTCGGTCTTTATCCGGGTAGTGTCATAGACTAGTCAAAATCGTCTATCAGCTGTCTGTCTGCATGTTTGTTCCTTACACAAATTCACACCATTTGACCGATTTTTACCAAACTTGGCACACAGGTAGGCCTTGGTCTGGGGAATGCACTAGGCTAGGTAAAAAAGGTCTTTTAGCTGTCTGTATGTATGTTTGTTCCTTATACAAATTCACACCGTTTGGCCTATTTTGACCAAACTTGGCACGCAGGTAGGTCTTGATACGGGAGTGTCATATTACCTATGACGCTTTCTACTTTTTGCTCCATCGAAATGCCATCATTCCTTCTGAAACCCATCATGTGTGGTATCAAATGAATCGTCTTGGTAAGGAGAACCTATATTTGATGTTTTAAAAAAACATTTCGACGCATCTTAACAAAAACAGTTGTGACTTCTTTCTTAAATGTAGTAAATAAAGTCGTAGGGGTTCACTGCTTAATATACTTCAAAGCAGATACTAAGTTTTTCAAATTCGAGCCATCTAAATTACAAAGTTTAGGATCACAAACCCAAAATGTATCGTCTTTGTTTTTATATTTTTCTTGAAGGCCTTCTGCACTTTCCCTATTGTGATCTTTATCCTCGGGATAAGGTTCCTGTGTTTTACAGTGTAATAGTTTAGTTAAGAGAGCAATCAATTTGTCCTCTAGAGTAATGTCATCTGGAAGAGCTTCTAACTTTTCTAGTCTAGTGATTAGATGTATGTAGGTTGATTTTTGGTATCAAATATCAAGCAGTAAGGAGAACCTTATGCAGAATCCAAAGACCCTGGTTTTATATAAAGTACAAAAGCCAGTAGGTATGCGGCAACTAAATTCTATTTAATACTTAGAAAAAAGAAATGAGATCCCCAAAAAAACATAAATGTGAAATAGAGGCCAAGTCCCTGTCCGCACAAAGAAACGCTCCCTTCCTCAAAAATATCCCCCCCTAAAACCCCCCAAAAACGCCTTACCCTTCTACACTCCAAAAAAGTAGTATGAGTTGGTGTTTTTATTCAACCGAAATATTTGCCAATACAAGAGATGATACAAGAAAGAAATGTCCAAGTTCATTACTTAGAAGCCCTCATAGTTACTTACTAAGAACAGTAAAGACATTTCAACTGACCTTTAAAAACAACAATAAAAATACTTATATCCAGTTACTAAAATATCACTTTCCTCAACCAGGTATATTCTTAAACTTGGCAATGTTTAGTTTTTCTCTAAAGATAATTTCGGCACAAAAAAAAACATTGCCAAGTTTAAGAATATACCTACCAAGTTTTCTTTTCCCTACGTTACGATAGGTTCCTTTAATACGTCTATTGTAGAACCATCTTACAGACATCAGACCTCAATGTGATGTGAGGTTTTCTTGACCTTAGTTGAGGATGGGTACTTTTAATACGTCTATTGCAAAATCATCTTACAGACATGAGGTATCAATATGATGTGAGGTTTCTTTGACCGTAATGAAAGATGTGGGGCCTCATATCACATTGATACCAGATGTCTGTAAGATGGTTGTGCAATAGACATATTAAAGGAACCTATGCTAACTTAGGGAAAAGAAAACCCTACATCACATCTATACCTGGTGTCTGTAAGATGGTTCCGCATTAGACGTAGCAAGACAAACTATTCTCAACAAAGGAAAAGAAAACTTCACATCACATTTATACCTGATGTCTGTAAGATGGTTCTGCAATAGACGTATTAAAGGAACATATGCCAACTTAGGGAAAAGAAAACCCTACATCACATCTATACCTGGTGTCTGTAAGATGGTTCTGCAATAGACGTAGTAAGGGAACCTATCCACAACTCATGAAAAGCAAACCCTACATCATATCTATACCTGATGACAGTAAGAATGTTTTGCAGTAGACCTAGTAGGGGATTCTATCCTCCATTCATGTCAAGAAAACCTCACATCACATCAATATCTGATGTCTGTAAGATGGTCCTGCAATAGACGTATTAAAGGAACATATCCTAACTTAGGTAAAAGAAAACTTCACATCACATTTATACCTGATGTCTGTAAGATGGTTCTGCATTAGACATAGCAACAGAAACTATCCTCAACAAAGGAAAAGAAAACTTCACATCACATTTATACCTGATGCCTGTAAGATGGTTCCGCATTAGACGTAGTAAGACAAACTATTCTCAACAAAGGAAAAGAAAACTTCACATCACATTTATACCTGATGTCTGTAAGATGGTTCTGCATTAGACGTAGTAAGAGAAACTATCCTCAACTAAGGAAAAGAAAACCTCACATCACATTGGTACCCGATGTCTGTAAGATGGTTCTGCAATACACGTAGTAAGGGAACCTATCCACAACTAATGAAAAGCAAACCCTACATCATATCTATACCTGATGACAGTAAGAATGTTTTGCAGTAGACCTAGTAAGGGATCCTATCCTCCATACATAGCAAGAAAACTTCACATCACATTTATACCTGATGTCTGTAAGATGGTTCTGCATTAGATGTAGTAAGAGAAACTATCCTCAACTAAGGAAAAGAAAACCTCACATCACATTGATACCAGATGTCTGTAAGATGGTTCTGCAAAAGACGTATTAAAGGAACCTATCCTAACTTAGGGAATAGAAAACTTCACATAATATTTATACCTGATGTCCATATGATGGTTCGGCAATAGATCTAGCAAGGTAACCAATCTTACATTACAGTCAAAGAAACCTCACATTATATTGATACCTCATGTCAATAAGAAGGTTTTGCAGTAGACCTAGTAAGGGATCCTGTCCTCCATAAATGACAAGAAAACCTCACATCACATCAATATCTGATGTCCGTTAGATGGTCCTGCAATAGACGTAGTAAGGGAACCTATCGTCAAATAAGATCAAAAAATCCTCACATCACATTGAGGTCTGATGTCTGAAAGATTATTCTGCAATTGAGATAGTAAGGGAACCTATCCTAAACTAAGGAATAAAAAATCTCACATCACATTGATATATGATGTCTATAACATGGTTCTTCCATAGGCGCAATAACGGGTACCTATCCTCAACTATGGTCAAGAAAACCTCAGATGACACTGATACCTGATGTCTGTAAGATGGTTCTACAATAGACGTATTAAAGGAACCTAATCTAACTTAGGGTAAAGAAAACTTCACATCACATTTACACCTGATGTCTGTAAGATGGTTCTACAGTAGATGTATTAAAGGAACCTATCGTAACTTAGGGAAAAGAAAACCCCACATCACATGTATACCTGGTGTCTGTGGGATGGTTCTGCAAAAGACGTAGTAAGGGAATCTATCCACAACTAAGGAAAAGAAAACCCCACATCACATTGATACCTGTTGTCTGTAAGAAGGTTTTGCAGTAGACCTAGTAAGGGATCCTATTCTCCATACATGGTATTCATACATGACTTTTGCAGAACCATCTTACAGACACCAGGTGTACATGTGATGTGGGGTTTTCTTTTCCCTACGTTACGACAGGTTCCTTTAATACGTCTTTTGTAGAACCATCTTACAGACATCAGACCTCAATGTGATGTAAGGTTTTCTTGACCTTAGTTGACGATAGGTACTTTTAATACGTCTATTGCAAAATCATCATACAGACATGAGGTATCAATATGATGTGAGGTTTCTTTGACCGTAATGAAAGATGTGGGGACTCACATCACATTGGTACCAGATGCCTGTAAGATGGTTCTGCAATAGACGTATTAATGGAACCTATCCACAAATAATGAAAAGCAAACCCTACATCATATCTATACCTGATGACAGTAAGAATGTTTTGCAGTAGACCTAGTAAGGGATCCTATCCTCCATACATGACAAGAAAACTTCACATCACATTTATACCTGATGTCTTTAAGATGGTTCTGCATTAGATGTAGTAAGAGAAACTATCCTCAACAAAGGAAAGGAAAACTTCACATCACATTTATACCTGATGTCTGTAAGATGGTTCTGCATTAGACGTAGTAAGAGAAACTATCCTCAACTAAGGAAAAGAAAACTTCACATCACATTTATACCTGATGTCTGTAAGATGGTTCTGCAATAGACGTATTAAAGGAACATATGCCAACTTAGGGAAAAGAAAACCCTACATCACATCTATACCTGGTGTCTGTAAGATGGTTCCGCATTAGACGTAGTAAGGGAAACTATCCACAACTCATGAAAAGCAAACCCTACATCATATCTATACCTGATGACAGTAAGAATGTTTTGCAGTAGACCTAGTAGGGGATTCTATCCTCCATTCATGTCAAGAAAACCTCACATCACATCAATATCTGATGTCTGTAAGATGGTCCTGCAATAGACGTATTAAAGGAACCTATCCTAACTTAGGTAAAAGAAAACCCCACATCACATTGATACCTGTTGTCTGTAAGATGGTTCTGCATTAGACATAGCAACAGAAACTATCCTCAACAAAGGAAAAGAAAACTTCACATCACATTTATACCTGATGCCTGTAAGATGGTTCCGCATTAGACGTAGCAAGACAAACTATTCTCAACAAAGGAAAAGAAAACTTCACATCACATTTATACCTGATGTCTGTAAGATGGTTCTGCAATAGACGTATTAAAGGAACATATGCTAACTTAGGGAAAAGAACACCCTACATCACATCTGTACCTAGTGTCTGTAAGATGGTTCTGCAATACACGTAGTAAGGGAACCTATCTACAACTAATGAAAAGCAAACCCTACATCATATCTATACCTGATGACAGAAAGAATGATTTGCAGTAGACCTAGTAGGGGATTCTATCCTCCATTCATGTCAAGAAAACCTCACATCACATCAATATCTGATGTCTGTAAGATGGTCCTGCAATAGACGTATTAAAGGAACCTATCCTAACTTAGGTAAAAGAAAACTTCACATCACATTTACACCTGATGTCTGTAAGATGGTTCTGCATTAGACATAGCAACAGAAACTATCCTCAACAAATGAAAAGAAAACATCACATCACATTTATACCTGATGTCTGTAAGATGGTTCTGCATTAGACGTAGTAAGAGAAACTATCCTCAACTAAGGAAAAGAAAACCTCACATCACATTGGTACCCGATGTCTGTAAGATGGTTCTGCAATAGACGTATTAAAGGAACTTATCCTAACTTAGGGAAAAGAACACCCTACATCACATCTGTACCTGGTGTCTGTAAGATGGTTCTGCAATACACGTAGTAAGGGAACCTATCTACAACTAATGAAAAGCAAACCCTACATCATATCTATACCTGATGACAGTAAGAATGTTTTGCAGTAGACCTAGTAAGGGATCCTATCCTCCATACATGACAAAAAACTTCACATCACATTTATACCTAATGTCCGTAAGACGGTTCTGCATTAGACGTAGTAAGAGAAACTATCCTCAACTAAGGAAAAGAAAACCTCATTTCACATTGATACCTGATGTCCATATGATGGGTCTGCAAAAGACATAGTAAGGAAACATATCTTCCATTACGGTCAAAAAAACCTCACATCATTTTGATACCTCATGTCTGTAAGATGATTTTGGAATAGACGTATTAAAGGTACCTACCCTCAACTAAGGTCAAGAAAACCTCACATCACATTGAGGTCTGATGTCTGTAAGATGATTCTGCAATAGACATAGTAAGGGAACCTGCCCTAAACTAAGGAATAAAAAATCTCACATCACATCGATATATAATGTCTATAACGTCGTTCTTCAATAGACGCATTACGGGTACCTATCCTCAACTATGGTCATGAAAACCTCCGATCACACTGATACCTGATGTCTGTAAGATGATTTTGCAATAGACTTATTACAGGTACCTACCCTCAACTAAGGTCAAGAAAACCTAACATCACATTGAGGTCTGATGTCTGTAAGATGATTCTGCAATAGACATAGTAAGGGAACCTATCCTAAACTAAGGAATAAAAAATCTCACATCACATCGATATAAGATGTCTATAACATGGTTCTTTAATAGACGCATTACGGGTACCTATCCTCAACTATGGTCAAGAAAACCTCAGATCACACTGATACCTGATGTCTGTAAGATGGTTCGAAAATACACGTATTAAAGCAACCTATCCTAACTTAGGGAAAAGAAAACTTTACATCACATTTATACCTGATGTCCGTAAGACGGTTCTGCATAAGACGTAGTAAGACAAACTCTTCTCAACAAAGGAAGAAAACCCTACATCACATCTATACCTGGTGTCTGTAAGATGGTTCTGCAATAGACGTAGTAAGGGAACCTATCCACAACTCATGAAAAGCAAACCCTACATCATATCTATACCTGATGACAGTAAGAATGTTTTGCAGTAGACCTAGTAGGGGATTCTATCCTCCATTCATGTCAAGAAAACCTCACATCACATCAATATCTGATGTCTGTAAGATGGTCCTGCAATAGACGTATTAAAGGAACATATCCTAACTTAGGTAAAAGAAAACTTCACATCACATTTATACCTGATGTCTGTAAGATGGTTCTGCATTAGACATAGCAACAGAAACTATCCTCAACAAAGGAAAAGAAAGCTTCACATCACATTTATACCTGATGCCTGTAAGATGGTTCCGCATTAGACGTAGTAAGACAAACTATTCTCAACAAAGGAAAAGAAAACTTCACATCACATTTATACCTGATGTCTGTAAGATGGTTCTGCATTAGACGTAGTAAGAGAAACTATCCTCAACTAAGGAAAAGAAAACCTCACATCACATTGGTACCCGATGTCTGTAAGATGGTTCTGCAATAGACGTATTAAAGGAACCTATCCTAACTTAGGGAAAAGAACACCCTACATCACATCTATACCTGGTGTCTGTAAGATGGTTCTGCAATACACGTAGTAAGGGAACCTATCTACAACTAATGAAAAGCAAACCCTACATCATATCTATACCTGATGACAGTAAGAATGTTTTGCAGTAGACCTAGTAAGGGATCCTATCCTCCATACATGACAAGAAAACTTCACATCACATTTATACCTAATGTCCGTAAGACGGTTCTGCATTAGACGTAGTAAGAGAAACTATCCTCAACTAAGGAAAAGAAAACCTCATTTCACATTGATACCTGATGTCCAAATGATGGGTCTGCAAAAGACATAGTAAGGAAACATATCTTCATATTTTGATACCTCATGTCTGTAAGATGATTTTGGAATAGACGTATTAAAGGTACCTACCCTCAACTAAGGTCAAGAAAACCTCACATCACATTGAGGTCTGATGTCTGTAAGATGATTCTGCAATAGACATAGTAAGGGAACCTGCCCTAAACTAAGGAATAAAAAATCTCACATCGATATATGATGTCTATAACGTCGTTCTTCAATAGACGCATTACGGGTACCTATCCTCAACTATGGTCATGAAAACCTCCGATCACACTGATACCTGATGTCTGTAAGATGATTTTGCAATAGACGTATTACAGGTACCTACCCTCAACTGAGGTCAAGAAAACCTAATGTCACATTGAGGTCTGATGTCTGTAAGATGATTCTGCAATAGACATAGTATGGGAACCTATCCTAAACTAAGGAATAAAAAATCTCACATCACATCGATATATGATGTCTATAATGGTTCTTCAATAGACGCATTACGGGTACCTATCCTCAACTATGGTCATGAAAACCTCCGATCACACTGATACCTGATGTCTGTAAGATGATTTTGCAATAGACGTATTACAGGTACCTACCCTCAACTAAGGTCAAGAAAACCTAATGTCACATTGAGGTCTGATGTCTGTAAGATGATTCTGCAATAGACATAGTAAGGGAACCTATCCTAAACTAAGGAATAAAAAATCTCACATCACATCGATATATGATGTCTATAATGGTTCTTCAATAGACGCATTACGGGTACCTATCCTCAACTATGGTCAAGAAAACCTCCGATCACACTGAGACCTGATGTCTGTAAGATGGTTCTACAATAGACGTATTAAAGGAACCTATCCTCAACTAAGGTCAAGAAAACCTCAGATCACACTGATACCTGATGTCTGTTAGATGGTTCGAAAATACACGTATTAAAGGAACCTATCCTAACTTAGGGAAAGGGAACTTTACATGACATTTATACCTGATGTCCGTAAGACGGTTCTGCATAAGACGTAGTAAGACAAACTCTTCTCAACAAAGGAAGAAAACTTCACATCACATTTATACCTGATGTCTGTAAGATGGTTCTGCATTAGACGTAGAGAGAGAAACTATCCATAACTAAGGAAAAGAAAACCTCACATCACATTGGTACCAGATGCCTGTAAGATGGTTCTGCAATAGACGTATTAATGGAACCTATCCACAAATAATGAAAAGCAAACCCTACATCATATCTATACCTGATGACAGTAAGAATGTTTTGCAGTAGACCTAGTAAGGGATCCTATCCTCCATACATGACAAGAAAACTTCACATCACATTTATACCTGATGTCTTTAAGATGGTTCTGCATTAGATGTAGTAAGAGAAACTATCCTCAACAAAGGAAAGGAAAACTTCACATCACATTTATACCTGATGTCTGTAAGATGGTTCTGCATTAGACGTAGTAAGAGAAACTATCCTCAACTAAGGAAAAGAAAACCTCACATCACATTGGTACCTGATGCCTGTAAGATGGTTCTGCAATAGACGTATTAAAGGAACCTATCCTAACTTAGGGAAAAGAAAACCCTACATCACATCTATACCTGGTGTCTGTATGATGGTTCTGCAATAGACGTAGTAAGGGAAACTATCCACAACTAATGGAAAGCAAACCCTACATCATATCTATACCTGATGACAGTAAGAATGTTTTGCAGTAGACCTAGTAAGGGATCCTATTCTCCATACATGACAAGAAAACTTCACATCACATTTATACCTGATGTCTTTAAGATGGTTCTGCATTAGATGTAGTAAGAGAAACTATCCTCAACTAAGGAAAAGAAAACCTCATATCACATTGATACCTGATGTCCATATGATGGGTCTGCAAAAGACATAGTAAGGAAACCTATCTTCCATTACAGTCAAAAAAACCTCACATCATATTGATACCTCATGTCTGTAAGATGATTTTGGAACAGACGTATTAAAGGTATCTACCCTGAACTAAGGTCAAGAAAACCTCACATCACATTGAGGTCTGATGTCTGTAAGATGATTCTGCAATAGACAAAGTAATGGAACCTGTCCTAAACTAAGGAATAAAAAATCTCACATCACATCGATATATGATGTCTATAACATGGTTCTTCAATAGACGCATTACGGGTACCTATCTTCAACTATGGTCAAGAAAACCTCCGATCACCCTGAGACCTGATGTCTGTAAGATGGTTCTACAATAGACGTATTAAAGGAACCTATCCTCAACTAAGGTCAAGAAAACCTCAGATCACACTGATACCTGATGTCTGTAAGATGGTTCGAAAATACACGTATTACAGGAACCTATCCTAACTTAGGGAAAGGAAACTTTACATCACATTTATACCTGATGTCCGTAAGACGGTTCTGCATAAGACGTAGTAAGACAAACTCTTCTCAACAAAGGAAGAAAACTTCACATCACATTTATACCTGATGTCTGTAAGATGGTTCTGCATTAGACGTAGAGAGAGAAACTATCCATAACTAAGGAAAAGAAAACCTCACATCACATTGGTACCAGATGCCTGTAAGATGGTTCTTCAATAGACGTATTAAAGGAACCTGTCCTAACTTAGGGAAAAGAAAACGCTACATCACATCTATACCTGGTGTCTGTAAGATGGTTCTGCAATAGACGTAGTAAGGGAAACTATCCACAACTAATGAAAAGCAAACCCTACATTATATCTATACCTGATGACAGTAAGAATGTTTTGCAGTAGACCTAGTAAGGGATCCTATCCTCGATACATGACAAGAAAACTTCACATCACATTTATACCTGATGTCTTTAAGATGGTTCTGCATTAGATGTAGTAAGAGAAACTATCCTCAACAAAGGAAAAGAAAACTTCACATCACATCTATACCTGGTGTCTGTAAGATGGTTCTGCAATAGATGTAGTAAGGGAAACTATCCACAACTAATGAAAAGCAAACCCTACATCATATCTATACCTGATGACAGTAAGAATGTTTTGCAGTAGACCTAGTAAGGGATCCTATCCTCCATACATGACAAGAAAACTTCACATCACATTTATACCTGATGTCTTTAAGATGGTTCTGCATTAGATGTAGTAAGAGAAACTATCCTCAACAAAGGAAAAGAAAACTTCACATCACATTTATACCTGATGTCTGTAAGATGGTTCTGCATTAGACGTAGTAAGAGAAACTATCCTCAACTAAGGAAAAGAAAACCTCACATCAAATTGGTACCTGATGCCTGTAAGATGGTTCTGCAATAGACGTATTAAAGGAACCTATCCTAACTTAGGGAAAAGAAAACCCTACATCACATCTATACCTGGTGTCTGTATGATGGTTCTGCAATAGACGTAGTAAGGGAAACTATCCACAACTAATGAAAAGCTAACCCTACATCATATCTATACCTGATGACAGTAAGAATGTTTTGCAGAAGACCTAGTAAGGGATCCTATCCTCCATACATGACAAGAAAACTTCACAACACTGATGTCTTTAAGATGGTTCTGCATTAGATGTAGTAAGAGAAACTATCCTCAACTAAGGAAAAGAAAACCTCATATCACATTGATACCTGATGTCCATATGATGGGTTTGCAAAAGACATAGTAAGGAAACCTATCTTCCATTACGGTCAAAAAAACCTCACATCATATTGATACCTCATGTCTATAAGATGATTTTGGAACCGACGTATTAAAGGCACCTACCCTCAACTAAGGTCAAGAAAACCTCACATCACATTGAGGTCTGATGTCTGTAAGATGATTCTGCAATAGACATAGTAATGGAACCTGTCCTAAACTAAGGAATAAAAAATCTCACATCACATCGATATATGATGTCTATAACATGGTTCTTCAATAGACGCATTACGGGTACCTATCCTCAACTATGGTCAAAAAAACCTCCGATCACACTGATACCTGATGTCTGTAAGATGGTTCTACAATAGACGTATTAAAGGAACCTATCCTCAACTAAGGTCAAGAAAACCTCACATCACATCGAGGTCTGATGTCTGTAAGATGGTTCTACAGTAGACGTATTAAAGGAATCTAACGTAACTTAGGGAAAAGAAAACCCCACATCACATGTATACCTGGTGTCTGTGGGATGGTTCTGCAAAAGACGTAGTAAGGGAATCTATCCACAACCAAGGAAAAGAAAACCCCACATCACATTGATACCTGTTGTCTGTAAGGTTTTGCAGTAGACCTAGTAAGGGATCCTATTCTCCATACATGATATTCATACATGACTTTTGCAGAACCATCTTACAGACACAGGTATACATGTGATGTGGGGTTTTCTTTTCCCTACGTTACGTTAGGTTCCTTTAATACGTCTATTGTAGAACCATCTTACAGACATCAGACCTCAATGTGATGTGAGGTTTTCTTGACCTTAGTTGAGGATAGGTACTTTTAATACGTCTATTGCAAAATCATCTTACAGACATGAGGTATCAATATGATGTGAGGTTTCTTTGACCGTAATGGAAGATGTGGGGCCTCACATCACATTGATACCTGATGTCTGTAAGATGGTTGTGCAATAGACATATTAAAGGAACCTATTCTAACTTAGGGAAAAGAAAACCCCACATAACATCTATACCTGGTGTCTGTACTTTGGTTCTGCAATAGACGTATTAAGGGATCCTATCCTTCATACACGACAAGAAAACCTCACATGACATCGATATCTTTAAGATGGTCCTGCAATAGACGTAGTAAAGGAACCTATCATCTATTAAGGACCTCATTGATTCCAAAGATCCTTATGTAGGATTTGCCTAGTACAAAGGAAGGAGATTTCCTAGAAAAACCAAAGAAATTATCTTTAACCTAACCAGATCTTTTACAAATGTATCCGTCAGAATTATGTTATTGAAATACGTTTGTTCTTAAAAGAATAGAAATAATAAAGTAAGCACACAGAATTATCATTGTTTATTACCTCACTCAGGGAATTTAGGGTGGCTGGAAAGCCTTTGGCAAATATTAAAGGAAGCTCCAAGTCCATTGTTGTCCTAAAAGAAAGAATAACATAAAAACATAAATATCATTAGATTAAAGGTATTTTAATATGTATAGAGTTCAGATATAGGTTATGTGTCTTGCAGAATCTGCCGTAGTACTGCTTATTTTGTGCAAATATGAAAGGGAGGTAGAATGTAGAGCACATTCTGAGTTTTATTTTATAAACTCGACTATTAGATAGTTTTTATTCATTAACACGGGTTATATTATTTATTTAGTGGTAAGATACTATATATCATTTGAACGCAGGGCAGAAAGTGGCAGGTGCTAAAAAAAACCTTCTACACACAGCCGGCCAATAAATCATATTGAACTTCCGCAGACCGATTTAATAAAGAAATCAAATAATACATGAGCGTACACTAATTTACCGAGCTAAGTATCAACAAACCAATAATTGTTTTAACTCTTCAGTCATTGAAATGAAGCTTTTGAGTTAGGTTTAAACTTGCTATTCTGTTTATGTTAATATAGGATTTCACATATCGATTATGGGTATGTAACATCTATAAGCCCTTTAAAATGAGATGTTATTACAACAACTGTATATGGCTAGAGTAATTGTATCTTCTTTACGGATACATTGCAAACAGGTTATTGAACATTACTGAAAAACTTCAATTTAAAATATCCACACATACACTTGACTTACAATGATTCTAAAAGTAGGCAATGTTGATATATGCACAGATAAAATACACCAGGCAATATAAGTCATTTAAAGAGAATAATAGGAGTAAATTGTTTGTTAGAATGTTTATAAAATGATTCAAAATTGATGACAGTAAGAAATGGTAAGTTAGTTGGCTAAGTTTTTAAAAATAGAATTAAAGAAGAATAGCAAGCAGCAAAGAATGATTTCTTTGTTCATGGAAAATAAAGTGATTTCTTTGTTCAATCAAGTAAGATTTAAACTTTAAAAATGACATCCTTAGGTTAAATACTCAAGGTTTTAATCAACATAATACAAATAATTTGAATTCAAAACAAATACATTTATAAATAACAGGGAGATAAGTTACTTACACAATGAAGTATCTTTTTTTAAAAAAGACAAACTTTTCACAAGACAAAACACTACTCGTTAAAAACAAAACACTGTACACTTAACAAATGAATATTTGAGCAAATATAACGAACATTCCAAGAAATTATTCAATGACGTACTTTAATAAAACTTAAACCTAATCAGCCCGAAACACTTGGCGGGTGACGCTCTTACAAAATAATATCAATCTATATGTTATGTCTCGAATACTAGCGATCTAACATCGATATTTGCTCTAGGAGTAAAGATGGCCGACTTCAAAACTAAAGGAAAAACTTTATTCAGAATGCTATAATATAATATTTATAAACGAAATTATTGTTAAAATGCGAGTTTTAGAACAACATTTTTAGTTTTACAAATGTTATAGAAAAAAAACATCATTGCTACACTTCATGTATATTTGCGTAGACACAAATAAATCTTTGATCCTAAAAAAATTAAGCTTTTTGGAAAAAAAATAAAGTTTAACTCAAATAGAGTATCAATTGAAACATTTCTGAAAAAATACATAAATACACAAATATTTAAAGTGATGAATATTTACATTATAGTTGATATTTATTGCCCAATCTCGTATAAATATTTCTTTTCCTTATTTCATAAATTATTCTCATTCGAACGATTTTGCTTATTTAAATATACTAAAAGAAAAAAAATAATCTCTAAAATTTGAGCGCGTAAATGAAAATTCCTTGTATTTATTTATTATGAAAAAATATGTGCATTACGTACTCGTTAAACATGTAAATATATCTACTGGCGGACAATAAATTAATTATTGATTTTGCATAGAAGAAATTCATCATGATTGAGTAAGCTGCGAAGTGAATTGTTCAGTGGCGGTATCTGGTATGCTAAATTACAACTTCCTAGATACGCTATCTTGAAAGTATTTCTTTAAACTATTATAAGTCATAAGAGTAAGCGTCAACTATTATGAGCATCATGTATCACGTACAAACTATGAAAATATAAATAATTAAAGCAATAACAATAGTAAGACTGAGTTTCCAGTAACCTTATCAAACTTATGGTTAATTATGACAATACGTCATGCAGTCATCATTCTTAAATTGATATTTCGGAAATTTATGCAGTACTCAGACGAAATACTAGAACTGAAGGAATGAAAACGATGTCAATTATGATTAGGATGACGACATAACCTCAAAATAGAATATAGAACAGTTCCTTTATTGTGGATTGGGCGCCATGTTAGTACGTCATCCATACATTTGTATTACCGCAAGTTGATCTAACATAAGCCAGATGTTGTTCCGCCAGTTTATTGTTGTCATACCTTCTGTTTGAGACAGTCGTCAACGGCATTGGTTGGAGTATTGTGTGGGAGCGCTTTCGACATAAGTACGCCATTCTGAAACTACTGTTGGGGTAGTAATAAGTGTAGTTTCTGGAGTCAGAGTATTTAGACTGAGGTTAAGTGAGTTGTTTGCGTCGGTAGGGTCCGTCCAGGTAATTTGTTTTGGTATTTTTCAGGTTGTCCATGTTATTTTGGTTGGTATTGAGGTACTATGTGTCAAGGGTGTTGCAGGTGCGTTACCTTTCATAGGCTAAAAAAGCAGGTAGTCCATAGTCCGTTGGTATATTGCGGTTTATTTTGTGAAATGACATGTCCTATTTTTATATTAAATATATTTTCGTTTTGTTTGTTAATAAATAACACCAAAGAAAAACGCACACATCGGAGCAGCTCAAAAGGCGCTGGCCTTCACGTACACAGGACCGGTAACAATGCGGCTCATGAACCTGTTCAACAAAGTAAGCTAAAGACAGCGCTTAAAAAAGACAACTAACGGCTATACCCCAGAAACTATATTGAGAGACCTAATAGATCTGGCTTAAAATTTAGAAACTAACGTGCACTTATGACCACATATTCATCGGACAAACAGCACGTACACTGACAATTAGATACATAAGATATTTTAGACATAAAAAACGCGACTAAAACAATGCAAACCATGTACAAGAGCACGCACAGTACCCTGCCAACACACAGAACAGTAGTTACGGTAGTACAGTAGTATGAGGTTATTACACAGCCAAAAAAAAAGTCCGACTCAAAGGAACTGCGTCATCTTAGCGCGTTTCCGTTCTTTTCCCTCTTGTCATTTGGAAAGCTTGGAATAGAAATAGTTAATATTTTGTTTTCATCTTTTTGAAAAGTGTTATGACGTTTTAGATTAAATATTCGTCTTAAAACGAAAAGCAAGATTTTAGGCGCAGGAAACACCATTTTTTCTAAGCGGAAATTAATCCCTCGGCTTTCTTAAATTCCGCTCCAGACAAACCTTTTACAAATAGAGGCTTGCTGACAAAATCATCTCTGTGCAGGACACGAGAGGAATCCTTCAATCAAGGCTGAAAATAATCTTCACAGGAACGCTGGTTGTTCCAGAGAAACAGGACATCAGCTCAGCAGCTCCTTCCACGCTTCCTTCGACCCAAACAGGACCAGACACAGCAGTAGCGTCCTAAGAGCAGCACATCCAGAACCGCCCAGGATCTTGCTGTTGTTTTGAGCTCTATAGTCCTGCTGGAGTCAGACAGCCAGTCTTTGATCCCAACAGCAATCGGTTGATGAGAATTCTAACTAGCGTTATAAAGTAAAACTCATCTCCGTTGGCCTTCTTCTTACGTAACGTACGTCATCACGCACAGCTCGCATTGCTTTTCGTTACAAGGACAGGAGATCTATTCCTTTTGGCGCCGAATCGAGATTCGCTCGTAGATTTGGATGTTACTTCCCCACCTTTATTAGTGTGTAGCACCTGGTTTAGCAGCTAGGGGTGAGTACTAGAGTGGACGATTGTTGCGTGTGTGTAGTTATTCGGGATAGGGTCTTAAATCCCCGGTACTAAGCACCTATGACCCTGCCTGTTTGTTATTACGGAACAGTTTCCAGTAGAGCTCAATCTCCCCCCCCCAAAAATTATCTGAACCCTTCCAAGTTTCTTTCTTCTTTTCATAGTGTTTTATTAAATCAGTAAAAAAACACGAGGAAACTCATCTTATAAAATAATTAAATAAAGAAGGATTTTTTATGCAGAATTTTTAATGCTATAACACTATAATGAGTATCATATAAAATTCTCTAACGGTTCAAACGAGATCATCATTAGAAATCTGGATATCTGAGCCTCGTTGATAAGTGTCTTTTATTGTAATTTTCTGAGCCTGAAAATTACAATCACATTTAATAAGGTCCTAAATTGTCACCAAGCACGGGAAAAAACAGTATATGAAATTTATCTTTGAACTGAAATTCTAATAAGTTCTTCTGTTCCTTATCACTACATTCCTGACTGCTGATTCAACCGCTGATGCAGCAACGGAAAGGAGATCCAGGACAGTTCAAATTAATAATAATCGCTATCTGGCTAACTTTAGTAAATGAAGATTATAGATAGTAAAGTAATTGTATTATCTTCAAGCTTTCGCTTATTATAATTATGAGCGTGTTTCTTTATTTAAAAACCCGCTTAAGATAGCAACCCGAAAATACACACATACCTATATAAATATATGCTTGGTTGTGACGAACCGTCCACAGAAATGATTCGAATTTGATGAAAAATACATAAATTTCACTTAAATGTGACAGGTCAGTTTTACCAAAACTGAAGTCTTGACATAGCCTATCTATATTATGCTGAGGATTGGTGTAAAAAGTTGAAAATTTTGGTGAATCCAGAGAAATACAGCCAAATAAGATTCACTCTCAATAAAAGAACTTGACCTCCAGTTTACATATCCTGTCAATAACTTCCTGTATCCAACGAAGTGCGCGACCTGGGATTACTACTATATAGGAGACTCACTTGGAACTGAACAGGAGATACGGATATTAAAATTAAATTTAAATTTAAATTAAATCAAAGTTTGGGGGAGGGGGGCTCACCCACCCCCCTTATATAGGCCCATAGGGGCACCTGAAATACGAGACAACGATCTGGGAGAGCATAACTAACTGAGTAACGTGGACATTTGAAACAAACTGGGCGAGGAGGGCGCGAACGGAACAACGAACTGTGGGACGCAGGTTGTGTCAACTTTACACTGCAAGGGAACTGAGAAACGAGAATGGTAATAAATATGGGTCGCAGAATGCGAGAGAATGAACTGTGTATCATGGAAGGTGACAACATGCAGCGAAGAATGATTTTTTTCCCCAATCTCCATCAAGCGACTAATGGCTGAAAATGAGATGATAAGAAGAGAGAAAGAGATGATAGCTGTAGTGAGAGTGTTTCCTTATTGGTGAGCATCTGGAGTCGATCCGTTACATAAGATTGGCTCGTGAGTCCGTAAGTAGGTTATCAGTTCCTCGGTGGAAATGTGGTCAGACCAGGGGTGGCAAGGGTCACTGCTCCGTGGCGGGGGTCTCCATCTCCCACAACACGTAATTCCCATCTCGGGAATAGGCGTTTAGCGATGGCAACAATTACAGGAGTCTTATGACAGTTTCCCTTCTACCAAGTCGCTTAGAAGGGAACCTGCTTTTAGGATCTTCCACTGGTGCATAACAGGTTTTGAGATAAACAAATACTTATTTCACTTATATTGGCTCCGCTCTCTCGTAATAAGACAGTCCAATTTCATAAATACTTAATGAGGAACTTTGTCTGATATGTTAGAAATAGATGTTGACGCTCTGTGGTCCACAGAAATGGTCCGTTGTTAATCAATCCTTTGGTAAAATATTCTTTGCCTGAAATGAAATGTCCAGTTCGTTGATAAGCAGAATCCACTTATCCGTTTTTCTGCTAAACCGGCGCAAGGGCAATTGTTGCGCCTACATATAGGTTACCACCCTTCCTAATCATCCATGGTGGAGCAGGGAATTTATCAATGAGCCCATCGATGAAAAAAAAACTAAAGTTAGCCACTTGACCACGGGGAGACCCGAGTTTTATTGTTATTTTGGAATCGAAAAAGAAAACAGTTTGATGGCGATATCTTAAGCAAATAAATATATCCTATATTCTATTTATATTCTTATTTGTCAAGGATTATACCTCCCTAATTATTATTGAAGAGGTATAATCCCTGAAGATATACAGTTGTTAAATACTATACATCATACATTATTATTTTTTTTTATTTTTATATTACGGCGCATCGACAAATCTGGACCATTAGTGCCGGTTAAAAAAAAAATAAAAAACTCATACATTATTTTATTGTGAAAATATTTTCAACAACTGTACATCTTCTGAGAAATATTAGAAAGTATTAACTTTATGTAAATGTAACATATATATATATATATATATATATATATATATATATATATATATATATATATATATATATATACATACATAAATGTGTATTAAAAACACTGTAGTTTCATAAGAAACTAGAACTAGAACAAAGGAGGTCGTTGTGGATGGGTTTATTTCTTTAAGGACTCTTGTTAATTAAAGTAAAAAAATATTACACAACGCAAGTGTAATGTGTCCGTAATATTATGCAATATGGAAATGGACTGCATTAATCTGAGGAAATGCATTCTTCATATGCCAGCGAACACGATACCTTACAAAGATTATTGTGTCAATATAAGCATAGAGAATTTCACTATCTTTTCATCGGAGATTTAATATTAGCATTGGGAAGAGGCAAGAAATTAGTAAAATACTTGTATTTCCCAAATTCAAATATTAATAATTTGAAAGAAAGAAAATTGAAGGAGAAATTAATAAACGCTAATAGTCAAGGAGTTTTTATAGTTATTAAATGATTTAGTTATTCTTAATTGGAGATCTAAAAGTAATGTTGAGAGAGGCAATTAAATTTAGAGGAGAACAAGGTTGCTCTGTCTTGGACTTCACTTAACTGACTTTAAAGTAAATATTCAAATTTATAAGATCATCAGCTTTCAATATTGTTTTTTAGGTACTTCACTGTTTAAGGAAACTCACAATAAATAATATTAACGTTATACCTATATTGAAAAATGCAATTTTTTAAAAATTTATTTTGATATATTTAGTAACTTTCGTTTCTGTTTCTTTTATAATTTGTTTCTCTTATTAAGGCCCGGTGCACACTGAAGAAACTGGTTTCATGAAACTGATAGATAGAAAACCATTGGTTGGTGCACACAGTTTCATGAAACCGATTTCATGAAATTCGTTAAATTGGTTTCCTGTTGCTTCATTTTCGGCGTTCGGATGTTCCAATTGTACAAGAGAACAATCGAAGGAAGTTGAAGTAACTTTCCGCGGGTAAGAAGATAGAAACTAATTATAATTAGTAATAATTAATAATTATTAATTATTATCGATTTGTGATAGTGATGGGCGATTCTCGAATGTGAATCGATTAGAATCGAAAAATTGGTGTTTATTGGAGAGCTCCCCTATGTCATGATGGAATGTCATGATCTTCTCTATGAAGAAGGCCAGTTATTAACTGTAAACTTCACGGTCCTCAGATAATTTTCAGTGGTGTTCGTCCAGACTAGTTGCCAGTTATGCAAGATTGTTTGGACAATGTATCGGGATTATTCTATTCTAAGTTTCTTCACCGGGAAGTATTTTTGATATTAATACGGATTACACCAAAAAGCCAAATTAATACCAATATATACAATCTAGCACAAAAATAAATTGTCCTTCTGCAGGCTTACTGCAGCGAGAAAAAAAAAGCGTTTAAAAAAATATAAATGTACACGTATATAGAAACATAGAAGGAAGGAAACACGCTAAAGAAAATAATAAGATGTTGTATTGCCTATAAAATAGTCATCATACTGTACATTGTCAACAGGAACCTGCTAAACGCATGATTAACTAACACCGTGTCCAGTGAGTTATGCCCTGTAGAATCTTGAATGAATTGTGATGACACGGAGGTCTTCAACACAAACGGTATCTAGTAGTTTGATGATTGTTACATAAGTTACTCATCAAGATGTTACGCCAGGCAAGGTCTGCAAATCTTGATCGCTCTGTATTGTCCCTTGCTGCCCCTAGCTTAGATCCTGAAATCTCATTATTCAGCGTATTTACCGTTATTTCAATACATATATTAATCATGAATTGCGCACATTCTCCAGAAACGAGTCTGCTCGTCTAATTTCTTGGAATGGACAAGTTACTTCACAAGTTTCTCAACAATGTGAACACGCTCATGGTAGATTCTTTATTAACGAAACATCTGAGAGCTCTCCTGTTCCCTGAGAAAATGGAACATCCTATTTTGGTAATTGGCAATAATAACACAACTGTGAAATGCATTTCGACATTGAAGAAGAATGAAAAGTTTTAATAAGATCAATAGGTGCTGTTTAGAAAACTTCCTTGTTGTATCTTTCCAATCAGTTGAATTAATTATAAACACACGCGACTTAATTAAACCACAATATATAACGTAGTCCGCCACGCAGGGGCTGCATAACTAAGCACATTCCTCAAAAGCTATTGTACACTGCATTCCTTAATAATTTGGTTAAGATAACCAGTATGGATAAATAAATAAATAACTGTTTCGCTATTTTATGTTTGTAATGAACAGTAGCATCCTGATACAACGCCTATGTTCAGTGCTCCTAGCGGTAGAAGAAGCAACCAATGCCAGACCCGTTTTGGGGCTTAATTCAATTTGAACATAATTCAAAACGTTCGGCGGGTATGAGAAAATTAGTAATTTGGTTCTAGAGAAAAACCCCCTTTCACATACACCGATTTAGCTTATATTTACAAGACATCTTTCTCTTTAGATGCCTACGACATATACCGAGTTTCGTTGCAATATCACAAACATTACGACTGGTATTGGCAAATTGGCATAGGTGCCAATAGTTGATACGCCATTAAACACGAAACAAAAAAACGATTACTTCATAAAATGAGTATAAACGCAAAACAAATTAAATCTAATGGTAAGATAATTCTATTTCCCCTATGGATGATTAACTGCACTTCAAAGTAAACTAAGCGTGAGTTTTGGCTTGTTTGTGTGATAGAACGACATAAAACGGACTTGCGTCTGACTGCATACAATTTCAGCAATTTATTTTCAAGCAGACCACTGCCTTCGATTCACACACTAAAAGCTCACTTGAATCTGGCAGACTGCCAGATGTATTTCGTCGTTTGTATGGACGTGCTTCTGGAATAAGTAACGGAATAAGTTGTACGAGTAATGTTTTCGCCTATTTCTGCAGAATATTTCGCCACGAGCCGGGCAGCACTCCAACTAGTTGGTTGCTTCATATTGTGCGTGCTTGCAACTAAATAGTGTCTCTGCAATGCTGATACACCCTTGGTAAGGATTACTTTCTCGAGCCAAACATCCCATACGTATCACTCCGCAAAGGAAATCAAGGATTTTTTTGTGGTTGCGAGTTTCTCCACTCCCGATAAGAAAGGATCCCCCGCGCATGAGGTTGACAGTAGACACAATTTGGATATGAGACAAGACAGATGATATTTCATAACCCAGAGATAACCAAAAAACCGGGTCGTTCTAATATAAATATATATATATATATATATATATATATATATATATATATATATATATATATATATATATATATATGTATACATATATTACCACACACATACATATATAACCTGCAATAATTGTCTGTATTTTTATAGAATGTGCCAAAAAATGCTGCTTTGACTAGAGTGAAGTCAAGTTCGTTAGCCCTCAATTTCTGCACATCTTAATACTGTTTTATTCGGCGAAATTCGTGTGAAAAAAAATCATTGCGTCTATGGTTTTGCGTTAATAGGTTCTTATTCGGACGCGGAGAATCGAATTGAGGCGTTGCGAATACGAAGGGCGAACTCTACAAAAGGTAGTATGCGGAAAATGTTTTTGAATATTTTTTATTAATCAACAAATTGTATAGGAATTGACGAGGAATTAGTGTGAACTTGATGTTGAGTTCGCCCTTCGTATACGCAACGGCTCAATTACGAGGCTCGTATATCACCTTGAACGTGGTGTTTTTTTTTTTATCTTTTTCAGAAGTGTCCCTAAAAAGTGCGGAGCTAGTTATATATAAATTAAAGTACTTATAAATATAAAAGGTTTTATACTCACTAAATAACCTCCCTATTCACCTCAACCACCCTACGGGACCATCCTCAAGCATTGCTTCGCAGGAGAGGGTTGAACTTATGCTTCATTAGTGGACTACATTTTTTTAAGCCACAGTCAGGCCTTTTCTCTTCAATTCCTCAAATGGAGCTTCTTGTCGATGGGAGTGTATTCCATTACTTCCTTCCAGTTCTCGCTATTAGTCAGGATTAGGCTGATCAGATTTTCTGGTTTCAGTACCTCGCCTAGTTTCCGGTCTAAGTCTAATGGTCTTGTTTTGATCAAATTTCGGATAAAACTGTTCTGACTAAAGTGAAAGATCAAGTTCGTTGGCCTGCAAAATCCGCACACCGAAACACATGAAAAAAAAAACTTTGGTGATGAAAAACGTTACTTCATTCATCAAAAATAGGATTTTGATACATTGGAGGTGAAAAAGTAACAAAACCTATATGTAAATAGGTCTTCCTTCAAAGCGCTTTCACAACAAACACTAGTACGACATTCTGTTCTAATGTGCTCTTAAAAACTCCTTTTTAGATTTACTTATAAAATGTCTCTGCAAGGACCCCTCCCTTCGAATTATTTGGGGAAACCCCTGCCTGATGAACCACCATAGATTCAGTGGTGTCAAGGCCAAGATTGAATATTTCAAGCAGTATAGTTATTACTGTGGTGAATTCAGGAATTCAAACCGAGTAAGCAAATCTAAACTAAATATGTATATTATTATAATATAGTGAGTAAAAAAAGGGTTAAGTTAAATAATAAAGGAAGTAGCAAAGTTGAAATAAGTTTCTTTCACTGTATTAAAAAAAAATATTTTATATGAATTTATTACGTAATTATTGGCAGTTGAAACGCACCCCATTATCCGAAGAACACGACTTGGTTGAGTCGTGGCTATCAGAAAAACAGGATTTACGCGTTTCACTCCTTAAATCACTCACTACGTATTTGCAAGAAAAAAACGTTTCATATTCCAGGCATATACTATTTACGTAACACGGTCATGTATAATTTTTCAACTATCTACTTTACTAATTGAGTTCCCGTGCTCTCATCGGTCTCCTGAAAGTATTTTCTTTCGGATTACAGTCCCTCGAGATTTTGGTCCTAGTGGTTAAAGCCTCGTATGCTTAAGAATTCGTTTCGACAGGCATAAACGAACATTTGCTCAGGAACCAAACTATTAATTTGCCCGTTCCAATGAAAACATGAGTATTAAAAAATAAAATAAATCGGTTCATTAAAAGGGGCGTAATCTCTATTATGTTCAAATTGAATTAAACCGCTCGGGCACACAGGACGCGATCATTCGCAGCGGGCAGCGATATCTGACCGAGGGTGGCAGGCGATCTACTTGTATTACAAAGTATTACATTGGCCCTGTCAAACAAAGAATGATCTGTCGCGGCGAGCTCGCCTTTATCGGTTTGCCGGGCGATACATTGTAAACAATTACAGATTTGTCGCGCGATCAGTTTGGTAAAATTAGTGAAGAAACTGAATTTCTTTCCTTGTATTGATATAATGTAGCCAACACCGTCTTTTCTTTCTATTTCGCAAAAATAGTAGAAGAAGTAGTTATTTCTCGTCCGAGCAAATCATTTCCGTATAGAACTAATGTATTGCAACAATAATAATAACAGAACTACAAAAACTAGCAGAACATGTCCTCTAGAAAGGAACCCGTTTACTGTATTGCTCACAAAATATATCGCGTTCTATGTGATGTCCCCAGGGCGCAGGCCGCCGCGACGATCGTTCGATCGCTGGTTGCCGCGACTCCTGGATAGCGTCACCGTGTGTCCTCTTAAGAGGAGTCACTCAACAAAGCAAAGGAACAACGCCTTAAAAACACAAAATTACCACGGATTACTCTTTTCAATCATTAAATACACCAACACAAGGAAGATCTGGAAACCACTGAAGCACGTCCAGCAGCAAATTACTCACATTTAAAGGCCAAGAGTACACTCTTCCTCCGAGGTAGGAAGCCGGGAGGTTTATTTGATAAGATTACAACTACTTTCCATTCAGGTAGATGTTTGAATTGCACTCAAGTCGTTTGAAATTGTCAAATCGTCATCTATCTTACCTGTTGGGCTACTGAACTGCTCCATGTTAAAATTTATGTATGTATTGTTCGTTTTATTTGTGTTTAAAGGCACAAAACTTCGGAGATATCATTGCCGGGATGTATGAATTATTTATCTATTATATATAAAATTCTCGTGCCACTGTGTTTGTTACAAAACTCTTCCGAAACGGCCTGACTGATTTTTATGAAATTTTATGTGTATATTCGGTAGGTCTGAGAATAGGATATAAACTATTTTTCATTTCCCCAAGAAATAGGGCCGGTCCACCCCAAAACCTTTTTTTATTTTGTATGATTCGGCAATAAAAATACATGCTACCAAAAATGTTCACCCTTCTACCGCCAATGTCCATTTTTTAATAGCGATATTAGTACTTCAATAATTTTCAACCATTGGTGGTCGATCAATTACACACGCAAAATCAAGGTAATTTAAGGACAAATATGTTTATTTTACAAAAAATGAATCTGCAGTCAAAAATTCATATTTGCAAAATAGACATATTTGTCCTTGAAATGACCCAGATTTTGCAGCGATGGGGTGAAACAGATCGGATTCGAATTCAGCGACCCTCAAAGCCATGGAAGCTCTAGTTATTTCGAAACAACTTCATACGAAATTTGACCTTCAAATGCCCCGAAACCTGACGTGCTGGAGTGAAACGGACTCCGGGTTCGGATTCAGCGTGGCTAAATACATAAGAATATATGTATAGTGTCTCTGGAAAATATCAATTTTTTTTATATTGTGTGCCTGTGTTATCACTCGATCAATTACTCCTGCCAGGCGTCTACCGGTTTCACTTCTCAACCAGTAAACAGCACGAAGTAACGATGAGAACGAAGCCGGTCTCCTATTTCTGTCCCCGGTGATTAGTGATAGAGATATTATTTTAAATATATTTTTTTAGATAATAAAGTAAAATAAATTGAAAAAAATGGATATTTGGTGTTTTGTTGTTTTTATAGGCCGTCATCCCTGTATCCCTCTTTCTGTCATAGACCACATTCCAATACACGTACAATAATTTAGTTACCTTTTTATTTTACTACCAAAATAATCACTAGAAATAATTTATATGGCAAACGTTGTTTTGCCATATAAATTATTTTATAGTATATAAATTATATATAAATCTTAACCACCGTTATTTTCGTTATCTATGAGTTCTAAAAAATGAAATTTTCATGTCGCCGCTTCCGGTTATACGTGAATATCAATAATGATGTAAATAAATACAATTAATAGAAAATAAATAACAAAAAATATAGCATAATATTATTAAATTATGTATAATAATAGTATACAAATAACAACATTTATGAGGAATGGACCACGTAGTTGACGCAATTAAAAATAAATTAATATTACTACAAGGAAGTGTCCTTCCATATGACTTCACCCACTAAATCAAAAGCATTTCTTCATAATTTATGCTTCTGAAAGCGGTTTTGAGTAGCTATGGTTAACCCGCCTGGGTTTGACAGCTTAAACGGGACCCCAAGGCCTACCGGAAAGCAAGTGCTCCTCGGGAAGCTCAGCTGTAAGGTTCAGCTGTTGAATAAGAATGAAAGTGTAGGCAACTGACCTGCTTCATATCTAGGAACCGGTTTTGATCATTCGCCGATCTTATATCGGTCATACTCTTAGCAGCTTTCCGCCAGCTCAATTATACAATTAGGCAATCGGTTTTAGAACAACTGCATCGGAGAGACCATCTAATGTAGGCATAACAGACGAGGCAAACTGCTATGTGAAACTTGCGACGTGTCTTTAACTGTAAAACACTTACTAACACACTGCCTTAAAAGAGACATCTTACAGGTTCCTCGAACCCTAAGTAAACTGTCATCACATATTGCTAACATACTGATATACTTAAAGACATACAATAAAATACAGTAATACCACACATAACCCACAATTTCAGCCAAGTCAATGTTTCATATTTCAGAATAATTGACCTCCGGTTTATTCTAATTTCCAAAATATCATTAGGATTACTAATTATTATCATTACGTTTTACTCTTTATATATTTATTTTTATTATTCATTTTCCACGATCTGCTGTTTATTCTTTAATTTCGTTACTGATCCTGATCTTATAATTATTTTATAAACTATTTTTTTTAAATTATTTTAGGGCAGATCACCATTGCCTCTTCCGGTTACTAATGAAAATAAGATGGAGGTCACATTTTTTTTTTTTTTTTTTTTTTTTTTTTTTTTTTTTTTTTTTTTTTTTTTTTTTTTAGCTACAAAAACTTGATATATAGCATTCTCACAATAAACGAATGGTCGAGTTTCTTTAATACTAAAATCAGATTACTGGAGGTGGGGTTTAATCTGGATACAAATTATTATTATGCTCCTATCGGTCTAAATGTTTGTTATATTTCCACGAAGCTCCACATACGTCGTTCTCATCTAACAAGAAAGATGTGTTGTAAAAATAAACTAAATCCGTACATTGGGGGTACGGGGGGTTTCTGCGGAACCAAATTTTTTACTTGCCAGTACCGGTCATTATTTTTTACTTCCTGGCATCGAAACTCGGTGCATATCATGCTCAAGTGATGAGGAACATGTTTTGTTAGGAAAAAAGTCAAATGAGTCCTTTACAAGAATGAGCTTGGTTAAGTAGCTCCTGAGGGACTTTTTTTCTTGAGTTATACATATTGAAGGGGCAGATTTGATAGATCATGGGTTCAAAATCTCAGTTTTCATCTTTAGAACTACCATGTATCTACTGTATGTTTTTGCTTTGCTTCGTACAGGACATAGATGTAAAGGAGGGTAACGACACTACTGTCTAGTTACGTCATGAAAACCACTAGTGATTAACTAGCACGACAGTGTGTAATTTACTACCACAAATATTTCTTAATGGTTAAACTTTCCTTCTCCGTTAACATTGACTGGTAATTCGAGTTTTTCGTTTGCGTCTGTGATATTTTTAATAGTGCTGACAATGCCCACGTTTCTGACGGACTAAAATATATCGTGTTAAGTACAGTACGATATGTGTTGAACATGAAGGAAAATTAACTACGAGTTTTCATTAAGCTTCTTATAATGTTTAATTACATAGACCATAATAATTTAATTAAGCCAATGTTAACAATTTAAAGGTGTTGTAAATATTTGACTACCTCTTTCTTGATCCATTCATGGAATATTGTTCGATTTCCACTAATGGTGGTCAAAATTTTTAAACAAGTCAATAAAAAGTCCTCATCTTGTGCGTCCTTATTATTTCGAAAAATCAACACTTCATCGCCGATTCTCTCACTAAAGTGGTTCTATCGAATTTACGTAAAAACCTATATATTTGAGAAAATGAATAAATGTTCAAATCTGCTAAAGTTTGTAGCTAAAATATTTCTTTGTGTAATTTTCCCTCTAAGAACTCAAAAAAAAATTAAAAATTATAAACAACCTTGTTTAAGTACACTAACGAAATCAGAATTCTAGTTTTACCCATTGCCTCAAAAACTGTTAAATATGTCACCATGGGGTATTTTTGAGCATCGACAAAAAGTAATTTTAGAACCCAGAAATATGGGTATAATAGTAACACCACGAAATAATATAAGACAACTCGAGGGAAATTAAACGCAAAGAAATATTTTTCGCATAGTGTCGGAAAAAGGTAAAGAATGATAATTTTGTATCTTATGATTTAAAATGGAGTCTGGTGGTATTCGATATGGAGAAAAAATGATCGAGGTACTTACTTGCATAGTCCGATCTGGCACTTGGGAAAGAAACCAAAATGAAAAATAGGGGTAGTGAAGGAAACATAGGAGGAAAGGTCATACATCCAGTCTCCAACCGCAACATAATTAATGTAATGAGCGAGTTCCAGCTGGAAGGATCGTTTGAAAGTTCAGGAGGTCAGCTAAACAGAGCTGAGGAAGATCTTGACTCCGAATATTTAGGACATTAATCAAGCGGTTTGAGGTACGTACGACTGAGAACTAAAGCGGGAGGCGTCCAGATAAGGTGCAGGCCTTGATTGGCTAGTTTTGACTAATCAAAGGTATTTTGTGGTAAAAACATTGCGTCATCTAAGAAATGTCAAAATGAGGCAAAAAGTAGTCCCCTTGGTACTTAAATAAATGTCGGTGAAAATATGGCACATTCACTTTCCTTAGCCCTTTTTCGTCGTTCTCAAGCCTCTGTTAGGTCTGTAGCCTGAGAAGTGTTTTTGTTACATTTTTCTAGCAGAAGAACATCTTATTAATCTTATGAAGAACGTACTATTCCATCGATGGCGTTTTATCAATGGTGTAAACCTGCCGACTTTCTCATACCCCTGAATGCCGCTGTGTGATGGAACCCACATGAAAGACACCAATTATTTTCAATGATAAATCATTGCGAAATTGTATGATACCTTTATTTTTTAATAACATAAGTTATTGGATTCATGTATGGAAACATCATTTCAGCACTAACCGAACTGCTTTCCTTTCACAGAAAAGTGACTTACTTTATTTAATTTATGAAAAAAAACACACAATACTTACATTGGCAAATTGAATCCAAACTGACGATTAAGGCTTTAGTTTCTGCATGTAATTTAGCCAGGCCAGCTGAAAAAATATTTGAATGTTCTTCTAGAGTGCATCAATAGTGGAACTACACGCCGAATGACCCTATAAGGGGAGATCCCCATGAGCTGGGATTACACGTTGCAGTTATGCAACAGCTGTCCATACAGCAGGTTGTACTGACCTATGATGCAAGTGATATGGCGGGGTCTTCCTCATCAGTCCAGGCGTACAGTATGTGATAATCGTATACGAGCCTCAAGATATTGAATGGTTGAACCTTGATTATTATTTTTGTCGGCTAATCACGTACATATTAATCTCAATTTTTGTATGTAGTGTTGCAATTTTTAAGAGGTACGAATCAAATTTAACTTCTTTCCTTTTCCGCAAAAACACGTAAAGAGCTCACCCAAGTAGAGAAGAATGAAAATAAAGCATCCATTGTTGACATAGCGATCTCCAATGACAGGACTCGCTGCAACACAGTCAAAGTGGAAATAGAAAAATACAAGCAATTATCCTTGAACTTAGGAGAATTTAGGAAATGCCTGACATTAAAGTTATCCCTGCAGTGCTTGCTTGGACTGCAGTAATACTGACGGATTTAAGGAAATAACTTCATAATCTTGACTAATCAGATGAATTTTATAATACTATGCAGAAATCATTAATCCTCAGTAACACCAGAAGAGCCAGAAAGTTTTTCCTCGTTTAAATACAGATTAATATAGTGATGTAGACACCCTCTGGATTTTCCAGCGACAGATATATATCCAGACTGAATAATCTGAGATGACCTAAAATATAGTGCGAATATATTTCATACACTGACCACTAGAAATGTCTCATAAAAATTAAAATAAAAAAATAAATGGACGTTAAAATTTAGAAACTTTATGTTTCCAAGAAGTGTTTTGTAAACACCCATTATATTTGCCAGCATGACCAAGCAGTGTTCTGACTGGGGATGCTGATAGGTGAGGAGGCAGTGCAAGGGTTCGGGATATTATTAACTCGGATGGACCATCACCATGTATAGCGTAAACTCTATGAGGGACAAAATCACAGTTTATGTCTAGTAATTCAAGGTCTACCATCATAGTTGAAATAAACTGCAAATAAAAATAATATTATGAAATAGATAAATTACAGTAACAGCTGACCTGTTATCGTCCTCAACGCATGCCTGCTCTAACCAACTAAAAATTCAAACCCCTCCAAAAATATGCACTTAAAAATTTCAATATCAAAGAAATCCTCTCTTAGCGAGTGTTTACATTCTAAAGAGAGTGTCCATGCAAAATTTCAAAATTTTCTGCCGAGTGGTTTGGGCTGGGCGATGATAAGTGAGTGAGTGGTGTTTGACAAATATATATTAGATAATTTTGTGCCACCCACATATTTCTTATGAAAGTCATTCTATGTTATTTTTGCACCGTCATGGTTATCACCAAATAACCATCTTTAGAAAAAGTATATAATATGAGTGCTGTGTAAATATTTTATACATTATAGTAACAGCGAATCGTAAAAATAGATGTGCAATTGGTAATATTGGGCAATTTGGCTAAAACAGGCAGTGAACGAATGCTAAAAATGACATAATTACAGCTGTTCGTCTGGCTCCGAATTGGATTCTGCGAAATTATTTGTTGACTTTCATTTTACTTTTTTTTAATATTTATATGAAATATTAATTAAAAACTATAGAAGATAAAAACTTTTAATTAAAAATATTTATTTTCTAAAGTATTTTGATAAATGATATTTCCAAAAAATAAAAGATTGGTAACCAGTATGTAAATCTTTCCAAAATCTTTATAATGTATAAGTGGAGGCTAAAATTAAAAAAAAAAAAAAAAAAAAAAAAAAAAAAAAAAAAAAAAAAAAAAAAAAAAAATGATATTAGACCAATAATAAACCTTTGAATTACTCAGATCTGCATTCCGGTATGCATATTCACTTCCCAAGGACGAGGAAATGAAAATTATTGTCATTTGAATCAATTCTCACATTCCAAGATTCAAATCACTGACCTATCATCGCCAGCCCAAACCACTTGACAGAAAAATTTGAAATTTTGCATGTACACTCTCTTTTGATAGTAAAAACTCGCTAAGAAAGTTTTTTTTTATTCAAATTTTTGAGTATTTTTAGAGGGGTTTAAATTGTTAGTTAGTTGGGTTTAAAGAGAGCAGGTACGCCTAGGCAGCCTGAGTTGCTAGGACGATAACAGGTCAGCTGTTACCATACTGTACCCATTTCATAATATTATTTTTATTTCCGGTTCATTTCAACTACGATGGCAGACCTTGAATTACTAAAAATAAACTGGGGTTTTCTCCCTCATAGAGTGGTGATGGTCCATCCGAGGTAATAATATCCCGAACCCTTGCAGAGCCTCCTCACCCATCAGCATCCCCAGTCAGAACACTTCTTGGTCTTGCTGGCAAATATAATGGGTGTTCCCAAATGACATCTTGAAAACAGAATTTTTTAAAATTTTAACGTCCATTTATCATTTACACCATATTTGAACCTTTACTGGTTAATCTCCGGTTAATGGTAACTTATAGATAACGGTTCATCTCTAGATTATCTATTTCTTGACACTGGTCCGGAGCACCCCACTGTCATGAAACATTATAATTTAATTACTTATCTATTTAGGAATAACGCATAGTTTGACGGGAACCGTGCTATAATAAACTGGACAAAATTTTGTTGTAGCGTTAAATTTGATGATACATTATTTAACGCAATAAAATAACTACTTATCTGCCGTGATGAAGCACGTTTAGTCAGCTAGTTTTATATAAAAAAAGTCCGACTCGCAGGAACTGCGTCATCTTAGCGCGGTTCCATTCATATCCCTAGTGTCATTTTGTAGACTTAGAATAGAAACAGTTATTACTTTGTTTAGATCATTCAATTTGTTTAATGTAAACAAAAATTAAAAAAAAAAAACAAGATTGTCGGCTAGGGATGAAACTATCCTAAGCGGAAATTACTCTTTCCGCCGTCCCAAGTTTCGGTCTACGAAGACTCTACTACGAATATGTTTCTAATTTACTTAACTTACATTACTAACATATCCACTTTACTTTTAAATGCAATTAAACAAAATAAAATTGTACAAGAAAATGAGAAAGTAGTGTTATTTTTTAATGAACTACAGCCACATACAACTACAAAATATAATTATATTTCTAGTATAGCATTTGGCCTGCACGACTTCCTACAGGTGAAGTAACTGTTAACTGTCCTAGGATGCATCTTGATTTATGAAGTGCAATAAAAGCCTACCTGAAGCCTGCCTACTTCGCCGACCCGGACAGATGTCTGACTCTACACGGAGAATATTTACGTTTTCAGTTTTGTTACATGTTCAGAGAATTTGTATTTATTCCCCTGTTTTATTGAGAAATACATCCTCCTACTAGAAGCAATAAAAAAATAACAAGAAATAAAATCAGACAACAAGAACGGTTTAAATAAACGAAATAAAATTATCGTTTATCAAACTTCTAAGTTTTATTCAATGATTTCTACGATTGACATCGCCTTATCAAAACTTTCTTCAGAACCTTTTTTGTAGAGCATTTAGTAAGCTTTTGCATGGTAACCCTCCGTTTACCAATATTCCCAACCGTTTTCGAGATATTAGGGGAAGTGCCAACGGCCATAGCCACGTTGAATACACCGGTTCCCGTAGATCACCGAAGTTAAGCAACGTCGGGCGTGGTCAGTACCTGAATGGGTGACCGACCACGTGCTGTTGGCATTATAAAGGGTGGCAACCTATAGCTAGCCCGGCGCTAATGGCCAAGTTGTAGATGCGCCGTAAAAAAAAAAAAAAAAAAAAAAAAAAAAAAAAAAAAAAAAAAAAAAAAAAAAAAAAAAAAAAAAAAATTAGGGGAAGTATACGAAGTTCCCAAAACTTTTCATGTCTGTTAATAAAATATTTTATTCTAAATTTTCCTTAACTCCAAACGTAACCAAAATTTTAACATATTAGTTTTGATGAAATTCGAACATGAGAAAAATGTTTCAACTCCCATGATTTTAAGTACCCAAACCAAAAACGTTATTCAGCAACTATTATTCCAACGGTTAAAGCTATCGCCTTAAAAATGGTTTCATTCGTTCTCCTAGGCCAAGAAGCCTATAAAAAGAGTACTTGCAAGCATATGAAGTAAGCGGAACGATTTTTTTCGCGCGACATTCGTTCCAAAAACCATGTTCCGGGGGGGGCGGATTCTACTGGTTAACGAACTTGACCTTTCAAATTAGACGAACGATTTTTGTACCAAATTTCATCAAAATCGGACCATTAGGGGGGCCGGAAATGAGCGAACAGACAAATATATGTAATGTAAATATATATATACATATATATATATATATATATATATATATATATATATATATATACAAATTTGAACCACCGTCATTTTCGGTCTCTAGGGGTTCTGAAACGCAAAATTTTTTAGTCGGCACCAGACTAAAAAATTCATGAGATCAACCTTATAAGCGGGATTCCTCCCTATGAAGGGAGGCAGGAACCACGCTAAAAAAAGTAACCAAATAAAATTTTCGTATTTTTAACATAGAATCTCTATGTTCCATTTGAATAAGTGGATATACATCCTAAATATGGATTTACATCCTAAATAGCCCACTTCTGGTGCCAAACGGATTTTCGGTCAATCTGTTTGACATTTACCTATAAAGACACCAGGTTTTGAAAACTAGAAAAGGCTGACGGATTCCCTTGGTAAGTGAACTTTTCTTCTCGTTTTATACGAACAAATGTAAACATAATAGGACCAATTATTATATATATATATATATATATATATATATATATATATATATATATATATGTGTGTGTGTGTGTGTGTGTGTGTGTGTGTGTAATATATTTGTCCCTTCTGGAAGAAATAGGCTAACAGAAAACTTCCTATTTACTCAGGAGTAAAGAGAAACTGGTTTCGATGTAGATTATCCCATCAAGTAGCTTCATAAGATTGCTGGCTGTATTTCCATAAAGGATGAAAACCACTTACTTCAATGATTTTTGCTTTGAATTCCTCAGATTCTAGCTCAACGTAGTTCCGCCGTCTCGGTGAATGCTTCAATTCTTTTTTGATGTAGAGACGAGTCCACTAGGTGTTACGAGGTTTCTCTTAGTTGCATAACATTCCTAATTACTCATGGATGAACAGCAGAATCTTCTTAAATAATTGCTCCAATCTTCTTAAATAAATATGTTTATATCATTCATATAGATGGTAATTTGCTCTTTATTTTATATCATCTATTCATATACTTCGTTTAGAGCCTTCTGCTCAAATTCAGGAACATAAATATGCTTTAGGTCCACCCGACAGACCTGTGTAATGTACTATATAACATACTGCCTTTTTTATGTACATGGCCACGCCAGCGGTCACTTTTTTGTAATGTTTTTTCCCAGTTTAGTCATCACTAAAGCATATTTATGCTAAAATAAGACTTGCAGAAACTGCCTCATCGCTGCTTGGTTCCGTTCTTATACCCTCTTTAATTTGGAAGGCATAGAATATAAATGGTTATGTTAATACGTGTACAAATTAATCAAGCTTTTACACCACAGCATGAAACTGACAGTACAAGTGGAATTACTCCACCCCCTTCTCAACATTCGCTCAAGGAAAGACTTATACAAAGATATTTATTATTTGTATACCTTGTTTTATTAAAATACTCATTTTAGTGTTAAATTCACTTAAAAAAGTCCGTCACGCAGGAGCTGCATAACTAAGCACTTTCCTCAGAATTGGGTAGTGTCGAGTGCATTCCTGAATAATTAGCTTAAAATAACCAATATAGATAAATAAAATAAAAACATAAATAACACCTGTTTCAATTCAATTCAAACATAGTACAAAGTAAATCGCCCGATAGACCGATTTAGTTCTTTTTTACAACACTTCTTCCTTATTAGATAAGATGGACGTATACCGCGTTTCGTTAAAATAGAGCAGAAATTACGACCGGTATGAGCAAATTAGGAATTTGGCTCCGGAGTAAACCCCCCCCCTCCTAATGAACCAATTTAGTTTATTTTTACAACACATTTTTCTCTTTAGTTGACCAGAACGAATACCGAATTTCGTTGAAATACAACAAAAATTATGGCTGGTATTGGCAAATAACTACTTTGGCTCCGGAGTAAACCCCCTCTCCAGATGGACCGATTTTGTTGGTTAACGAACACGTTCAATCGTTTGATTGGGGAATACTACATACCAAGTTTCGTGGGGAAGAAACAAAAACTCTGGCCGGCAAATAAGTATCATGTTAACGGACACATATATAACTATATATATATATATATATATATATATATATATATATATATATATATATATATACATATATATATATATATATATATATATATATATATATATATATATATATAGAGAGAGAGAGAGAGAGAGAGAGAGAGAGAGAGAGAGAAAGAGAGAAATTTTAACTAGGGTCATTTTCGGTGTCTACTAGGTAGGATCGATAAAGATTCGAAGAAATTTTTCAAAAATTCCATGAGTGCAACCTCAATAGCTACTTTCCTTCGGAGGAAAGTGCTAAAAATTAAACACAATAGACAAATAGAGACAAACAATCGTTCAAATGAAAGAAAATTATATTATCGATTATTAAGCAGCGATTTCTTCCAATGAGGCGTTTTTGTAGAAAATTGAGCAATCTTTTTACTGGTTACTGTTCACTTAGGACTATTTCCTGATGGTTTTCGAGATATTTAAGAAAATATACGAAAATCCCAAAACTGCTCGTATCTGTTAGTAATTTCTTTTTTTTTTAATACTTTCTTATCCGAACGTCTACCCGATCCAAAAATTAATACGGACAACTATTTTTCCATATAAGATAAAACATATAGGTACTTTTAATGATTTTTAAATAGGCATTATGAAAGAATGCCTATTCATCAATGCCCTTTATTTTGGGGACACCCTGTGTATATATATATATATATATATACATATTTGAACCGCCGTTATTTTCTTGATCTCTCTGGGTATTGGACGCGGCATCGCATTTACGTCAAAGCGAGTTTCCTCCAGAAGAAAGGAGGGAGGGGAACGTGCTAAAATGTTTATTTATTTACAACAATGAACGTAGGAAAGCGAATCATGTTAATCCTTTCGCAATCGTGTTCGAGATTTATAATAAATTATATACGAAAAATATCAAGTCTGTTGATTTTTTTTTTTTTTTTTCTACGGCGCATCTACATCGAGGTCATTAGCGCCGACATCCAGGGTGCAGCGAGGAATTTTCCCAGCGAGCCCTGAGATGAGAAAATACCTGCCGGAGGTGGAAATCGAACCCACCATCTCCCGCTTATGAATCCAGCGCGTTAGCCACTAGACCACGGGAGACCCCCTCATTTTATAGTAATCGAATTTTAATTCCTAATAAATAAAAATCTTTTGGAAAACCGAAAATTTTTGTGCTAAAATAACAGTAGCAGGATTTCGGCAAAAAATAACTTCCTTACTTACTTAATCAATTTTTCCTATACCCAACACAAAGGGGTTGCTTGGTTTTGTGTTGAGGTAACAACACAAAACCAAGCAAAACCTTTATTCTTTCCAATAGCTAATAATAATTACATCATTAATTTGCATAAACCAATATTAAATGTATTTACTACTCTTAGTTCACAATTATTTACAGTGAGAATTGACCCTCGTAAAAACATAGTTGCTTAAAATGAATAAAAAATGTATACTAATAATTTCATAAACTTTTTATTGAAAGGAAAATTAATACTTTCATAACTGTAATGGAGCTTTTTCTTTTTCAATAAATATCCTCAATCACATGTGTTGTGACACGGCAAGAAGAACCTCTCTGCACAATATATTATCTGACGTTGACACATTACTGAGGCTGACGGTTTACAAACAACGGGGCTACTTAGACATAACACATGTCATTCGAAAGATAAGGACTAAAGTTAGCCATCATATAGACACTAGAATCAAACATTTAAAAAACGGAAATATGTACTTTATAATATAACAACAAAAAACTAGATTTTATTTAATGCAATATTGTGATATATTAATAATTTAAAAAAAAAAAACAAAAAAAAACAGCCCCTTAACAGGCCACGAGGGGCAGATACTATAAAGGTATCTGATTCTTGGCCATAGGCGAACTAGGGAGATAGTGTGGCCAGAACTATGATCCGGCCGCCTGATTTTCCCCTTGATTGCTTCGACTGCTAGAGTCATTAGCACCAATGTACCCATTATTAAATTAATTTAAGGCTGGGTTGGCCTAGGGACGGCCAGGGAGGCCGAATTCGACCCATGAACGAAGAAACTAGAAGAAAAAATCTTAAGTGCTTGCTCGGGTTTTGGACTCAGGTCTTCCAAATTATTAGCCCAGTGTTCTACCACTGAGCTAACCTCGCCCCCATATTAATTAATTAATCACTTTAATTTCCACATTATAAAATTTATTTTTCTTTATTTATATGATATGGCGTGTCTATGTTTATATGTCTGCTTAAGCGATTAGATATGTACATATATATATATATATATATATATATATATATATATATATATGTATATATATATATATATATGTATATATATATATATATATATATATACACTACTATATAGCGAGTTCATAATAACGATAAATACATATCAATAACAATGAACAATACAGAAGGGGGGGTGAGAATTAAGCAATGCTAAAAAGGAATAGCACATTATTTGCAAAAAAAAGCACAATTTTACCTGAAAATTAATTCAAATACTAATACAATAATAATAATTTTTGAAAAAAAATGTATATTCCACGTAAAAATGCTTAATCATAAAGTATAATTGAAGGGCTCAGTGCCAAAGGTGACTAACCCACAATTAGAACGAACTGAGAAAATTAAGGTTAAAGTTTAAAAGACTTTGGAAAAAATTAGTTTTGGAGACAGAAATTATTTTAATTGGTCTTTATACATAAGAAAGTCCGTCACGCAGAAGCTGAATTACTAAGCACTTTCCTCTGAATTTGGGTAGTGTAGACTGGTATCCAGAACAATTTGCTTAAAATATCCTACATAAATAAAATAAAAACATGAATAGTTCTCTTTTAATTTTGTAATGAGTAACTGTTCAATTATTAATTTTGTAATTAATTTGCTTCAAGAGTTATGTTTACACATGGTACCTACTACACTACTTAATAAATACAAAAAACTTCATATTTTTGTCTTTTGATCTGACGCAGGAACAGGATACAGTCCCTGTAGTGGGAGGTAGCGCTCCTTGCGGCGGCCTTGCGTCTGTCAACACGGAGAAAAAAAACAGGCTGCTCGCATCTACTTTCAGGCTGCCCGCAGCCTGAAAACTGTGACTCAGTGCCAGTATTTTGAAATAGTACATTTTAGTTTAAAATAGGATTCCACATATTTTAGCCTAAAATAGGATTCCACTAGTTAGAGTGCCCGCATTTTATAATAGAGTGCTGGAATGCTAATTCTGCATCCTATAGTAGAGTTCTCACACCCAAAGCTAGCATCCAACAATAGAGTGCCCAGCACTCTACTTTCAAGTGCGTACCCCTAGACTTTAGATTGCTGGCACTCTGTTACTGGCTTCTAGCAGCTTACCCATATAGGTTGCGAGCATCCTGATGTTTGCTTCCTGTATCCTACCCCTATAGGCTGCTAGCATCCTATATGGATGGGTTACATTGACCCCATCTATTATTATGTGGATAAAAAAGAACAAAGGTAAATTCAGAGTAATAATAATGAGACTTTATTTGGGTGTAATTTACATATACACTTCTTAACAAGTAGATATTTACAAGTATTATTAGGTACAATGTACTTATGCACAATATTGAACAAGTAGGTCTAGAAATAATTTTTTTTTTTTTTTGTTTTCATGACACTTATAGCCGTATTCAGAAAGCCAAAGACAGTTGATTTCAGCATCTGTTCAAACAGAAACAAAAATAAATTTTTATTAATAACAAAAGAAAAGTTGTTGTTGTTGTGTTTTATGTAATTAAAAAGAAACATACATCGGCATTTTTTCTAGTTTAAAATGTCACAGTAAATTCAAAGCTGCCAGGGAATTACAAAATAAATATAAAATAAGGTTTTTTTTTTTCTATGGATATGATCATAAATGAAGGAAAAAAGACTTCCATCAGTTCTCAGCTTACCAGGCTTATTGAACTCCATCTTCAGTTGGTTCTATACCCGCAGCTCCATGTTTTATTAAGGGAATATATTCTTGAAAAACAAACACAACTTTCTTCATTCTATTGTATATAACATCTGTTTTTAAATTTAATAATAAAAACAAGAGCCTGAACTCTGTTCTGGCGGTACAGTCTGCATCCAGGCATACAGGCTCTTGTTTTTATTATTAAATTTAAAAACAGATGGCATTGAGTCACAGTTTTCAGGGTGCCGGCAGGCTGTTTTTTTTCTCAGTGAAACTAATTCTATTGAAATATTTTACGAAGTAAAACCCCCTTTCCGATTGACCGATTTAGCTCATTTTTACAACACTTCTTTCCCATGAGTTACCCACGAGGTATACCGCGTTTCGTTAAACAGCAGAAATTACGACCGGTATGAGTATATTAGTAATTTGGGTCCGGTTTAACCCCCCCCCCCTCCTAATGAACCGATTTAGTTTATTTTTACAACACATTTTTACCTGTACCACTACAAATACCGAGTTTCGTCGAAATATAACAAAAATCACGGCAGGTAGTGGCGAATTGGTATGGTGGGTCCGAAGTAAACCCCCCCCCCTTCTAATGAACCGATTTAGTTTATTTTTACATCTCACTTTTCTCTTTAGGTTACCACTACGAATACCAAGTTTCGTTGAAATATAACCAATATTACGGCTGGCGTGGTCAAATTAGTGTTTGGGGTTCGGGGTAAACCCCCCCTTCCGGTGGACCGATTTTGGTGGTTAACGAACTTGTTCAACCGTTTGCTAATTGAACGCTATATACCACGTTTCGTGACGAAAAAACAAAAACTCTGGCCGCTATCGTGTTAACAGACACACACACACACACACACACACACACACACACACACATATATATATATGTATATATGCATATATATATATATATATATATATATATATATATATTAATTTTAACGGGGGTCATTTTCGGTGTCTACTAGGTAGGATCGATAAAGATTTGAAGAAATTTTTCAAAAATTCCGTCATGAGTGCAACCTCAATAGCTACTTTCCTTCGGAGGAAAGTGCTAATACGCAAAATTCTAATGAATATACCAAAATAATCAAAAGTTTATAGTTAGACATGGTAATCATGATAATATAGTTAGTAATTTTTGGCTCTGACATAAATAAAAAATAACTTACACTTGACGAATAGTGGTCACATATCCGGAGATTAAAATTAATTAAAAATTATTTTTCATTAGATTTATGTGATTATGTATCAATAATTTACCAAAACAATGATTTTTAGATAAGGTGAGTTGTGTAGTATGTGAGACAGGAACAGAGCAATCTTAAAACTGCGGTTTTGACCTCCACAAGCGTTGTTCATGAACACTCCTTGATGGTTCATAGACAGGATCTGCCACAGAGTCATCAGAAGCTTCAACTATATCACTCATGTTGCTGCTTACCATCAACAAAGCCATACCTAGTGTGCGTCGGTCAAGTCTCTCTCTCACATGATTTAGCTTTGCAGTTAGTTCCAAAACGAACTTACAAATTTCAGTACTAATCAATGAGGTGTAAAGGCTGGTCATTTCTATCAATTATAAAACTTAAAATTCTCTATTAGGAGAACTGAGTAACTCAAATTTGTAAAAAATGGGGGCTAGTCACCTTTTGCACTGAGCCCTTCAATTCCAAAATAAAAATGTATAATTAATTAAAAAATCTGTATGTACATATAATCACATCAATAAGTAGACAGCCACGCACAAAAAAAGTCCGTCACGCAGGAGCTGCATAACTAAGCACTTTCCTCAGAATTTGGGTAGTGTAGACTGCTTTCCAGAACAATTTGCTTAAAATATCCTACATAAATAAAATAAAAACATGAATAGTTCTCTTTTAAATTTGTAATGAGTAACTGATCAATTATTAATTTGCTTCCAGAGTTATGTTTACACATGGTACCTACTACACTACGTAATAAATACAAAAAAACTCATATTATCGTATTTTGATCTAACGCCGGAACAGGATACAGTCACTCTAGTGGTAGAAAGCGCTCCTTGCGGCGGCTTTGTGAACCTACGTTTGGCGGGCTTTTCTATTGAAATATATTACAAATTAAACCCCCGCTTTACGATTGACCGATTCAGCTCATTTTTACAACACTTCTTTCTCATGAGTTACCCACGACGAATACCGCGTTTCGTTACAATACAGCAGAAATTACGACCGGTATGAGTATATTAGGAATTTGGGTCCGGAGTAAACCCCCCCTTCTAATGAACCGATTTAGTTTATTTTTACAACACATATTCACCTGTGGATTACCACTACGAATACCGAGTTTCGTCAAAATATACCAAAAATCACGGCTGGTAGTGGCGAATTAATATTGTGGGTCCGGAGTAAACCCCCCCTTCTAATGAACCGATTTAGTTCATTATTATATCTCACTTTTCTCTCTATATTACCACTACGAATACCAAGTTTCGTTGAAATATAAAAAATATTACGGCTGACATAGACTAATTAGTGTTTTGGGTTCGGGGTAAACCCCCCCTTCCGGTGGACCGACTTTGGTGGTTAACGAACTCGTTCAATCTTTTACTAATTGAATGCTATATACCAAGTTTCGTGACGAAAAAACAAAAACTCTGGCCGCTATCGTGTTAACAGACACATATATATATATATATATATATATATATATATATATATATATATATATATATATGCATATATATATATATATATATATATATATATATAAATTTTAACGGGGGTCATTTTCGGTGTCTACTAGGTACGATCGATAAAGATTTGAAGAAATTTTTCAAAAATTCCGTCATGAGTCCAACCTCAATAGCTACTTTCCTTCGGAGGAAAGTGCTAAAAGAAGTGTTTTTGCGTCACATTCTCTGTTGCTAAGCTAATAGAGTTTCCTTGCAAGGAAGTATAAATAAAGGCAGGTGCTGGCAAGTTAATAATTTCGTTCTTCAGTAAACCTCCCTCCTAATGAATCGATTTAGTTTATTTTTAATACATATTTCTCTTTAGACATTCACGACGTATAACGGGTTTCGTTGAAACGCACTACAGATGGGAATGGCTCAGATGCTGTAAAGTTAGATTTGTGAGAGTTATAAAATAATTGAGCACGGTAATATCCGTAAGGTAAGAACTATTCCTAAAACCATTGAGAACATTGAAACACCTACTTTTCCAAACTAATTTTCAGTTTGGGTATTCAGAAACGATTGATTCAGTTGGAACTTGTTCCAGATGTTCAACGTTAATATAATCTAAATTAATTACATTTTGTTGCGTTTGAAGGTAAGGAAGTATTAGAAAAAAAACCAAAAGAAAAAACATTTTAATAATGGACATGAAAAGTTTTCGGATCTTAGTATATTTTCCAAAACATCTCGAAGACTGAAGAGAAATCGTGGTAAGTAGGAGGTGACCATTCGAAAGCTTACTAAATTCCCTACAAAAAAGGTTTAGATGTAATTTTCGATGGGGCGATGTCAATCCGAGAAATACGTTCTTCAATCTTCAAAATTGTTAGTTTTGTGCTTTTCAACGGGGTTTTGACTCTGTTTACCAAAACTTTTTAAGTGGTTGTTGTTTTTTTTTTTAATTGCATATAAAACAAACAACAAACTAAGGGAAATTAAGAATACCGTTTGTGTTTGGCCCTCGAGCAACCGATCGAACAGAAGAGACGAGGTTGTCCTTACTCGATTGCGGATCGGGCATACGTTACTAACACATCGTCACTTAATGACGAGACAGGACAGACCAGTTTGTGCCATCTGTAACACAAACTTGACTATTAAACACATACTAACTGACTGCAAAGAACGAGACAGATTAAACCTGCCATACGACATGACTGAACTCCTGACAGATGACAGTCCACACATAAACACAATAATCATGCACCTCAAAGATACAAACATCTACAATTACATTTAGAATACATTCATTGTAGAAATTACAAAAACATGTATGTTTTAACGTGAAGTAAAGTAATGGACACAATATTTCAAAAACTAAAATTGTTTCTAGTTTTTTTTTTTTTTTTGTTTTTTTTTTTTGTTTTTTTTTTCCCTAGAAAAATGTACCTAATTGTTTATGTTTATCTATCTATATATATATATATATATATATATATATATATATATATATATATATATACACACATTTAATCACCTTCCATTTTAAAATAATTTTCAATCACTAAAATATTCTGGATTTTTAGCAACCTTTTATAATTCTTTTGCTAGTGGTTTCTACCGCCAACTTCTAAAAAAGAGCGAATCGCTACTGTCGTAAGCTCTGTATTCAATATAAATAAATAAATAAAATTGCATATAACAGTAAAGTGAGTATTTTAGTAAAACAATTTTAGAAAATGAGACATTGTTATACTGTTTTCAAGAGCGAACATTGAGAAAGTGGATGGAGTAATTTCAGGATACAATCGGTTTCCTGTTGTGGCTCATAAAATCTTATATATTTTATCTTTGAGATTTTTTTTTTTTTTTCACGAAATGTCAAAACCTACCAACAACTTTGTCTATTCCTTTACTAATGACACTAGGGATATGAACCGAACCGTGCTAAGATGACGCAGTTCCTGCGAGTCGGACTTTTTCCTAGTTGAATCCCAACTATTTCCTGACTTCTTATAACCTCGATGGCTAACTATCTACATCTCATTATTATGTTTTGTTGTGTTGCAATTTTGTATGAACAAGTGTTAGAAAAGACTAATTATCCATCTTATTTATTTATCTGAATACCTCACCTCCCCTTAGATCTACTCCAGTTCCTTCCTTGCAATCTAGCGGAAAGGAAGGTAATTAGATTGCACTCGTGTTACATAAATCAAGCCACTGGATCGTTAACTAACCCAACAGTTCCCGCAGTAATTACTCAATGATTAAACATGCCAATAATATTAACCACTATCATTAGTAAAATTTTTATTATATATCCGTTAGGCTTCGGGGGAATGTGAACGGAACAAACGAACTTTCAAAATTTCTATTTGCTGAAAAAACATTGACATATACATACCCGATTAGCTGGAACTGCGTCATGTGGGGGTGTTTCCATAAATTCTTATGATTTAAAAAGCATAGATTACGAACCTTTGATGTTTTGCCTCAATGGAAGGAAATCAACACTACCGTCTTCAAGATAGGGTCGGTTTTCTCTGATTAAACTGTTACTGCCGAAATGAACGCCAGAACGTTGTTTGTAAGACATTTATTAGGCATTCGAATGAAGAAGATTTCTCAATCGTGTTCGAGATTTATAATAAATTATATACGAAAAATATCGAACACCTCAAGTCTGTTGATATTGTTTTTTTGTTTAGAACACTTTATCTACTCAAAATTGAACAAAAATGTTTATTTCCGAGTTTAGAGGAATGCTAACAAACTCTTGAACAATGTTTCAACTCAATCCGCCGTTTTAGAGTACCCTATACTTTTCTAAAAAATAAGAAGTAAAGGAATGGTTGGAATTTGGGTAAGAGAAAACGTCGCATTTTCAGAAAAATCTCTATTTCGAACTTTTCGGCATGCTCTTTGACAGCCTTCTGAAGCTACAAATACCTAGGGGTGGGCGGCAGACCAAGATACTTTTAAGTGATTAAACTGAAGAATAATATATCGTATAACTAATGACATTAAAAGAAACTGGAACGATTCTTCATGAAAACCGGAAATTTGTTAATTAATTGAGAAAGCTAGTTTTAAGAAATGTAAGTAGCAAATGGTAATCTGTAACTACTGCCTCGCTGAATGAGATTCTGCAAGTATGACTTCATTTACTTGGGAAGATTGATGGTATTTTGTAAGGCTTATACAATATCCAGTTCGTCCGATCTGTTGTGTCACCCGTTGTCATCCAAATCAAGGAGCCAGAGCAAAATGCCGAGCTCTGCAATCTATGTAACGGCTGATCAAACTGCAAATATGGAAGTGAAAGTAAGAATTGAATTCAATTGCTGCTATAAGGAAGCATATATTGTATACTAACAACCGGAGACAATTGTACATGTTTTTTGTTTATGAATTAATAAACGTTTGCTATTTTCGAGTGCGACTCTCTTTAAGACTCTTAAGCAATAATTTCAGAGTTAATGTCTGTTGACTTGCTACAATAATAGATAAAACAAAATTAATACATAAACAAAAATAAAAAATGTTCAAATAGGGTATTTAAAATACTTAAAATTTCCAGGAACATAAATTTAATTCCTAAATCAACAATATAACATATTTAAAAAAATATATGTAATATAATATAATAGAAAGCAAATAATCTAATAACGCAAATCTGTAACTGTTCGGGTTCACAGTTTCGAACCTGTGACCTCCGAATTGTGAGTCCTAGACGATTTTAACATAGCCTATGACCATCCCCGGATCAAGACCTACCTGTGATCAAGATTGGTCAAAATCTGTCAAACGGTGTGGATTTGTATAAGGAAAAAACTGACAGAGAACAGCTGATAGACAATTTTAAACTAGCCTATGACAATCGCCGGATCAAGCCCTACCTGTTTGTCAAGATTGGTCAAAATCGGCCAAAAGGTGTGGGTTTGTATAAGGAACAAACAGACAGACAGCAGCTGATAGACGATTTTGACATAGCTTACGAGACCCCCCCCCCCCCCGGATCAAGACCTACCTGTGTGCCAAGTTTATCCAAAATCGGCCAAACGGTGTGGATTTGTGTAAGTGTTACATTTACCGTCAATCAGTAACTACATACAGTATAAAATAAATTCAATGTATAACAAGTAGACATTTTCGTCTATTTATCTTGATCAATAATAAAAGCGTCTCCCTGTAAAAAGAGAACATTTTGTTATATTAACGCAGGAGTTGGACAGTGTCCCTGTTCAGCGCTCTTAGTGCTAGAATTTAAAAGAAAACAAACCATTTAAAATCACAACAAAACAGAGAGCGGATACGGCTGGTCAGCGCACCTAGTGGTAGCTTTGCCAACCTACGTTTGGTAATTCAATTCAAACATAGTACAAAGAAACCCTCCCTCCCTTGGGAATGACCGATTTAGTTTATATTTAGAACTAATCATTCTCTTAAGATACCCATACAGTGTACCGAGTTTCGTTACAATACAACAGGAATTACGACCGGTATGACCAAATAATAATAATTTGGGTCCGGAGTAACCCCTCTCCCCTCCATAGGAACCGATTTACATTTTCTCTTTAGATGACACCAACAAATACTGACTTCCGTTGAAATTTGTATAACGAAAAATATGGTCGGTATTGGGAAATTAGTAATTTGGATCCGGAGTAAACCCCGCCCCCCTCCAAATTTGACAAATTTCGCTAGCTGACGAATTCGTTCCCCCTATATACCAAGTTTCGTTACGTAAAAACAAAAACTCTGGCGGGAACTGACGTCTATATATAACTTATAACGGGGGTCATTGTGGTACACCAAGCAACTACAACCGAACATGGATCGTACAAGAAGATGGCAGGCGGTTGAATCTATGAATCTGCACATACCATTTATTTAAACTTCCATTATTATTAACTAAGAAAATATGTGAGAATATTCATACAACAATTGTCAAGGTGAATAACTTAGTCAGTCCAAAATTCTGAATTTTTCAGACCAGCTCTTTAACTTTAAAAAAAAAAAAAAAAAAAAAAAAAAAAAAAAAATCTTATAAGCGGGCAACAATCAAAGCATTCGGTTATTGACTTCTTTACACTATGCATGAGTCTTTGAAGGTAATCATAGTTCGCTTAACTCATTTTGCCCGATTTTGCAGTTACTAACTTATTACCTGTGACCATCGATATATCGTCGATACAAATGCAAACTAACGAATATGAAAAAATGCATCTTTCATTGTCCATCTTTAATAATTTCTGCTGGACTAATTTACGGCAAATTCTTCAATCTGACTTCACTCTATTAAAGGGAAAGTATTCCACTATCAAAAGGTCAAATCTGCCGAATATTTGACTGTCCAAAAAAAGTTATGAATAAATACTTTTCCACTCTGAAAAGTGGTGATTTTCATATTCGTTAGTTTGCTTTTGTATCGACGATATATGGATGATTTGTTATAATAATATATTGACATCAAACATTTGCTGAGAAATACGTCCTGTCTAGGTGCCTTGCTCAATAGACTTTCTCAGCTATTAACCCCTGGTCATGAAGGTCTCACATGAAGTAATAAATACTCCTCTGTCGAGAATTCTGCTAATTGCGCAAGAAGATTACTGGCATGTGAAGTCTTTACACGCATGCTCAGAAACCCCCAAACACACATTCACTATTCGTCACATTCTCCATTCATAATATTAGACTTAAATTATTTAGGAATTTGAGTAGTCATATTCATTATTCATTGGTATGAAAACATTCATTTATTCGGTGGAACCAAGAGCCGAACCAGAAAACAAATGTAAAAACTGTTTTAGGTAGATGAAAAAATAAAGTCCGACTCGCAGGAACTGCAGCATCTTAGCGCGGATCCGTTCATGCCCCTAGTGCCATTTGATAAGCTTAGAAAAGAAATAAACTTTTTTTTTTATATATATCTCGTGTAAATTGTCAAAATCCTCTCGAACATCTCGAATAAAAGTGATATTAAGGCGTCAGGGACACCGACAGTAGCTAACTTTTACACAGAAGCGGAAATTACAGAATCTGGCTCTCATTCTAAAGCAAAGCTCTATAAATCAATACAAAATATGCCTAATAAAGCCTTTCTAGAGGATACAGAAGCATGGGCGTATATGAGGGGGGGGGGCTGAGGGGGCTGCAGCCCCTCCCGAAATTTTGAATTGATGATAAAAACTTCTCGTAAAACCCTTAAAAATAAATTAAATAAGATCACTTAGTTCATAAAACATATTTTATTTTACGTGTAATAGCGTTTTAGTTGCCTAAAACTATTCCAAGCTCTAAATATTTAATATTCCATACCCTGGAAATGGTCTCAGCCCTCCCCCCCGAAATTGTTTTTATATACGCCCATGTACAGAAGGATCAAGAAGAAGTACACAAGATTGAGTAGAATACCTTGCCTAATATAGCCTATATAGAATAATATGCCGAATAAAACCTATCTAGTAAATACACAAGGACAAATAAAAGTCTTGACGAATAACAAGTCAAGAAAAAAAACTTTATTTAACAAAATAAAACAAAGTTTAGTTGCCCAACTACAATAGAATAATATACCTAATTAAGTCTATGGAGTAGACACAAATGGACCAAAAACAAGTCTTGTGGAATATTGTTTTTTTTTTTCTAATTAAATACTTTTTATCAATATTTAGTATATAACCTTTGTTGAAAACTATTCATTGCTAATTGATGAATCGGTTTACAACTAAGTAGTCTTTATGAATATTTAGTTTATAACCTATGTTTGGATCTGTGTTTTTGGGGTGCTCTCCGCCTAGGCTTTGTATTTGTGTCGGCAGATACCTGGGGTATACTTACAGCTCTTGAGGATTAACTCTTAGCAGGTAAATTTCCTGCGGCCCCCTTGTTTCTACGGGCATAGAACCGCCATATTCGCTCATAGTATCTAACCGTTGTGAAGTTTATTTTTTGGATTTAGGACTTAACATACATATGTAGACTAAATCATAGCAAGAAGTAATCCTCCGTCGTCGGTTCTTAACTATGTAGACTCGCTAATGTTATCCAATCTTAGATACATCGTATTTAAAATCCACAGCAAAAACACGACATTTCATCAGAATCCCCTGCTGAATAAAACTTATATAGAATAATATGCAAAATAAAGCCTATCTAGTGGATAAAAATAGAGGAACGTACGTATCCTGTTTTATAGCCAAATACCAAAACTTTTAATAAAATAAATAATAAAAATAAAATAATAATAAAAATAAAATATTTTTTCTAACCCTTCCTTAACTCCAAACGTAACCAAAATTTCAACATATTAGTTTTAATGAAAGTAGAACATGCAAAAAATGTTTCAACTGAATCCCATTATTCTAAGTACCCAAACCAAAAACGGTATTCAAAAACTATTTTTCCAATTGTCTCAAAAACGGTTAAAGCTATCGCCTTGAAAATGGTTTCATTCGTTTTCCTAGCCCAAGAAGCATATAAAAAGAGTACTTACATGCTTATGAACTCAAAAACGTAAGCGTTACGATTTTTTTTGCGCGAATTTCGCCCCAAACGCCATCTTCCAGTGGGCGGATTTTGCTGGTTAACGAACTTGACCTTTCAAATTGGACGACAGATTTTTGTACCAAATTTCATCAAAATCGGACCATCAGGGAAGCCAGAAATGAGCGAACAGACAAATATATATATATATATATATATATATATATATATATATATATAAATATATACATATATATATATATATATATACAAATTTGAACCACCGTTATTTTCGGTCTCTAGGGGTTCTGAAACGCGAAACCCTTTTCTTGTCGGCACTTCCGGATTGATTCATTGTATCAACCTTATAAGCGGGGTTCCTCCCTATGAGGGAGGGAGAAACCGCGCTAAAACCGTTTCTGCTAATGATCTCTTTATGGATCCGTAGGCACATAGATGACGTTATTCATCGCATGAGGCCACTTCAAGGCGATGTCATTAACCACTTTAAAAAAAAAATTGTGTTTTGGTTTAGTGTACTCGAAAATGATGAAGGGGCTTGAACAATTTTCTACTCGTTCTAAATTTATGCAAACTAAGACACATAAAATTAGGTCACTCGAGGAATACATGAAGTATTAAAAACAATGATTTTATTAACAGGCGAGCACTTTTAGCACTATTTTGTTAAATATCCCGAAAAGAGCTGAGGAATCAAAGTAAATTAAAAGTATCTTTTGTTAAAAAAATGTTCTATACTAATTCTATATTGATTTTGGAGCACTCAATTAATGGTCTCGAGGAACTGATTTTAAAACTCGTCCGCGCACTAAACACTACTTCTAGTGTACTCGTTCGGGGTCGGTTTCGGGGGGGGGCTGTCTCCATGCCCACCCAGCCTTTAATTAATTTAATAGGCACCTGCAAAGGGGGAAAGTAGGCGGCCGGAGCATAGTACTGACAACACTATCACCCTAGTGTGCCGTATTGTCGAGAATCAGATATATCTACAGTATCTGCCCCTCTGGGCACTTGTGGCCTGTTAAGGGACTGATTTTCTTCTGTATTTATTTAATGGTTGAGACCCGCAACATTAGCAAGGGCATCTTTCACATAAATAGATTTTCAGCATATTTAATAATAAACCGCGGTCAGTTCAAATCTCAAGGCAGAGACTGCACAGTTTGGCCTCAAGGTTTGGACTGAACAGATCTAGCACACACACGATAAGTTAATAAAGCTCAAGGCAGGGAGTACATAGATCAGGTATAGTAGACCCACAGTATGTGAAGCAAATATCCTCTTGTCCACAAACGTCAGGCCTGGCCTGCACAGTCCCGGCCTCATTGGTCTGCACAGTTAATCAATTGGTTTTAACATTCTTCGTCGATGGACCATACAGTTTAACTTGGGCCTGATGTGGGGCACCCTAAGATTTAAATATATTGAGCCACTAAACGATACACAGGCCTCTCTATACGTCAGTTACATAATGTAAAAATCTTTAGTTTTTTTTTTTAAAAAAAGAGTGGATTTGGACGTGGAAATTCCCAGTTGCGTTGCAAAATGAGTTGTCCTGAGCAGGGTTCTCCAATTGTTCCACCCTTGGATACCGATTCCACTAAGCTACAATAGCCAACACTGTTTTTATTTTCTTGTTTCAGCACTTGCTAAATTTGCTATTTCAATAACTATTATGTTGTACTCTACCAGGTTTACCTAGTGCTGAGCAGTCCACAGCTATCAAATTGAATTGTACTTCGGTCCACGTACGAACTGTTCCTCATAGGAGTTTCGGATTAGGGTTACAGATTCGTTGCAGACTCAGCAAAGAACCTTTCGCAAATACTGGATGCCTCCCGGAATGTTAAGTGCGTACACTGAGAAAAAAAAACAGCCTGCCGGCAGCCTGAAAACTGTGACTCAGTGCCAGTATTTTGAAATAGGACATTGTAGTCTAAAATAGGATTCCACATATTTCAACCTAAAATAGGATTCCACTAGTTAGAGTGCCCGCACTTTATAATAGGGTGCTGGAATGCTAGCAGCCTACAGAGAGATGACATTATTATGTGGATAAAAAAGAACAAAGGTAAATTCAGAGTAATAATAATGAGACTTTATTTGGGTGTAATTTACATATACACTTCTTAACAAGTAGATATTTACAAGTAGGTAAGAGGTATACACTTTTTAACAAATATAGATATTTACAAGTATTAGGTATTAGGTACAATGTACTTATGAACAATATTGAACAAGTACGTCTAGAAATAAAATATTTTTTTTTGTTTTCATGACACTTATAGCCGTATTCATAAAGCCGAAGACAGTTGATTTCAGCATCTGTTCAAACAGAAACAAAAATAAATTTTTATTAATAACAAAAGAAAAGTTGTTGTTGTGTCTTATATAATTAAAAAGAAACATAAATAGGCATTTTTTCTAGTTTAAAATGTCGCAGTAAATTCAAAGCTGCCAGGGAATCACAAAATAAATATAAAATAAGGTTATTGTCTATGGATATGATCATAAATGAAGGAACTCTAGGATCAGAATGGACACCAAAATAAAAGTCTACTAATACAATTTTGAACTAATATTCTAGCCGTATTCTAGGAACGTATACAAAAAGACTTCCATCAGTTCTCAGCTTACCAGGCTTATTGAACTCCATCTTCAGTTGGTTCTATACCCGCAGCGCCATATTATATTAAGGAATACATTATTTATATTAAGGAAATATATTCTTGAAAAACAAACACAACTTTGTTCATTCTATTGTATATAACATCTGTTTTTAAATTTAATAATAAAAACAAGAGCCTGAGCTCTGTTCTGGCGGTAAAGTCTGCATCCAGGCATACAGGCTCTTGTTTTTATTATTAAATTTAAAAACAGATGTTATATACAATAGAATGAAGAAAGTTGTGTTTGTTTTTCAAGAATATATTCCCTTAATATAACATGGAGCTGCGGGTATAGAACCAACTGAAGATGGAGTTCAATAAGCCTGGTAAGCTGAGAACTGATGGAAGTCTTTTTTTATACGTTCCTAGAATGCGGCTAGAATATTAGTTCAAAATTATATTAGTAGACTTTTATTTTGGTGTCCATTCTGTTTCTAGAGTTCCTTCATTTATGATCATATCCATAGAAAAAAACCTTATTTTATATTTATTTTGTAATTCCCTGGCAGCTTTGAATTTACTGCGACATTTTAAACTAGAAAAAATGCCTATTTATGTTTCTTTTTAATTATATAAAACACAACAACAACAAGTTTTCTTTTATTATTAATAAAAATTTCTTTTTGTTTCTGTTTGAACAGATGCTGAAATCAACTGTCTTCGGCTTTATGAATACGGCTATAAGTGTCATGAAAACAAAAAAAATAATAATAATACCTAATACTTGTAAATATCTATATTTGTTAAAAAGTGTATACCTGATACCTACTTGTAAATATCTACTTGTTAAGAAGTGTATATGTAAATTACACCCAAATAAAGTCTCATTATTATTACTCTGAATTTACCTTTGTTCTTTTTTATCCGCATAATAAAGTCATTTGTCTGTAGGCTGCTAGCATCCTATATGGATGAGGTCAATGTAACCCATCCATATAGGATGCTAGCAGCCTATAGGGGTAGGATACAGGAAGCAAACATCAGGATGCTCGCAGCCTATATGGGTAGGCTGCTAGAGCCAGTATCAGAGTGCCAGCAATCTAAAGTCTAGGGGTACGCACTTGAAAGTAGAGTGCTGTGCACTCAATTGTTGGATGCTAGCTTTGGGTGTGAGAACTCTACTATAGGATGCAGAATTAGCATTCCAGCACTCTATTACTAAATGCGGGAACTAGTGGAATCCTATTTTAGGCTAAAATATGTGGAATTTTATTTTAGACTAAAATATCCTATTTCAAAATACTGGCACTGAGTCACAGTTTTCAGGCTGCCCGCAGCCTGAAAGTAGATGCGAGCAGCCTGTTTTTTTTCTCCGTGTACTATCATATCCGACCTGTTCCGAAATACATTGTGTCGTGGTTCAAGGTTCAAACCGAAGACCTAGTTATCTTTAAACGCGAAGTCTCTTCAGAAGTAAATTGGACCGACAATTCGGTTTGAATAATACTGGGACAAGCCTAAGGCAGTCGATAAAGAAAAAAATAAATTTATGAGGACTGCATCTCATATTTTCAAGAATAATTGTTCAGCCATCGTCACACGTAGGTTCAGCCATCGTCACACGTACCTGGTCCTACCTCCTTGCCTCAGAGATTCGTCATGCTCTTGTGAAAAATGGTCGTTACACTCTTCAAGTTTTAATGGACACCGGCTTCAAGTACCTTTTCTCTCCGAAAGTTGAATTGATTAATATGGAGTAGAAAACCAAGCAACTCACAAGCAAGGAGTCGTGGAGTAGCCAGCCAGCAAGCCAACTCAAATCATCAACCAACCCTACTTCCAAATATATGGATCTTCACCAATTCACCAATGTCTCAGCAACATTCCCATTCACAAGAAGCTGTTATTTATCATTATAAAGTAAGGGTTTAATGTTAATTATATGTATATTATCCACTACTCTTGAATTTATGAACCCTCACATTCTCCACACACACATCCACTCACAAACCCCTGAGCTACAACCAGGAAAATGTACCATATCCCATGGAAAGGGATGGTATTATTTTCAATTGTATACAATAATATTAAATTAAAAAATGAGAATTAATAGGACTTATTGTGTTTGGATAACGCAGTACGTCCAGGAGTTTGCCAGGAAAAACAAACTCATACAACTGGTACTATTACGCATCAGTAAGGCAATCCTCAAAGACACAATTAAAATGCCGAATTAACACCTTTAGGACTGGAGGGGTTAAAATAATAAGAAAATCAACCTCTACATACTTGGAATAATTAAATAATATAAATATACCACTAAGGAGGTAAGCAAGCATTCTCCTAAGGCCACCAATAATTCAAACGATAAAAAAACATTAAACCAGTTTTGAAAAATAGCCTATTATTGGTATAGGGGAATGCATTCGCCCAATGTGGTCAGCTACCACTCAGATACTACGACAGCGACACCACGAAATGTGGTGGTTGCTTGAAGAAATAGGTCTATCGCTAACAGATTGTTAGTTCAAGATAGTGTTGAATATGTTGTTGTTGTGTATTTCCCTTATTTATAGGTGACAGTAATTGGAGGCTAGCGGTACGACTGCTAGTTGTTGCCTAGTAAATATAACCGAGTTATTATCAATCTGAGTAGTATTGTTTTCATCACAACAATAATAAGCCCATAAAACTTTCTGCGCTGTAAGAAAACTGAGAAGTAACGCGTCCGTCCGAACTTGTCTTAAGGTCATCAGCTGGACTACTATTGGACGTGTTCTCCATGCGGAAAGGCTAGCGTCCCTATTCTGCGTATAACCTTTAGGATAACCGGTCACGAAATCATCCGCCGAAAAGTATTATAGAAAGGAGTCTAAAGCTCTGATAACTAACAACGACGTTAGGTAACTCATAAACAGTTTCAGATTCAACCCTTCGTGAATGGACTCAAAACCACAATGCAGGTCATATCTTAAAGACCTGTACTTCGGAATCGTGCAATATTACTGCTAAAGCAACACTATTTTATCATTGAAAATTGAAACAAGGGAAGTAATTAAACGTACTAAAACGCCGTATCTTTGCACTATTAATGATTTAATAAGTAAATAAGAAAACTATAACGCACAAAACATTACACATTTTATAACAGCCTGAAATAATTTTTTTTTTTTTTTTTTTTTTTTTTTTTTTTTTTTTTTTTTTTTTTTTTTTACGGTGCATCTACGACTTGGCCATTAGCGCCTGCCTGAAATAATAACACAATTTTGCTATTGATTTGTTTTTATACAGAAATTAAAAAAAAAATTAGGTAATTGAACTTGGAATTAGGGCACCGAGGGAAATGTCATTCATTGGGGAATAGTGAAGTAGGAGAGAGAAACGGCTTCAAGTTATTTATCAAAAGTGAACTAAACTTCAATTTAGATAAATAAGCTGCATAATTACTCGAAACCAGAAATCACTGTCCTTTCCGTAGGTACTCATCTAGGAGATAAATTTATTCATAGTTTAAGGTCATTCTTTACTTATTCCTAGAAAACATGTAAAACTACCTGGAATGCGGAGATCCTCACAAAAAAAAAGAAAAAAAAGAAAAAAAAAAAAAAAAAAAAAAGAGAGAACTGCGTTAAAATTTTACGAGAGTCAATTACAATAGGAATAAGATCCCGTAAAAAAGGTTCGAGACAAAAAGAGATCTATTTTTAGTGGAGGGAGATCCATGAGGAAAAATAAGTTAACCCAGGTATTAGAAAGAGGAGACCCACACACAGAGAACTCCACATAGAAAAGGACTCTCATAGTAGACGAAGGAGAAACCCACAGAAGAAGAAAAAACCCCAGGGAGAAAAACAAAATAGAGGAAGAAGGAAGGGAACGCGCAGGAGCTGCATAACTAAGCACTTTCCTCAGAATTTGGGTAGTGTAGACTGCTTTCCAGAATAATTTGTTTACAATATCCTATAAAAATAAAATAAAAACATGAATAGTTCTCTTTTAATTTTGCAATGAGTAAGTGTTCAATTATTAATTTAGTAATTAATTTGCTTCCTGAGTTATGTTTACACATGGCACCTACTACACTACTTCATTAATACAAAAAAACTTCATGTTTTCGTCTTTTGATCTGACGCTGGAACAGGATACAGTCCCTTTACAATACAGCAGAAATTACGACCAGTATGAGTATATTTGTAATTTGGGTCCGGAGTAACCCCCCCCCCTCCCTCCTAATGAACAATACATATTTACCTGTAGATTACCACTATGAATACCGAGTTTCGTCGAAATAAAACAAAAATCACAGCTGGTAGTGGCGAATTGGTATTGTGGGTCCGAAGTAAACCCCCCTCCTAATGAACCGATTTAGTTTATTTTTACATCTCACTTTTCTCTCTATATTACCACTACGAATACCAAGTTTCGTTGAAATATAACAAATATTACGGCTGGCATGGACAAATTAGTGTTTTGGGTTCGGGGTAACCCCCCCCCCCCCTTCCGGTGGACCGATTTTGGTGGTTAACGAACTCGTTCAATCGTTTGCTAATTGAATGCTATATACTAAGTTTCGTGAAGAAAAAACTAAAACTCTGGCCACTATCGTGTTAACAGACATATATATAAATTTTAACGGGGGTCATTTTCGGTGTCTACTAGGTAGGATCGATAAAGATTTGAAGAAATTTTTCAAAAATTCCGTCATGAGTGCAACCTCAATAGCTACTTTCCTTCGGAGGAAAGTGCTAAAAGAGAAGGGACCTCATTTATTAGAATAAATAGACCTACATGCAAGAAAAAGAAAACGGAAGTCCAAATAGGAGAAGAAAAGAACTCACCTATTAGTGCAAGGATTCTCAAATAGAAGAGCAAAGAAGGCTACGTAGAAGAAACAGAAATGAAAACTCGAATTAGAAGAAGGAGACCCACGTAGAATAAGAAGAAGAAAAAAGAAGAACCATATAGAAAAAAGTCCGATTCGCAGGAACTGCGTCATCTTAGCGCGGTTCCGTTCTTATCTCTAGTGTTTATGAAGGCATAGAATAGAAAGTAGAATAGTTATTACTTTGTTTAGATCAATAGCGAAACACCTATCCAAATGAAATCTCAAACAAACCAGTCTTGAAAGGTCTTGATTTACAATCTTACCTTTATGGGTCTGCTATCCCATAAGTTGGGCAGAAAGGCCTCCGCTCTGAGGCATTTGGAAAGCCTTGGGATCTCTCTCTTTGAACGCTACATTTTTAACAATAAATTGATCTTCTTATTTTACTTAATCTGTTTTATTGTCAAATACATTATCCGACTATAAGCAATTTAAAAATAACAAGGAATAAAACAGTCAAAAAGAACCTCTCGAATAGACGAAATCAATTACTTTAAAGTTTAAGCACTTATTTCTCCGATTGCCATCGCCTAATTAAAACTTTCTTTAGAACCTTTTTTGTAGAGCATTTAGTAAGCTTTCGAATGGTAACCTTCTGCTTCCCAAGATTGTCAACGGTTTTCGAGATACTAACGAAAGTATACAAAGTTACCAAAACTTTTCTTGTCTGTTAATAAAATATTTTATTCTAACCCTTTCTTTACTCCAAACATAACCAAAATTTCAACATATTAGTGTTGATGAAATTCGAACATGCAGAAAATGTTTCAACTGAATCCCATAATTCTAAGTACCAAAATCAAAGACAAAAAGAACAGTTCGAATAAGCGAAATCAATTACTTTAAAGGTGTAAGCACTTTTTTCTCCGATTGACATCGCCTAATCAAAACTTTCATTAGAACCATTTTTGTAGAGCATTTAGTAAGCTTTCTAATGGTAATCTTACGTTTCGCAAGATTCTCAACCTTTTTCGAAATATTAAGGAAAGTATTCAAAGTTACCAACATTTTTTATGTCTGTGAATAAAACATTTTATTCTAACCCTTCCTTAACTCCAAACGTAACAAAAATTTCATAATATGTACAAGACACAAATGTAAAAAGAATGAGGAGAAGAAAAAGACTCACATAGAAGAAGAAGATGAAGAAGAAGATTCACATAGAAAAGTCCGACTCGTAGGAACTGCGTCATCTTAGCGCGGTTCCAGTTTATTAGCGCCGACATCCAGGGTTTAGCGAGGAATTTTACCAGCGAGCCGTGGGATGACAAAATTCCTGCCGGAGGTTGGGAATCGAACCCACCATCTCCCGCTTATGAATCCAAGGCGCTAGCCATTAGACCACGGGAGACCCCGGTTCCTGTTCATATCCCTATTCTCATTTGAAAAGCATCGAATAGAAACACATAATATTTTCCTCGGCCTTTGTTCAAAGGGTTTTATGGCTATACCTGGGGTCGGGTCCGCTAGACCCTAGAAACCTCTTCTACCGATACTTCATTTCATACGTTTCCCAAGATTCTCAACCTTTTTCGAGATATTAAGGAAAATATACAAAGTTACCAAAACTTTTTATGTCTGTTAATAAAATATTTTATTCTAACCCTTCCTTAACTCCAAACGTAACCAAAATTTCAACATATTAGTTTTAATGATAGTAAAACATGCAGAAAATGTTTCAACTGAATCCCATGATTCTAAGTACCCAAACCAAAAACGGTATTCAAAAACTATTTTTCCAATTTTCTCAAAAACGGTTAAATGGTTTCATTCGTTTTCCTAGCCAAAGAAGCCTATAAAACGAGTACTTACAAGCTTATGAACTCAAAAACGTAAGCGTTACGATTTTTTTTACGCGAATTTCGCCCCAAACGCCATCTTCCAGTGGGCGGATTTTGCTGGTTAACGAACTTGACCTTTCAAATCGGGCGACAGATTTTTGTACCAAATTTCATCAAAATCGGCTTATAAGGTTGATACAATGAAACAATCCGGAAGTGCCGACTAGAAAATTTCGCGTTTCAGAACCCCTAGAGACCGAAAATAACGGTGGTTAAAATTTGTATATATATATATATATATATATATATACATATATAAATATATACATATATATATATATATATATATATATATATATATATATATATACAAATTTTAACCACCGTTATTTTCGGTCTCTAGGGGTTCTGAAACGCGAAATTTTCTAGTCGGCACTTCCGGATTGTTTCATTGTATCAACCTTATAAGCGGGGTTCCTCCCTAACGGGGAGGGAGGAACCGCGCTAAAAAGAAGGCGAAGAAGGAGTGAAAGACTCACGTGGAAGAAGAAGGAGAGGAGGAAGAAGACTCACATAGTAGAAGGAAAAGGATCCACATTGAAGAAGAAGGAGGAAGTAGAAGTACATAGAAGGAGAAGTAGAAGATTCACATTGAATAAGAAGAAGAAGATAAGACTCACATAGAAGAAGAATGGAAAAGATCCAAATTGAAGAAGAAGAACGAAGTAGATCCTCAAAGAAGAAGAACGAGACCCATATATTTTATAAGGCGAGCATACCCCCTTTCCACTCTATACCTCTCCTTTTCATTTTTTGGAAATTATATATTAAATTCGACCGTATATAAAATGGCCAAGAGGAACCCTTCATTAATAACTGGGCAAAGCCACCCCCAGAGCCTAGGGCCGGTCCACTGACCCACTCACTGACTGACCGTCCTAGGAGGCGAGGAGTGCTTACATAAGGCAAAGACCTCAGACCACCTTCACTATATATACGAGGTGGTGGCCTCTGTATCGCCGCAGAAAGTGAAATACACTCGACCAGACAGCAATGGCTTCTCTCAGGATCGCTGTGAGTACAACAACTCATTAATATACAATTCTACAACTTAAACTAAAATTTGAGTTCGCGGTTAGTTCCCTTCATTTTCAAATTTTAATGATTATCGTAAATGGCTAAAAGGTCTATTAACAATGACAAATAAATGTTTTTATAAATTACCAGAGCTTCTTGTTGAAAACATTTACAAAGTTAGGTAATTTATTCACATATCTTTTCAATTTATTTTTTGTTTAACTTTATAACGAACGCTAAAAGAATATCTTGGGGTTAAACTCTCATTGAGAAATAAAACTTTATTCTAAACATTTTTAGATCATAAAAAATATTAAAAGAAAATAAAAAATATATATTATTATTTACATTTTAACGTAAACTTAACATAACCTTTTCTATCAAGGATAGGGCTGATGCCTTTTCTTTTTTCGAATAAAAAGCCATCGCCCTTAGAAGGAATCGAATCCATGACCTTGGGTACGGAGTCCACAAGCCTTAACAATCACAGCTACTTGGTGGTTATCCAAAAGATATAAAGAATATAATGTAAAAAAAAAAAAAAAAATTAAGACTTTTTTAATTTCTTCTTACGAAATTCCCCAATAAAGCTCCAGCTCGAACAAATGAAGTACCTAGCTGAAAATAAGTATAAAATATAATAAATTATGTGACTATTGTTTTTTATATAAACTATGCTGTGTATAAAATCTTCTTTTTTATATGTAATACGTTGCAATAAATAAATTCTGAAAATAATAAATAAAGTGGATTTAATATAGAACTGGGTTACACCGAGGTTTATTGGCTAGCACGGTGGACCCTCATGCTTCAAGACCCGCTTGTGGCAAATAACTTTTTCAGCGCTGGGCTCGGGTCACAATGGCTGTTATAAATGGTAGCAACCTGTAGATATTCCCGGCCTGGAAGCAGATGCAGCGAAAATAAAATTTGAAAGTTTGTTTATTTTTAACAATTGTATTTACTGCAAATTGAAGTAAAATCAATGAGCTAAACCATGAGCAGTGATAACCCGATAGTTTTTTTTACACTAAAAACAAACAAAAATCAACTCACGATAGAATTTTTGCAAAAATATTAAGCTCAAAACTTAATTATCGATCCTTTCTTTTAGACCTCTGAAATAACAAAAATAAAGAATAAAGAAAATGTAAATGTTTGTGTTTGTGCCGTGTAATATTTCTTTACAAAAGTCAATGGTAAAGTAAAATATATATTCTGAATATCAAGACATTTTACTCATTAATGAACTTAATGGCCTAAAATTAAAGTTGCTAATTTAACAATAGCTACTCACTATCTGAAATTTAAACCATATTCCAATTAAACAATGTATCCTACAAACAGCTGCATCGATCTCTTAGAATTGGGCATTAATTAAAAGGTTAAATTATGTCAGTAAATTGAATTAAATGTTTAACTTCTATTTTTATTTTATAACGATTATGGGCAATTCTGAACTATTTGTGCCTAAACTCGGATACCTAAATAAGTATAAAAACGTTAATAAATGTCGCAAAGCTTTTAAACTTTATTTTGTTCTATTCTATTGTTCCTTTATTAGGAACAGTAGAATTTACGCACCTTTAAAGTGTTCTTCATTGAACGAAAATCTCCGACTTCGCTATCGTAATCTCTCGTAGGATTAACGCGCAAAGAATTAAATTGTCAAGGGACTATCTTTAGGGGGAATTTTCCACGAAATTAGAATTTGAAACACCATCTATTTGACCATATCTCAGAATTTATGTTTAAGAGGAAGGTCAAAAGGTTTTCGAGATATAAACCAAAAAAATTGCAAAGAATCTTAATAATCTTTTATCTTTTCTAATAAATCCATGGAGACCCGGTAGCCGTGAGGGTTAAGGCTTGAGCTCTTAACACTCCGTGCCAAAGGTCGTGGTTTCGATTTCCACTAGGGGCGGTGGCTTTTCTTTCGAAAAAAGAAAAGGTATCACCCCTATCCTGGCTAGAAAAGGGTGGTAACCTATAGATAACCCGTCCTAAAATTCGTAGTTAATAATAAATGGACGTTAAAATTTAAATAAATAAATAATAAATCCAGGTAACCAAAATTTATATATAATAAATAGTTTGGATAAATATTGATCGTCTGAATAAAATTTGCATTTCAATCGGCCATTTTGGGGTAACACCCACCAAAATTCTAGTCCAATAATATTAGTCCTGTTTTTGTAATAATCAGCAAGGTATACAGCAAAGCTATGGGCAACCTTTGACATGTTTTAGGCCAAACTTTGCCGTACGAATACTTTCGCGGGCCGCTTAGATGGTTCAAAATAAAATAACATCGGATTTTAAAGTAGTGTTCATAATTTTAGCAATGTACATTAAAAATTAAATATTACGACAATGTTACTGTTATACAATTAATTAAAATAACAAAATGAAATGAAAAAAATAGGTACACCATTATAATTAAGTCGTGAAATTTGGAATTATTACAAACTACGAAAGTTAAATATCGACACGAAATCAATGAGACACTCGGCTTGCTCGCTCATTTGATTCCGACGGAGCAAGCGACAAACCCCATCTCACTCGATCTTCCTAATTTGGCGTGACTGTGAGTAGGTACTGTAATAGTTGTTTTTTTTTTTTTTTTTTTTTTTTTTTTTCAAATTGGATTTTTCAAAATGCCTTCCGGGCCGGATCAAATCTTCCAGAGGGCCGGATCCGGTCCGCGGACCGGTTGTTGCTCACATGGTATAGAGACTGAGATCGTACGATCGATAATTGTTCATGATAACTTAGTTTGTAGGGGATTTACTAACCTGGTCACCGCAAATTGTTAGAAGAAAATATTCAACACAGTGATATTTCCTATTTAAATTTTGAGTTCACATGCGATTTTAGAATCTCTTGTGATTTATTCAGGTATTGGAGTGGTAGTTTATACCGCGGAGCTGATATGAAAGTATAAGCAATTACGACATGTTTCAATAAGCTTCCGTTATGTAATATCAAACTTGATCACACCTTCATGCGTTTCCTCATTTCAAAGCAGGTCTCATGGAAAATCAACAACGTATATTAAAGTCATGTTTCGGCTTGTAGTGGACTGGTAGGTCGTGGATGTGCTATAAATAAATATATGGAGGAGAAAATTGAAGCTTTTAAGGCCGGTGGTCTCGGGGCCAAAAAACAGAATGGAGCGTAGATAGAGTGAAGAGATTAGTAAAGAAATCAAACACATGAGATTAAAGGGAAGTAAATAGGACCAGCTGTCAAAGCAGAGAACACAGCAACATTTTCGCTATGCTTTTTGCACTTCCTGTTTGCTTTCCGTACGCTCCTCTTTGTTAGTATCCTAAGGGTTCATAGGGAGCGGAGCGTAAAAAGCGCAAAGAGCATAGCGAAGAAGTCAAACACGCGAGGTTAAAGGAAGTAAACATAGTGGACCAGCTGGCAAAGCCGAGAGCATAGCAACGATTTCAACTCAACATAGCAATGTTTTTCGCTAGGCTCTCTCTACGATCCTTTCTGCAAGTACCCTCTTTAGGATGGTCTTTAGCATGGGTCAGAATGGAATGGGATTGAACTCTGAGATTTGGGTAGGAAAAAAATTTGAAATGGAAAGTTTAAGCATCGGTATTTTATAATGTCTCTTACGAAAGGAATGTGTGGGGTACCTATTAAGGTGTTTACTGGAAACATAAAAAAGTTCGAATAATGTTTATATTTGGTGTTATTTGGAAAGTTAGAACATAAACTCCTAATAATTCGCCATCAATGGGACAAAAGCATAACTTCCGCAAATTCAAGCACCAATTTTTCGACTTAGGTGTTCTTATTTAACTACTGCGACTTTTGAATAGGAAATAATCGAATTATCGCCAGCCACAAATCATAATCACGAAATTAACATTGTTTGGAGATATTTAACAAATTATATGAAAAGTGTAAAATTGCTCATATCTTGTTGATATTTTTTTGCCATTTACCCTCTAATCCAAAATTTATCTATCATAGTTTGAATGAACGTGAAACGATGGAAACACTTTTCAACTTGATTCATCGCTTTGGGGTAACCGAATAAAGAAATCCATTTTTGTCCACTTCCCTCAGAAAGGTTAAAAATATCGCATCAATGGTTTAGTAAAATTTGCTACAAAAAGATTATTGCCAAAACGGTTTTATTTATTCAACTAGGCAACATATATGACATATTCACTGATATCAGATTGCGTCGAAATCTGAATTTATGCAAAAGTGAAAAAAAAAAATTGTGTTTTTCTTTTCTTAACTTTTCTTCAAATCCTCTCAATCGAATTGAAATAGGTTGGTATTCAATCGATGCAGAATTTAACTATATAAATATTTGGTAATAATAAACTTTTCGATTAAATACATTGTTTCAGAAAGAGTATAAAAATTGTGAAAAATCCGAAATATTCTAGCTCAACTCAGAAATTGGGACAAACATCATGTTATATACATCGATGCCTATTTAAATAAATAAAATAAAAATTTTCAGACCTCCACTAATTTTTTCGCATCAAATCTTTAATTTGCTTCGTCTATAAGGGTGGTTTCATTCGATACTTCTACTTCTAAAAACTCGACATTGTACCTTGTAGACAATTAACGCAAAACCGTAAATGTTACAATTGTTTCACGTGAGTATAGCACATGTAAGAGCATTACGTTATGTGGATTCTGCTGTTAGGTAACTTGGGCTTCCTTTTTAGACAAACCATTTTTGTACCAAATCTCATCAAAATCTAATGATTCTTCTAGACGTTAAAACATATATATGTCGTACTTTTTAAATACATAAACCGAAGTCTAACAATGTTTCATGATTTTCCGTTCTGTGCTTCCTCAAGAAATGTAACGTCAATCTTGGGTTCATTCAATGTTTTCAGGACTCGGCATACTGCCCTTACAATTTTTATAATATGGATGAGGTAACTTGCCGGAGCTGAAATTGAACGGAATTTGTATTCAATCACCATTTAGAAGCAGTGCTTAGGAATACCAAAGTGCTACTTTAAAAGTCCAAGTAGTCCTTGCTTTAAGTGCAAGGTTACTCCAGAACCCAAAATGGAGAAAGCCAATATATCCTATATCACCTTTCTTATTATATGCAATTGAAAGCAGGAACTGCATCCTTTCTCTAGGATGGGTTACATGCAATAATATGCACCGGTATTCTGATCTTCCTACTGCAAGTCGTGTAACATTAGACCGAACTGGTTTATTTTATTTCAGAGGAGTCGGAACCTTTCAATCGGAAGGCCACGTTCACTTTTACTCTCGGTCGACCCGGCCAATATCAAAAAAACTTTTATTTTTAGTAATTTTATGGACAAAGGGTTACACAATAAATTGTCATATATTGCAATGGATAATATCAGAGGGGAAGGAAAGTTGTGGGTTTCTGGAATGTGCTGACAGACATACCTAAACATTTTTATGGTGGACATTTCTGGTAGCTCGTTGGTAGGATTGATGGGGTTTCGAAGAAATTCTTTCATAATTCACCTCTCGGTTAATGGTGATCTAAGTGGTTTTACTTCTGAAGTGAAGGGCGGAACTGAGAGTTCTCCGATAAAATTGACACAATGACCGAGTTTCTGAGAACTGACCAATCAGATTGACCTAAGCCCGCGGTACTAGATCACAATTACATACATGTCTGACACACAGGAACTGCGTTATCTTAGCGCGTTTCCTTACCTTCCTAATGTCATTTGGAAAGCTTGGAATAAGCTCTCATGAAATATTGAAGAAAAATTTAGATTTAGGTGCCATTGTGTACTTACAGTAGCCCTCGGCCTCTCCAACTTCTGCTTGGAAAGATCTATTACAAACAACCAAACATTCGTCCATATTTTGCGTATCTTGTTTTATTAGTAAATTCATTTGACTGCCAAAATCAATTATGAAAACAACAAGCAATAAACCACTGAGGAAAACTTACCAACAATTTCGAGATTTTAGGTTCTTATTCCTCCACCTGAGATCGACACATCTAAAATGTCTTTAGAACCGTTTTTGTAGAAAATTTAGTAATCGTTCGAATGGTTACTGTCCACTTACCACGATTTCTGTACCGTTTTCAAATTATTTAAGGAAATATAGGAAAATCCCAAAAATTCTCATGAATGTTAATAAAATTAGTCGTGACTTCTGGATTGCGTCATAAGGTCAACCTCGATCGCGGGATTCCTCCCCCCGCGCTAAAGCAGTCTCATATAATGGGGGCGAGATCACCTTCAGTAGGTTAGTGTAGGAATTTCGTTCTCACTTCCTGTTACGGAATGCAGGCTCCCGGATGATTCCCTGGGAAGAGATCCGGATGCAAATGATGTGTAGTTTCAGAATATAACACTTTCCATTATTGAGGATGTGGAGAGAAAGCAAAGAACCATCTCCTTCAAGTTCAATGAAGTGTTGTTTACAGTGTGTTACAACCTTGGAATTACACTTTTTCTACTACTTTCAATGCTACAGCATGTAATTATATTAGGAGAAAATAAACAGTCAGTGAATGAACTTCAAGCATATGGCTGAATGGAAGAGAAGAAGTTGTATTATGCCGCTTGAGCCACTAGCGTATAAAGAAAAAACTTTCGGGGGGGGGGGGCTGGGAGCACCTATGCTCGTAGACCAGGGTAAATTTGGATGGCATTTTTCGTTGTTATAGGCTCTTTTTACATGAAATATTCTCCCAAAAAAAATTTCGAGGGGGCCACAGCCCCCTCAACCCAGGGGAAATCAGGCGGCCGGAGCGTAGTACTGACCACAATATCTCCCTGGTGAGCCGTATGATCAAGTAGGTATCTAATATCTCTAATACAGTATCTGCCTCTCTGGGCCCTTGTGGCCTGTTACGGGGCTGATTTATATATATTCAAAGTTGCACGTATTTAGTGCCCGAATCGTGACTGATCACATTTAGCCCCGCGACATGTCTCGTGTTACAGGAGTGTATTGCGGGTCAACTTGATACAGGTTTCTGAATCCCATCGGAACGGAATTCATTGATAATATGTTGCACAATACAGGTCACTGCAAGTGGAGACCTGTTCGAGAACTTCTTTAGCAGACCGCTCGTTGCACCGGATTGTGATATGTTGAAATAATTACGGACAGTAGTGGCAGATTAATAATTAGGTTAATGAGTAGAGCCTCACTCCAAATGGTCTATTTTTGCATACTTTCTTGTTAGTTGAGCGTAATTTATTCCGGGTTTCGTTTTAAGGAAACAAAAATTACGGTATATATATATATATATATATATATATATATATATATATATATATATATATAGATATATACGTTTATATTTGGGGGCGAAGGCCACCTCCTCATATCTGGTTGTCCTTTGCGACCAGAAAGCAACAAAACCCATCATCTAATATTTTTCAGGTGTTGTACTAGTGCCAGACCCCCTTGTTTTCTTTTCTGCTTCCTTGGTGGAGGATAACTCAGGCAAAAATAGTTCAAGTGGAAAACTTTAATAGAGGTGCCTATATGTTGTTGGAAAAAGATATATATATTCCTCATTGCTAATGTAATACAAGTAGTTTTAATTAAATTTCTTGACACGCATAAAGCAATAAACTTCATCAATGTGATAAAAAATATTATTTTTCTAAAACTCTTAAGTGCTATTTCTACCCATTTATTTTAGAAGTCTGTATACTAGCTTGTTCAATCTAGTAAAAATACATAAAAAGATCAAATAAAAACATTATTTGTCAACTATTTGTGCTTACACATTACTTATCACATTCTTAATTCATTCCTTAATTTAATAATAATTTGACTCTTTTGCAGGCTTTGCTCTTAGTTTTTGTTGTCATGGTGTCGACTGCCCCTACCCCCGGTGGATATGGTGGAAAACAGTAAGTTTTCTTTTTCTCCAGTTTAATGTTTATTACTATTCATTAAATTTCATTAGTTAACATTTATCGTAGCGCAATTTAAAGGACATCACATTTGTTATCTCCTGTAGTGAAATGAATAATAGATTTTTAGCAGGCCAGAATGTGCAGTTATTGTCTCCTAGTACAATAATTCAAAACTAATTTGAATTGACGAAATTTTTGTTTAGTTTAGCTTCTTGAAATTTTGTCATAATAGGAAGATCTACAGATAAATAGACCTTCATACAAGATTTACTGTATTTCTAAACTCTTTGTACATTTTTTTCCTTTTTTATTATTTCTACTTGGAATTATTATTTAAAAGTTACTAAGAGTAGAAGGCGTCTTTTTAAACCTTATGGGCACCTTCAGTTTTAACTTTTGTACCATTTTTAATCAAGTATTTAAATTTTTGCAGCACTCACTTCATAATTCATGTACCATACCATGTCCATACGATCCATAAGTACCACAAAGTGCCAGTATACATCAAGCACCACACTCACACAGTTTATGAAGAGCATCCTGGCCACTACGAACATGGATGGGATTGGGACTGAAATGGTAAGAATTTCAATCATATTATTCATTTTTATTTTAGGTATCTTTATAAATAGCACTTTTTTTTGTTCGGATTTTCTAAAGGTTACTTCACTTTCCTATCCAGGATAGAGACAGCTTTCCTTTTTTTTCTTTTTTTTTTTTTTTTCGAACTCATACCCCTCAGCAAGGAGTGTTAAAGTCTTAACACACACAGCTATCGGGTCGGGTTTCCACAAACAATTGTATTAAGAAAAAATAAAAATTGTTGTGGCTCTCTTTGGCATTAGAATCTCCATTTACTTACCAGTGATTTGATAAGCTAATCAAGTATTCCTTCACTAATTGACGGACGTGCAGCAATAAGGAGGCAGCTCCTAATTTGGGGATTTTCAGGTCAGAACATTATCATTTATTTTGAACATTATCAAAAACTATCCCTATTCTCTGGTACAATAAGGAGGCAGCTCTAGTCACTTCAATAGTGGAACCACTATGTATGTGATAGGTCCACTATTTACTTTCCATCTGCGTACAGCCATCCCCTGCTCTTAAAAACTGATAAATACAATGCCATAATAAGCCTCGCACACAAATATGTCGGACTAAATGAGTTGTCGTTCTACAAAGCATTAAAATGTGTAGCTTCTTCAGCTACTCTGACAATGATGAGTTGATAGAAACAGAGCCAGAGTAAGACTGAATTTTGCATTAGTTGATTATTTTGTTGTATTTTAAATTCATTTTTTGTTTTGTCATATGAGCTTCCTAAATTAAAAATGTGAATAAAAGCAAATTTTGTTCATTTTAGATGAACAATCCGTAATTTTTGGGTTATTTATAGAACGTGGCACAGTAAGGAGGCAGCTGCCAAACCATTAAACTTGACACTACCACTCTAAAAAAGGTAGGATAGGGACCTCATGGACTTACTTTCACAAGTAGGTGGATATGTTATAACAAAAATAAAATGGAAAAAATATCAAGAAACTAAATTTAAAAATGTTTTCTTTAATTTGCCAACAATGTCAAAAATGGAGCTGCCTCCTTATTGCTGCACACCTGTCAATTATATTTCAAGGCAAACATGAATTAAATAAAAACAAATCCCACTATATTCATAGATAAATATTTATTTGAAATATACAACAGAGCAACCTTGCGTACTTTTATACTGTTAAAATTTAAATAAATGTATATAGCACATAAAATAATAAAATAGATAATATAATAAACCAATACAAAGCGACAAATTATTAAAATAAAATATACAATCAGTATAATTGAACTTATTAATTCTGTTTCAGTAATTTATAGCAGCCTTCTTCTTCAAAATGACTTCACACAAATAAGACTGGCATATTGATTACCATTTCACTATCTTCAAGCCCATTTGACTGCATTGTTCAAGTACAAATTAACTCTACACCAGATAATCAAAATGTTAATGTATTGTTATGTACCTATATTGTTTTTGTTATTATTTGTATTTTTTTAATAAAACTTTTATATGTTAATTTTTTTTTCATTGCAATACTTAATTTACAAAATCCATTACATACATACACATCAAAATAATTTCAGCACACTGAAGTGTGAGTATAATCCACTAAGCCCCGAAAGGGAAATTAAACGCAAGAAGTATTCCCCACATAGACACAGTAAAGAGAAAAGTTGAGTAATGATAATTTTGTATCATAAATTCAATGAATACTCTGGTACTGGAACAGGAGGGTAAATTAACAAAGTACTTACTCGCATAATCCAATCTCGCAAGTGAAGAAAATGTCTGAGAGAAAAAATAAGGATGAAAGCATAGAAAAAATGCCCCTTTTCCTACTTAAATATAAGTAAAGATGAGTGAGTTCCAGCAGGAAGGGCTGCCCGAGTGACACATAAATTAAAAAAAGAGAGTACATAGTATACCATAATAATTATACACAAAATCATTAAATGATACAAAAAAAAAAAAATTATTCTTAAAAGAGAATAATGAGAAAATGAGTATTGTCAACAAAAAAAAATGGGGAAAATCCCTATTAAACAACTTGACAATAAAAAATGACAAATACCTAAAATAAGAACAAACAAGCATTATTAAATAGAAGGTTGTCTCCTGCCTTCGTCTTCAGAAAGGCACAACACAAAACCCAGTTGGAGACGTGAATCACCTTCAAAATTCAGCCCACGAGGTCTACTATAAACTATATCATTGACCTGCTGGTTGCATGAGGGAGAAGTCCATTTTGCGCGAAAACATTCATATCAAACTTTTCACATTATCCCCTTCTTTAATCGTATCTTGCAATAGAACAAGCTCACAAATATAGGGAAATAAAATAAATATATTCTTACCTAAACCATAGGGAGGAAATATGTCAGGGTATGCATTGATGATAAATATTAACCTTCAGACGTACTCCTCCTGTAACAACTGTTAATAAATTAAGGTAAAAAAGGCTCAACTTTTTGAAATTTTACCCAGGGTTCTATTCAGAAACCTATGGAAATGAAAATCCCCTGAAGCTAACCTATGGATAGAAGCCTGAAGCTAACCCCCCGAACCACCAAAAAGAAGACATTCCAGCCTGATGAATTTGATACAGGGGGTATTGAAGGGTGTAAGTTATTCACTACACGCATCGGCGACAAGATGGTTAGTGTCGCCATTTGAGCCAAACCCGCATTTCATATTCGCATATCCTACAGCGAATAAGAAACCAGCTAGGAAGCCGCACTTCCAATTCCGTGCTTTCAATTCTAATCAGAAAAGCCGAGGATACGCTCCCTTTTTACGGCTAGTTGTGGATGATCTTGAAAAATCAGGTTCAGTGAATTTTATTTATGGGTCTTTCCGAACAGTCCATTACAGAACTATTATATTTTTCCAAGGAGCCCCAGTGTCCTTGAGTGTTAAGGGGTGAGCACTTAACACTCCGCGGTGGCTTTTCTTTAGAAAAAGAAAAGGAATCATCATCAGCCCTATCCTGCCTAGAGAAAGGTGGGGACCTGCAGAAAACCCGTGCTAAAATTCTTAGTTAATAGTAATGGACGTTAACATTTGAATAATAATTTTAAACTTTGCGGTAAATGTGAAGACGCGAGGCCTCGGCACCGATCGTTTTGAAATTTTGCACTATAACGTATTTTGATGCACTAAACACGAATCCGTTTAGGAAAAAAAAAAAAAAAAAAAAAAAAAAAAAAAAAAAAAAAAAAAAAAAAAAAAAAAAAAAAAAAAAAAAAAACTCGCTCTCAACTAGGAAAGAAGTTATAAAGCACTAAAGTTCACTGTTGTGCGGGTTCTGAAAGCTGACGTAAACAACGTATTTGTAAACATGCGCATTCGCGGAGAAGTAAGATTGGCAAACAAAGAACTGTTATTTGAAATGTTTATAAACTATTTATTCACATATCATTATAAATTTGGGCGTCCTCACCTGTCGTAACTTGTCGCATATGGGCATACGTGCTGTGCGTTTCCGCTCGCTCAAGAAGATATCAAAACTCTAGTCAATCCAACTCGCTAAAATTAATAGAATTCTATTATGTAAGATCCAGCTTATTTAATTGCAATTGCTCCCCACATTTTCCACAAATTTTTTGATTAATTATAAAGTTTTTTTTTTCAACTAAAAAATTTATTAGCTCCTCTCTATTATGAACCAAAATAATGAATTCGTGTAACTTCATTGTTATTAATACTCCTCTAACTATTGTAAATAATTAAATGGCGCAAATTAGAGCGTAGGAATTATAAAGGCACTAGCTAATTATGAAGGGATTTCTGTTATATAATATTTGTCAGCAGCGAAACAAAAAATTTAAAGAATGGTTTATTATTTAAGAAAATATTTTTGAATAAATAACTGGAGATAAATTGAAATAAAAAATGGTAAATTTCAATTAGACTTCTTTATTACGGACTTTTTCCACACCCGCGCATGCGCATGTTGACAAACATAGTAGTTTACATTAAATTTCACAACCTGCACAACAGTAAAATTTGGTGCTTCATAACTTCTTTTGTAGTGGAGAGCGAGTTTTTTTTTTTATTTATTTTTTTTTTAACGGATTCGTGTTTAGTGCATCAAAATACGTTATAGTGCAAAATTTCAAAGCGATCGGTGCCGAGACCCCGCGTCTTCACATTTACCAACTTTACAATTAAATGTATTGTATCTGGCTAGATCACTCGGGCCAATGCTAGGGGCGGATCTAACGCCATTCTACACCAGTTTGTGCTCTAACGACATTCTACACCAAGACTGTGCTCTCAACCGGGTTGTCCTACAGTCTTAGTGTTCGGTGCCTACAAGAGCCTTTCCAATTTCTACTTTGCGGGTCGAAACCCTAGATCTGACTTTGAAGATAACCCAGGACTTGATCTAGAGTAGAAGTGACCATCAATCTGAATTAGGAGCATTTCTTATCCTGCTTAGTTTTCATGGTGAACGAGAGGAGTTATAATCATGCTCAACAATACCAAAAATCCAAAAATTAATGAGAAAGTCTCAAACCATTCGATGTTTAGGATATCTCCGAGTAGCATGTAAAAAACATTGGATCCCAAGTTTTGGAAATATGTATTCTGGACACCAGATAGTGACGTAAAAGAATACAAGATGCTTCATGGAGGTACACGACACTCCGTCTTACATCGCCATTCATAACTCGATTCTATCTCTAAGTTCATATGACAATGAATTAAATGGTTTTAGAGTTTGTTGTTTTAATTTTAGACTTTCCTATTTAATGCTCAATTAAATGTATTTTTGTTTGTTTTCTTTATGAAGTATATGCATAATATCATGAATCTTGTGGTTAGAATGTAGCGATTCTACATTATTTACGCATAGCGTTTCATTTCATCATATTTTTTAAACTTTCCTCTTGAAATACTTGGTGATTCATATTTTAACATTCAATTTTATTAATTTTAATAATTGAATTTACATAAATGTTGCACGGAATGGATCATTGTCTAAGAAGAGTAAGTTATTTAGCTGTTTCTTAAATTTAAGTTATTACTTCCAGGTCATTAATTTTTTTTTCCTTTATTAACTTTCAGTACAGCAATCCTGAAGCTACAAGGAGAGATGTTACCAAAGTTATTGAACATTACAAGGGCCTGACGTGGAAAGTTGAGCCTTTTGGTATGATTTTTTATGTAAATTGTCTTTATCAAACTAATAGTCCTGTAAAGCTCTGCTCTCTCTTAAGTCACTAATGATATTTATTTTGTTTTGTCCTGTGACTTGAATGTTTTATCAAGCTGCGCATTCTTAAATTGCTCCTATTAATTATATTCATAGACAAAGTGTGTTTAATGTTTTGTTACTTCACTTTTTACATATATTATGATGGAATTTTAAGAAGGTCTGAAAGTGCTGGATTAGCGGCTCTGAAAATCTAAAGAAAGTAGAAGATTTTTTTCTCATTTTAGAAGATCGAATGCAATCTTGGTTGATACTGGCTGGCTAATATTAATATTAGCCATGGGTGTGTTTGCATTTCCAATCTGTTTTTCACTTATAATATTTTAAGAATATTACCTTTCTGGAACTATCAGGATATTTCTTATTTTATCACAGAGTTGTTAGATTAATCAAGTTAGTTCTATTATCAGTACAGGATATAGGGGTGTTAATATTTTAAGAGAGTGAATAAATCTGTCAAGTTGAGAAATAATAACTGGAGTTAATTAAGGAAATATTTGGCTAGGCTCGGTTAAAATAGTTACTAAAAGTTAGGGATGTGCCGTTCCAGAATTTTATTGTCACTGTTCCAGTTACATGCCTGTCACGGTTCCAAAATACCACTCCAGTTCCATTGCCGTTACAGCTTTGATTTCCTCCGTAAGCTTAATTAACCTTCCGAGCTAAATGGTAACGGTGAACGGGTATACCAAAGTACGCCGAATGCCTGGTCCGTCAATACATGAAACTGGATGTCTTGTCATTCAAAATAAAATGATCGTAATTTATTATAAATATAATTTTTCATGTTGAACAGTAATGTAAGCCTCAAATAATTTTTACTGTTTCGCATCACCTTAATCTCACTAATACTTATTTGATTCATTTAGCTTTGGTTAGAAATATTTATTTAAATAAATATTTCTAACCAAAGCTAATATTTAATATAACCAAAGCTAATATAATAATATAAATATTTCTAATCAAAGTGTAGAAATACTTAGTTAAATTGAGTTTACATTATCAGAGATGTATGATAATCTAACTTACAAACTACCGTTTTTTTTTTTTTTTTTTTTTTTTTCTGATCCTACGTATAAAATAAACAGGTGTCTGAGATTTCACTTCAAACGTCCTGGTTTTGATAAAAAATGAAAAATAGTAATTGTTGTTCCTTCTTATCTTTCTCAAGTTAACAATTTGATAAATATCTAACTGTTTTTTTGTTTTGTTTTTTTCAACAAATAAAATTAAGTAATACAAAATTAAAGAGGTACTTGTCTTCAAATAACAAGAAAGAGGTCTCATTAAATTTTTAAATTCTCAAGAACTAAATTTTCAACATAAATATAAATTGTATTATTTATTTCTATAGAAATAGTGTTTTTTTTTTTTTTTTTTTTTTTTTTTTTTTTTTTTTTTTTTTTTTTTTTTTTTTTTTTTTTTGCGAAGACCATATCCAGTTACTTTGAAGTATTTGTCATGATTTTAAACAGTGATTTTGGTACTTATGGATTAGGCTTACAGGTTCTTTGCAGGTTATCAATTTTTTTCTTTACAGGTTAACTAAGGTTAGAAGCCATATTATATAAATTTAGTGATCAAAAGTTAATATAGTAATGAAAAGTATTTAAAATCACTGTAATCACTACTAAAAGTAACTTTTTTTGACTATTCTATTTACATGGTTTCTAACTAACTCTTAGATAACTTGTATTTGTAAGTAATACGTTTAGGCTTGTAAAACATAAATGAAAATAAGCAGGATATATTTCAGCAAGCAATATTTATTAATAAAAAGGTTAATATTATAAAAATCAATGGTAATTGTGAAGTTTAGGGGCCTCCTCGCCGATTTTTTTGTCTGGTGGTTCTATAACATATTTATATTTGATATTTATTTCGCATTATGGGCATACATGCTATGCATTTCCGCTCGCGTAAGAAGAAATCAAAACTCTAGTCAATCCAACTCGCTAAAATCAATAGAATTCTATACATTTTTGCGAGTTGGATTGACTTGAGCGTTAAAGGTTACTTTATTACCAGCAACAACCAATAGAATTGCCCGTACGAATACCCAATAGAAAAGCTAATGAGTTATGCGCGTGCGCTGAATCACTGTTGTAATCACTACAGATACTTTACAAGTAACTGGATGTGGTCTTCGCAAAATGAATTCCCCTCAAAAAGGTTCAAATGTTGAAAGACGACCCTTAAGGCAGCTGTTATCATAGAAAGGTTGTGATGACAATTGTAATCACAGAAAAAAATAGTTGTAATTATGGGCTTAATCACACAAACAACTGTGATTACAGTTGTAGTACCAGGAAACTGTTGTGATTACAAGTGTTTTAACGTTTTGATGAGGAGTGTTATACAGAAAAATGTTGTGATTACAAGTGTAACCATATTCAAAGGTGTTATGATTACAAGTGTTACTCTTGTAGCTATGATTATAATTGTAACCACATCTCCAGGGTCTGTGATTATAATCATAATCATTTCTCGAAAGTCTGTGATTATAATCGTAATTTTGATTATGTCCAACACTGGTTTCCGACTGTCCAGTCAGTTGTCTCTTTAAATCATGATATGGCCAGGAGCACAAAAATGATTTTTCCTCATATTAATTATGGTTTTTTTTCTGCCTACAGTGTTTAATAATGGTGGATCTCTCGAACTGATAAACCTTCAAGGCACTATCCCTGTAGTATATAAAGGTTTGGTTTATTTGTTATATTGTCCTATAACTTAAAACAATTTTTTTTTTTTTTTTTTTTTTTTTTTTTTTTTTTTTTTTTTTTTTAAATGATTTGAATTATTCATTTTCAGGAGCTGTTTACAACATTCCAATATGTATTTGGTTAATGGACACACATCCAGACATTCCTCCTATTTGCTATGTAAAGCCAACTCCAGACATGCAAATCAAAGTATCAATGTATGTGGATCACAGTGGAAAAATTTACTTGCCTTATTTGCACGATTGGAATCGGGTAAGCTACTGTCAAACAAACTCAAAATAATCAAAAGCAGATAAATGTTTATCTGTGTTTATATTTTATATTGTATAAAAATATTGAGTTTATATTTGTGTTAGCATTATAAAAGGGTGGCAACCTGTAGATAACCCAGCATTAATAGTCAAAATGTTGATACACTGTTAAACATAAAAAAAAATATGCCAATGTTTCAATTTGAAAACATTGGCATTAATTAGGACTTTGAGGGGGAACTGACTAAATCACTAAAAACATTTTCTTATCCTCATAGCCTCCCATGAAGGCTTAAAAATCTAACTAAATCTTTTATATGTTTACATTTATATATAAATTAACCTGCAAGACATTGTACACTGTTTTTTGGGTGAAATTCGTGCAAAAAAATAGAAGTACTTTTGTTTTTGCATAAATAGGCTTGCAGGAACACCTTTTATATGTTTCCTAACAATGGGAAAGAAATCATGCCAATTTTAAGGTGATATATGCATACGTTGCTGAAACTTGAAAAGTAGAAAAAACTATTTTCCCTAACTAATTTTCGGATTGGCTACTCAGTAACAATGGATTCAGTTGACAATTTTTCCAAAAATTCATCCAAACTAAAATATTTAAATTTCAGTTGCGTGTGGAGCTAAGGAGGCATTAGAAAAAAAATATTTTATTAATAGACAAGAGCATTTTTGGAATTTGTATATATTTTCTTAAATATCCTAAAAATGGTTGTGTTAGGTGGAAGTTAATAATTCAAAGCCCACTAAAGTCTTCTCACAAATTGTTCTCAAGTAATTTTTCATGGGACAATTTCAATCGTCGAAATACGTGCTTCAAACTTTGAAAGTGTTTTGTTCCTTGGAAAATTTCATTGAGGCTGTTTTCCCCAGTTCTTATTGCTTGTTGTTTTTGTAGTTTCATTTTCCCTTAAAATGAATTTGTCAGTAAAACAAGATACATAAAATGAAAAACAATTTTTTTCTTGTTTGTCATAGAGCTTTTTGAGCTGAATTCAAAGACCCGAGTGAGCAGTTATTTTCTGATTAAAAATACAAATTGAATCTTTAAATAATTAATTAATGATACATTTTTCAATCAAGCAATTATTAAATCAATAATTTTCAAATCCTTATTTTTTTAAAAATCAACTCTTCAAGTTGGAATTTGAATTCTAGTCCTACAGTAATGTTTGCATGAATCAAACCAATTGATAGCACAATTCAGCAGTGCAGAAAGTGTCATAATTGATCTTAAACTGAATTTATCTCTCTTCCCTTTTTACCCAACATAAATGGACTCTACTGGTGGAAGCTTGGCAGTGTCGAACTCATGTACCCAGGGTCCCTCGCACTTTAACACACAAACAGAGTTATATTTTTCTTAAATGCCTTTCAAAAAAGTATTAACTTATCGAATTATTGTTTGTTCATGTAGCAATCATCTGATCTACTTGGCCTTATAGCAGTAATGATTTGTGCTTTTGGAGAGCTGCCACCTGTATTTGCCAGGCCGAGAACAGGCAATACACCTTACCCCGCTCAACCGTGTAAGTTATAATTGCCTCAAAATTATAAATCTTACAAATGTATTAAAAACTGTAATGTATTTGCCTAAGGTCGTGTGTTCGATTCCCACTAGGGGTGATAGCGGGGAAGAAAAGGCGTCACCTCTATCATGGCTAGAAATGGGTGGTAACCTACAGATAACCCGTCCTAAAATTTGTTGTTAATAATAAATGGACGTTAAAATTTAAATAATACTATTTATTTATTGGGTTCCTCAATGTTGGTGATAAACTCATTTGACAGCTGATGGTATTATAAACAGTTATATCAAGTCGGCGCTAATGACCTAGATGTAGATGTGCCGTAAAAAAAAAAAAAAAGAAAAAAAAAAAAGTTATATCAAGTATCAAACGGCCATAGCCACGTTGAATGCACCGGTTCCCGTTGATCACCAAAGTTAAGGTAATGGGTGACCGACCTAGTGTTGTTGGCACTATAAAAGGGCAGCAACCTATAGATAGTCCTGCATTAATAGCCTAAAAGAAAAAAGTTATATCAAGCCAACAACATAACACAAACCAACTACTGAAAGAAAATAGCTCAAACTGGAAATGAGTTCCATGTACTCATTGAATAGGAGGAAGTGGATCCTCTGATTTGGCTCTGTCCGCGATGAGTAATACTGAAACTCGAATGCAAAGTTAACCTAAAATTTTTTAGGGGTTTTTAAGATCTAAAATATTATGAGAGAAGGAGTTCACAGCCCCTGCTGGATGCTAGGTGGATAAAGGTCACTTATAGCAAGTTTTCTCTCTCCCTATAGGGGACCCTCTTACATTAGTATAAAAATATGGGGGTGCAGATAAGAAATTTTTATGTTAAGTGACCCATACGTATTTCACAAAATACTGGTATATATATATATATATATATATATATATATATATATATATATATATATACCAGAATATATATATATGTGGGGGCGAGGTTAGATCAGTGGTAGAGCACTCGACTAATGAACTGGAGGACCAGGTTCAAAACCCGAGCGCGCACTAAAGATTTTTTCTTCTAGTGCTGCCGTTCGAGGGTTGGATTTGGGGTCCCAGATCGTCCCTAGGCTCACCCAGCCTTTAATTAATTTAATTAATAATGGGTACCTTGGGTGCTAATGACTCGAGCAGTCGAAGCAGCCAAGGGGAAAATCAGGCGGCCGGAGCATAGTATTGACCACACTATCTCCCTAGTGTGCCGTATGGTCAAGAATCAGATACCTCTACAGTATCTGCCCCTCTGGGCCCTTGTGGCCTGTTACGGGACTGATTTTTTTTTTATATATATATATATGTGTGTGTATATTATTTTTTATTTGGCTGTTTATTTATTTTAATATATTAATTTGTGATTATTAATTTTTAGATGCTGATATTAATTTTTCTATATATTTGCTTTTTAGCTTTTATGCCAATGCCTGGGAGCAGTTACTCATCATTCCCTCAACCTGCCACTCCGTACCCTACAACACCGTATCCTGCCACTCCTTATCCGAGCCAGATGTCTGGTCCAGGACCTGTGCAGCCTTCACCTACTCCAACTCAGCACTTTAGTTATCCTCCAACTCCACAACAGTCTGTTACAGTAAGTTGATTTCCTTGTATTTTACATTATTATTATTGGGTTATGAACAGCTTTGGTTGCCCAGAATATTATTCTGTTACAACTGTGTCACGTTAATCTTAAGTAGTTCTATATATATTTAGTATCGATAATAATTATTTGTTATTTTTAACTTTTTTTTTATTTAAAAAAAAGTCGTCAAGCGGACACTCGGGCGAGTGGTTTTGATTCAATAAAAGCGTATTTCCATGGCTGGTCATTACTTGTTTGCATGTATTAGCTATAGAATTGCCATGCTAGTGATATATGTTCGAGACCTGATGACTGGTTTACTGATCTTTTTGTGGTTTCACTTTAAGGCAGCTCATTCTTTAGGTATGGTTCAAAGGCAAGCATCTACAATAGAACTTATTGTCGATGTTTGAAGATAAATACTTTTATATTTGAAATACAATCAATCCAATACGTCAACATATTTTTTTAAGGTGTGTAGAATCCAAAATTTGGGTAGAACGTTCCCAATTTTTATATCAAGAGATTTGAAATCTCAAGTTCTTGAAATCAAAATCAATTTTAAAATAAAGGTATTTTAAATCTCTTGATTATACATTATTGGATTCCTGGATATACCTACTTGTATGACTTAAAATTAATATTATCTATTGTTTACATTTATCAATTGAAGGGCTCAGTGCGAAAGGTGGCTAACCCACAATTAGAAATAATTGAGAAAATTGGAGTTAAAGTCAAAAAGAATCTGAAAAACATAGTGTTGGTGACCGAAATGATTTCAATTGGACCAATTAAAATAATTTCTGTCACTAACACTAATTTTCAGCACTTAGAAACAATTTGTTCACTTACCATACTGTAAATAGATGCAATGAGATCCTATCTGTATGTGACAGAACTCGACTAAGCCGTTATTACTTGACCCGTGCAATGGATCTCATGTTCTTCAAAGCTTCTTTTCCTCTCAAATTTAACCCCTTGGAGTTTATGTTTTAGAACTTATTAATTCAATTTAGGAATTAATAAGTTCCTGATAACATTCATCAGGAATGTTACCGGGGCCATTATTCAAGGGGTCCAATGTGTTCTATAGCCAAATGTTTTATTGTTTTTGTTTTTTGTTCCCTTATACAAAAATGTTTTCAGGGACATTGTTTATTTCCTAAATATATATATATATATATATATATATATATATATATATATATATATATACATATATATATATATATATATATATATATATATATATATATATATATATATATCAATCAATAATTACTGTATTTTGTAAATTACAATTACAATTTACAGGGAGTCTGTTTAAATTATGTATAAGCCATAGTGGTGTATAAACAGTAATTAAAAAAAAAAAAAATAAATAAGAAGAAGAAGAAAAATCAACAAATACCTATTCAACAGAGAAAAAAAAACTATATAAAATAAAATAATATTACTATTGAAAGTAAAATAATAAAGGGAAAATTTTCTCTAGCACAAATAGATATTGAAAAAAAAATACATACATTTGAATTATTTCCGCTTCGAATAATCATAAACTTGACGTTAACATTTAAATAATAATTATAATAACAAAAATAAAAACTTCACTTTTTACATTCAGTGATGAGGTTGAATAGGCTACTACATTTATTGATGGTTATGGTGGCGAAGTAGTGTCATAATGTTCTTTTATGTCTTCCAGTTTCAAGGTGCAGAGATTAAGTCTCAAATTTCCTGAGTACTACTTCAAAGAACAATTTGTATTTTTGGTCAAGAGTTCATTGAAATACTTTTGAGTTCTCCTTGATATTTGAGCATTATATATCTCTAGTTTCATAAAATGTAATGGTTAAATTGTCGACTAACAAAATTCTAAAATCCTTCAAATTCCACGAAACGCCATGTGTTCCTATTTCTCGCTAAGTCGTTTTCCTTTGAGGCAGTAGATCATGCTTCGGTTATGGAATCAACATCTTCCTGCGTGGACTCTTTCCAGAAGTAGCGCGACGTCTAAATGCAAACGTTTCCAGTTTAGCTGAAGTCCGTTCCGCTACATTCTTCTCCATCTCCTCATAGGCCTTCTTCATGGGACTACTCGTATCGTCGGCTGCTGATGCTTCCTTCATCTCCTCACTAGGCTATATATATATATATATATATATATATATATATATATATATATATATATATATAAATTTTTCTTCAAATAATTTCTCTTTAGACAGGTAGTTCGGGAACAATTACTGATGCTCACATAAGGGACTCTCTTCTATCTGCTCTCGAATACAAAATAAAACAGAGATTGAATGAACATTTTGGACAAAGCAAGGCAGAGTTAGATATATTGCAGCATACTGCTACTGAACTTACTCAGGGGAAAGCAAAACTAGATGCTATTATAGAGAAGCTTAAGAAAGAAAAGGTAATTGTATTTGTCTATTTATCTTTAAACTACAATAGAAGACTAATTAATGTATCTTGTGAGATGTTAAGATTCTTTTTCATTAATATTATAATGTATAATCAAATAACATGCTAATTATTTAAAATGTTTCTGGCTATATTAACCCTTTCCAAGCCAAGCAATGTGGACTAGAATTTACGCGAAGGCTGTCTAGCCCGGGAGCCAACCAAACCCAGCCCGCCCTCCTGCTGTCTCTAACCTTATCTCCCTTCTTTTTTTTAAGGCTGAAATAGAGGTAGACGATTGTTATTCATACATGCATATAATTGTTTGGAAATTACTACTTTATTTTTTGAAAAACAGAAATATAAGTTACCACTTTGTTTGTAAGTGTATATACTTTTTTGTGCAGAAATATTACATGATCTAATTACTAAAATGTATGGTTACAAAACCTAATAATATAATGGATATGGCAATGCTACCTACAATGTTTTACGTTAAAAATAGTTAGCATAGCTAGAAAACTAGGGGGAAAAACATTGAAAAATCATTTGGGCACTAATTGAAATAAAATAAGTAGTAACAAGAACTAATTAGCAGCATGACATTATCGCATGGGGAACAAAATCCAATAATACTGTGTATATTAAAATGCTAACCTAAATGTTTTACATTAAAAATTAAACAGTAAAAAGAGAAGACATCATTATATAAACAAAAACAACAACATAAAAAACAAAGTGGTCATTAATTGAAATAAGTTGTAATAAGAACAAACTAATAGCATTACATTATCGCAAGGCAAAGGTTACAAGAAGATTTGGTAAATAAAACAAGAGAAGAGCTAAATTAAGGCACGAATATATTCGGGCGAAGCCTTCACGGGAAGTCTTTGTGGCATGTACATATTCAGGCCTGGCCTTCAGGGAAACTCTTTGGCACTTTTGGGGTTAATATCAGTTTGTAATGATTTAGCCGGATCAGGCACGAACTGCCAAGGGCTGTGGTAAAGACTTATGAGAGTAAACTACCATACAATGCTGTTAAATCTGTTAGATAATATCAAGTCAAACTACTAAATTAGTTCTGCGTGTTTTATAGCATGTTTTGTTGCAATGCACCAAACAATTGTTGACGGCATATTAATAAATTTGTCAACTGGTTTATTATGGGAATTCTGCATACCGAGATTTGTGGTGAAAGAATTACAATTGTATTAACATTTCTACGATACTAAATTTTAATGGTAGTTATCATTGATTTCTCATAAGAAACATCAATTGAAGATTTGAATACATTTTTCAAACATTCTTTAATATAATATTTCACTCATTCCCATCATTAGCTAAATTCCTTCAGAATGTGCTAAAAAATTAATATTTTTATTTTCTTTGTTTTATTCCTTAATGTTCTGTCGTAAATTTTGTTCTGAACTTAATTAATTAATTTAGAGGTGAATACACACTGTTTGTTTTCAAAACTTTTGTGATATTATTGCTTTAAAAAATGAAGAAATTGTCATCTGTATTATTTTACATTAATTTTTGTTTCAGTCTGAACTCGAAAGAAGTATTAATATTTTAAAAGAAAAGGATGTTGAACTTGAAAAAGCCATAGCCGAAATAGGAGAACAGGGTGAAGTTGACGTTGATGAAGCTGTTACTACAACTACACCACTTTATAAACAGTAATATTATTTTTTTATCATGTTTTGTTGCAAATAAAAATTTGATTATTTATATGTATTTCTGAATTCTTGAATAGTTTTGGATAAGAGGTACAAAAATTAGTTTAAAATAATGATACAAAATGTAGAAGTTTTGCTATCTGTGGCTCTTAATAGAAATTATAAATTGAAACTGATGACTGAAGCAGACACAGTTTTCTTTGAAAATCTGATTCATAACATAATTTTTTTTTTCTATTTTTGAAACAGTATTTTATTTATTGTTACAGAATATTGAATACATATGCTGAGGAGGCAGCACTTGAAGACACAATTTATTATATTGGCGAGGCTTTAAGAAGAGGAGTAATTGACTTGGAAGTCTTTCTAAAGCAGATTAGGACTCTGTCACGGAAACAGTTTATGTTGCGAGCGCTCATGCAGAAGTGCAGACAGAAAGCAGGGTTGGCTTGTTGAAATCGACTCAGATTGTTGCTTTATCAAACCTATATATTCATGTTATATAATACAGCTTCTATTTTATTTATATGAAATATATGTGTACATATGAAATAAATATAGTTAAATCTATAACTGTACTATTTCTTTTGGTCCACTTTTCAAAAAAACAATGTATACTTTGATGAAGCTAGTTAGCCATCGAGGAGATAAGAAGTCAATGTATACACTTAGCCTAATCCCAGCCATTCCTTGACTTTTTAACAATGAATATTGTATTGCATATATATATAACTTTTTAATACGACGAAATACTGGGAAATTTGACGCTTTTTCTCTCAATTATAATTTTAAGTCATCTAATTTTCTGGATAGGTAGAAATTGTCAGGGTTCGGTCATGGTATCTTCATAAAACTACATTTTTTTTTGGAAAATGAGTTTTATTGTTTGTTGATGTTTCAGCTTGAAATTCAAGCCTTCATCAGGCAGTAAAACTTGTAGGACATTGTTAATACTAACATATATATATATATATATATATATATATATATATATATATATATATATATATATATATATATATATACAAAAAAATCAAACAGAAAAACATACTGTGTGTGCTATAGCTGGTAGATAAGATGATGATTTGAAGAAATTAAAAAAAAAGTCTTTCATGTGACCAACCTTGGGAAAGTGCTAAAAAATGTAACCTTCAAATCGTGCACCCAATGCTACAGGTATATTCGGTCCTGATTTTTAGGTTTATTCCCTACATTAAATCGTTGCAAGTTTATTACTTAGGAATATTAACCTTTGTCTCCGAGTTGAAAAAAAAAATTACTAAAAGGCTACTTGACTGAGCTATTCTGCTATTCCAAAATTAACAAATGGGAGTGAATACCTTCCTGGTCAACATCCATAGGGGTGGAACAATGCCTGAAAAGTGAATTAGTGAACATGAATAAAATTTGTCCGTTTGGTCTCTATTCCACAACTTTCTGTAGGACAACTATAACCAACATGTGTCTTAGAAGGTTAGGCTTAAGAATGCTCACTAAGGGGAACCTATGATAAAGTGCCCATGCTTTAGTACATTAGGATTAAATACAGCTTCGACATGACACATAAGAATGGCAAGCTCTTCATAGATAAATTACTTGTCACCAATAGTCCTTTTCAAGAACTTACTTGTAGATTTTATACCAGCCTACCATATGCCACCAAATAAGGGAGCACTCTCAGGATCAGAATGAGCACTCCTTGCAGAACCATATCCTTCATAATCACCTCTTCATAATCTTAATGACTGATATTTCCTTGAAATAAGAATGAGTACCAAGGTAATTAGTAACTCTCTCACAATAAACTACTACTAATGTCTGCACTGTTCTCAGTTGAGCTAATATGTTTCCAATTTACAGGAAATTGAATTAATAGCTCCCAACCTATGAACATCAAAGGAGGCTCAAGGGACATCAATTTATAAAGAGGACAAGTGTGCTGATTCAATACAATAGTGGAATCATACCAAGCAAAAACATCAACAGTCTTAATATGATTAAATTATAAATATGAATAAATAATTTTGAAACAAATCAAAGTTATCCCAACCATCGGGTCTGGGAACAGTCACAAAATTAATAGGAGAAAACTTCGTTTGAGCTATGCTAAGAGAAAAGAGGCAGGCTCGTGACGCTCGCCACATTTAATAAAAAGTCCGTCATGCAGGAGCTGCATAACAAAGCACTTTCCTCAGAACTTTTGTAGTGTAGACTACATTACTGATTAATTTGCTGTAAATAACTTATATAAATAAAATAAAAACGTGAATAGTTCTGCTCATTTACATTTCTTATGAGAACTGTTCAATTATTAATTTTGTAAATAATTTGCTTCCAGAGTTATGTTAATACATGAAAACTGTACTGTACTACTTATTATTATTATTAAAACGGGTGCCCAGATAGAGGGCGCTGCACCGAGGCCAACAAGGCCTATTGTGCCACCCGACGAAGCCAGCCTATTACACCAACAGCGCCGTATTCGAGATGAACCTTAATAGAGTCCGAAGGTTCAGTTCAGGTAGCCTTCTAGGGTCATCTATGAAGTCTGCACCAAAATACAGGTATCTTTTTGCTACAAGAGCTGGACATCTGCATACGATGTGGTACGGCGTCTCATCGTCTTCAAAGCATAGTCTGCACCATGATGTCCTGGTCAACCCCATAGAATAGAGGTGCCGATGCATTCTACAGTGACCTGTAAGAAGAGCTGTTACTAGTCTTACCTTGGACCTGCACAGATTAAGGAGAGTCTCCGTCCTCTTCTTGCCCACAAAGGAAAGGAACAGCTTCGCCTGTCTCTGGGTGGAGCTGCTGCACCACTTCCTCCTATGCTCAGCTTCCGCCCACCTTCTAATGCTTAATATGGCCACAGCTGGTGCAATCCCACATTGAGGTTCTGGTGATAGGGGGATTGTCGCTGCACCGATATTGTCCAACTCGTCAGCTCTTTCATTACCCTGAATACCAGAGTGGCCTGGGACCCACTCCAGTCTGACCTTGTTACGTCTTCCAAGTAAGTTCAAGCTGTCTTTGCATTGCTGTACTACCTTTGACCTGATCCTATTCGTGGATAGAGCTCTTATGGCCGCTTGGCTATCGGAGAAAATAGTGAAGCGCCTGTCTATTGGAGAGCCGCTGTTCATAAGGTCTGCGCAAGCGCCGATGGCGGTGACTTCAGCTTGGAACACCGTAGCATACCTCCCCAGAGGCAAGGCAACATTATGTGTGGACCCCTGAATCCACACGCCAGCTCCTGTGCCAGATTCGGTTTTTGAGCCATCTGTGTAACAGAACCGATCTACCCGGCTTGATGTTAATTTGTGCTCCAGCGCTGCTTCCCTCGGCTTGATCACAGTTGTAAAGTTTGAGGTGAAGGAGTGCTGGTCCTGAAAGTCCGCTGGCATGCAGAGAATTGGGTCCTGCCAGTTCCTTCGGATAATTGCACAGTGAGCCCCTAGGGTTGGGCAAGGTTCGTGCCCTAAAATGGCGAATCTGTACGCTGAGCATCTAGCTATCTCTTCGATATATATCTCTACTGGTTTAAGGTCAAGTAGGATCTCCTAGCTCCTGTCGGTGTGGAACACATTGCTCCCGTAATCATCAGGCAAGCCAGCCTTTGTGGGGAGCACATAGTCTTCCTAACACTGTCAATGCCGCATCGATGCCACCACACTACTGCACCGTATGTGATGATAGGCCTCACAATCATAGTGTAAATCCAGTGCATACCTTTAGGGGTAATGCCCCAATTGTTCCCCACCACTCTCCGGCAGGCCCACAAGGTTTTTGTGGCTTTTCCTGCAGTCTTGCGGATATGCTCCTGCCAGTTAAGCTTCGAGTCTAAAGTAGCACCCAAGTACTTCACTGTCTTGGAAAAACTAAAGTTATGGCCTGACAGGCTAGGTGTGCCCAGTCCATCCAGTTTCCTCTTCAAAGTAAAAGGCACCACTGTAATTTTCTGTGGATTAATTCTAAGGTTCTTCTCCTGGCACCACTCGTCCACCGATGACAGTGCCGTGTCCAGCAGTTCACTCACAGTTGATTGCACCTTGCCAACCACCGTAATTACCAGATCATCTGCGTATGCCTGTGCTGTGAAGCCCTGATTCTTCAGCCTCGTCAGCAGTGTATCCACCACTAGACACCACAGTCCAGTATGTGACGAATTCTTCGACATCTTTCTCAATCATGGCTTCTTCAACTGCCCTAATAGGGGTGCAGTCGAAGGCCCCCTCCACATCAAGAAACGCGCACAGAGCAATTTCCTTGTACTGTAGTGCTCGCTCCAGGCTGCACACTAGATGGTGGAGAGCCAATTCACATGACTTGCCAGACTGGTACGCATATTGTTGTTCGTTAAGGGGGTTCCGTCTTAACGCAGTATCTCTTATATGCCTGTCTATGATCTTCTCCAGTGTCTTCAGTAGGAAGGACGATAGACAGATCGGCCTGTAGTCCTTGGCATACAGGTGTGACGCTCTACCTTGTTTGGGAATGAAGCAGAGTTTGGCCACTCTCCAGGTCCGTGGAATGTGTCCCATAACCAAACTACTCCTGAAGAGTTGTAGGAGCGTTGGCATGAGTATATCTACCCCATGTTGCAAGAATGCTGGATATATGCCATCTAGGCCCGGTGATTTATATGGTTTAAACGTTCCAATGGCCCATCTGACGTGCGCTGCCTTGACAATTTCCCTCGCATGCCTCCATGCCTCCGGATTACCTCGTCTGATGGGATAGTCATCTCCTTCATTTGAGTTAGCCTCCTCGCTGGTTGGAAAATGAGTGGCGAGGATATAGTTCATGGTTTCTTCCACCTATTCCGTATAGCCATCAGCCTTCTTAACAGTCCCAATAAGTTTTGTGGGGCTATTGGCTAGAACCTTATGGAGTCTTGAGTATTCCGTTGCACTATTCACTTCTGTGCAGAATTTCCTCCATGACTCTCTCTTAGCTTTCCTCACAGCTGTGTTGTACTGTGACAATTTCTTCCTGTGTTCCTCCCAGGTGCCTCTGCGTTTAGCTCTGTTGAAGAGCTTCCTTGCTTCTCTCCTGAGTCTGGATAGATTCCCATTCCACCAGGAGGAACTGCTGTTGGTCACCGCAGTTTTTCCAGCACAGCTACCTTCAAAAGCCACCTTAATGGCCTCGGTAATGTGATCATTCATGGCTTCTAAATCCATGCCAGTATGTGCTCTCTGTGGACAATCGTCCATCCTACCCGAAAGGATTTCGTTGAACCGGGACCACTCTGTGAGTCTCGGGTTTCTGGTAACGCGTGCTGCGGGGCCTGCTGCCTCTATACAGTACGTAATATATCTATGGTCAGAACCCGAAACTTCATCCTCCACCCTCCAGTTCTTGACCACAGGTAGTAATCGCCTCGAAACAAGGGTAATATCAATGACCTCTCTTCTTGTCCTAATAACAAAGGTAGGTTCGCTGCCCCTATTAGCGACATCCAGATCATTATTTAAGACATAATCAAGTAATGACTCACCTCTTTGGTTGCAGTTAGTGCTACCCCAGACTGTGTGATGAGCATTGGCATAACAGCCAATCAGGCACTGCAAATCCCTCTCCCTGCAGTAATCCACGACTAGGCGCAACTCAGCTCCTGGGGGGTTGCACCGCTCGTATGGGAGATAGGCCGAGGCCACCACCACTTCTCTCAAGCCATCTCCCACACGAGCGGTAATCTTCGCTACACACAGGTCTCTACAACAAAATTGCCATAAAGGAAAAACGCTAAGACCAGATTTAAACAGGATACAGGACCTGGGATTCTGCTCATGGCATGTTACGCATTTATAACCTTTCCATCCCAGACCCCGTGCCTGACCTTTAAACAGATAAGGTTCTTGAATTAAAATTACATCTATACCCTTACTGTACTACTTAATAAATACACAAAAACTTCATTTTCCGTCTTTTGATCTGACGCAGGAACAGGATACAGTCACCCTAGTGGGAGATAGCGCTCCTTGCGGCGGCTTTGGGAACCTACGTCTGGCGGGCTAATTCTAATGAAACATAGTTTAAAGTAAACCATCCTTTCCAACAGACCGATTTACTTCATTTTTACAACACTTCTTTCTCATGAAATACCGCGTTTCGTTACAATGCAGCAGAAATTACGACCCTTATGAGTATATTAGTACTTTAGGTCCGGAGTAAACCCCCCCCCCCCCTCCAAATAACCCGATTTAGTTTATTTTTACAACCCATTTTTCTCTGTTGATTACCACCACGAATACCGAGTTTCGTTGAAATGTAACAAAAATTACGGCTGGTAGTGGCAAATTGGTAATGTGGGTCCGGAGTAACCCCCCCCCCCTACTAATGAATCGATTAAGTTCATTTTTCCAACGTATTTCTCTCTTTAGAACAACATAACGAATACCGAGTTTCGTTGAAATATAACAAAAACTACGGCTGGCATGGTGAAATTATTGTTTTGGGTCAGGGGTAAACCTCCCCTGTCGGTGGACCGATTTTGGTGGTTAACGAACTCGTTCAATCGTTTGCTAATTGAACGCTATATACCACGTTTCGTGAAGAAAAAACAAAAACTCTGGCCGCTATCGTCATGGGCGTATATAGGAAATAATTTTGGGGGGCTGAAACCTTTTCCGGGGTATGGAATATGAAAAAAATAGAACTTGGAATAGTTTTTAGTTAACTTAAACGCTATTACACCTAAAATAAACTATTTTTTATTAACTAAGTAATCTTATTTAATTTATTTTTAAGGTTTTTATGACACATTTTTACCATCAAATGAAAATTTCGGGGGTTGGAGCCCCCTGATCCCCCCCCCTTATATACGCATATGGCTATCGTGTTAACAGACATATATATATATATATATATATAAATTTTAACGGGGGTCATTTTCGGTGTCTACTAGGTAGGATCGATAAAGATTTGAAGAAATTTTTAAAAAATTCCGTCATGAGTACAACCTTTCCTTCGGAGGAAAGTGCTAAAACAGTGGTATTGTACCCCCTCTCACAACATATAACTCCTCTATATATTTTTTATTTCAAGATGATTCGGTAGTAATTTTCCAAAAATGAAGAGAAGGAATCTGCTACTGATGCCAATTTTGATAAGCACGAGGATTTTCGCTGCAATGAGAACAACAAAGACATTGGAAATGAGTACGGAAAGTTCAAAGTGTGCTAAACGCACATTTGGGATAGGTGCTTCAGGGACTATAATCGTAAAGTTCATATCACACTCGCTCAAGAAAAGAGGAATAAGTCAAAATCCGGAACTTCACTTAAGCCCCGTTTCCATTACTACAAAACTGCCCTGCGACATGTCGCCGCAACAAGTCGCAGAATGGAAACACTTTGCAACATGTCGCTGCGACAAAAAATGTCGCAGTCGACCGTGCGAGAATACATGTTGCAGAGACTCGTTCCTAAAGCTCCGTTTCCATTACTACAAATCTCCTTGCAACATGTCGCACGACATGTCGCCGCAACATGTCGCAGAATGGAAACACTTTGCAACAAGTCGCAGCACATGTCGCTGCGACAAAAATGTCGCACCGGCCGGCCGGTGCAACAAAACATGTCTCCGCGACTTTTTGCCTACTAGCCCAGTCAAACGGCACTCAAAAAGGGGTCGAAGTGAAAAGTCTGTGTAATTGTTGTGATTAATTAATTCTATGTTGATAGACATTTTTCAAATCGTATTTTTTTTTTAATTATTGCCGTTTTTAATTATGGAAAGGTTTTCTTTGATCTTCCTTTTTAACGTGTTCCTTTCTCTATTTAAAATATCAACGTCTGTATAATTAAAATTATGTTTATTATTTATTGCGTGTTCCGTCAATGTCGTCCAGTTCTCGTTTGTGTCTATACTTTTAGCATGTTTTACAATTCGTTTTTGCAAGAGTTGTTCTGATTCCTCTATGTAGCATAAGTTGCAATCGTTACAACGAATTTTGTATATATTGTTTTTTGTGGCTGTCGGTTTAACATTGTCCTTAATATTGCTAAAATTATTTTCAATTTCATTACGAAATTTCCGACCTATTTTGCCAACTTCTTTAGATATTAGTTTCAGTCTATTAGCTCTTAAAGGGTGGTAATGGAAAGTACTTCGTAAAATAATATTTGTTTAAAAGTAAAGTAATTTAGAGAATCGATAAATGTTTATTATTGTACAAAATTTGATTTTGGGAGTTACACAAAAATATTTTTGCATAGGAAAACCCTTTAAGAGGTGCGAACAACGGCACGAAACATGTCGGGCAAAATAGAGAAAATAAAGAAGTTGAATATAAAAATATATATACATATACATACATATATATATATATATATATATATATATATATATATTATTTTTTTAATGTTTTCCGGTACTATAATATTCTATTATTACTATAGCTATAATACCATATATTAAGTTTATAAATTTGTAATTATATACTAAAAACTGTAATTAGACAGTTCCTTAAACCTATATAGTTTCCATTCCATTAAGTTATGTTCCAATTTAAACTGTTCTATGTTCCAATTTATAATATCACCGTCAGCGTTATAAATTCTGATCATTAATTACTGCCCATTTACTGTAATATTAATGCATGGTTCTATTTGTTGTTAGCACCTGATGATGGCACATTTCTGCTGAAAGGCCTAGTGCAAAATAAAAAATAAAAAGTGGGAAGAATGAATTTTGTTTCACCTTCTGGGATATGTATATTAATTCTTCTGAATATGACCCAATATATATTTTTTTCTTGTTCTTTTTTCTTTTATGGCAGAGGGTCGATAAAGCAGCACACCATTCGTTTTTATTCAACTACTTTATTCTCTCTATTTTGCCCGACTTGTTTCGTGCCAATATATATATATATATATATATATATATATATATATATATATATATATATATATATATATGTGTGTGTGTGTGTGTGTGTGTGTGTTGGTATTCGTAGTGGTAATCTATAGAGGAAAATATACTTTAAACTACATCTGTCCATAAGAAGGGGTGGGGGGTACTCCGGACTTACATTGCCAATTCGCCACTACCAGCCGTAATTTTGGTTATATTTGAACAAAACTCAGTACTCGTAGTGGTAATCTAAAGAGAAAAATTGGTTTTAACAATAAACCAAATTGGTTCATTAGGAGGGGGGGGGGTTACTCTGGACCCAAACTACTAATGTACTCATACCTGTGGTAATTTCTGCTGTTTTGTAACGAAACGTGTAATCTGATGAGGAATAAGTGTTGTAAACATAAACTAAATTGCTCTATCGAAAAGGAGGGTTTACTTTGTACAATGTTTCTATAGGATTAGCCCGCTAGACGTAGGTTCGCAAAGCTGCCGCTAGGAGCTCTTCCTACCACTAGCGGGACTGTATCCCATTCCTGCGTCAGATCAAAATGTAATAGACCAGAACTATTCATGTAATTGTTTTATTTATGTAGGTTATTTAAAGCATAATATTCAGGAATGCAGTCTACACTACCCAAAATCAGAGGAAATTGCTTAGTTATGCAGCTCCTGCGCGACGGATTTATTTTAATAGTATCATCTAAAGTTTGGACTACTTTTTCCTTGGCCCCTTTCGCGAGATTCTCACTTAAATCTTTTTTAAAAAATAAAGCACTTGTCACTGGACATTGTAAAACACTCGAAAACTACGACAGTAGCAGTGAACGAACTGAGTAACTGAGGAGAACTGTTAAGCGCTTAGGCATGAAGACTTGCGCTTGGCGCCTATCCCCACAAATCTGGAGACCCGGACTTAAATAAATACGCTAAACGTCCAGGCGCTGAAGATTAATTCATTCACTGAAAGAGTAAGTTGCATTGATTCATTTACTACTTTTTGCTTTTTTTTTTTTTTTTTTTTTTTTACAAAAATTACAGTGTTCTCCCATCTTTCAACGCTCTTTTGCGTGGAAACTTCGCGATGTACGTAAATATGTTTGGGCCCATAAATTGTAGGCAATTGTGTACTTCTTATTTTACTTCCGATTTAATTTTTGCGTAAATAACTTCCTTTGCACGTTACAAGCTGAAAACAACTAAAAAACATTATTTTTGGTGATTTCTTGATGATTTCTCATATCTGCCGAGCACATTTTTGGCGGAAAACTTCTGATTTGTGTTCAGCACCCCCAAAAAACATAGAATAAGCCAATCAAAACAATTACACCAAAATTTTCTGCTCGAAACCACCGTTTGACTGGGTTATGTGGTAATGGAATCAGCCCGCATCTTGTGCCAGGACCACACGCATGCGCAAATGACCGTTTACACTTACAACCATGTCTAGCGGAGTAGGGAATTATTCAATACATTTTTTATTCAATAATCATTCAAATAACATTTTATTTAATAAGAATTTATTCATTCAATAACTTATTCGTCTACTGATTTATTTTTATTCAACGAATAATGGGGTTGGCTCGTTATTCTTACATTTTTATTGAATAAGCATTTATTTAGTTATTCATTGACTGATTTTTTTTTTTTTTTTAAATTTAATGAATAATTAATTATTTTGTATTCTTCATTCATTATTTTTATACATTTAAAATAATATGGTTCATCTATTTATTTAAATTTTAACGTCCATTTATTGTTAACTACAAATTTTAGGACGGGTTATCTATTGGTTACTACCCTCTTCTAGCCAGGATAGGGCTGATGCCTTAAATAATACGGTTCATGTAACAACAAACTCAGATTCTTTAAGTTCAAGAAACAATATCATTTGAATAAAGAATTTTCATTAAAAGTAAGAAAAAGTTCAATGAAGAAAATCTCTTGTATTTAACAAAAAATTGCAGTCAAATAAATCAATTTCATTCAAAAAATTGTTTCACTCGAATAAATAACTGTATTCAATAAAAAATTTCATCGTCATTCAATGAATAGTGACAGAATAATTAATGAAAAAGTATTCATTATTCAGAATGAAATAACGGAATTATATATTATTCATTATTCTGAATGATTTTTGCTCTGACTGCTGTCTAGTGTCTACAGAACCTAACCTAAAACGTGTCTAATCTTCACATATTATTAACATATGTTAACCTCGTTCCTCCATCAAATACTTCTGCGACATGTCGCAGCGACTTTTTCCCTGCAACATGTCGCAGAGAGTGGCCCCTGCGACATGTCGCCGAGCCTTTGCAACAAAACTGTGCAACAAGTCGCAGCGACATGTCGCTGCGACTTGTCATAATGGAAACGTACCTTTATTAATGCTTTTAATAAGTGAAACATGTCAGTTTGCATGCTAACTGATATCGTCCCTACCATGTCAATCTATCGAATATGCAGGCTAGAGAACTAACATATTTTATCCCTTGACAAAGTAATATATTGAAAATGGTCTTATTAGATACTTTATTTAAGGCATTAATGGGTATTCTAAAGGGGTTAAAGTTGTGACGATTTGCGACAAGCCGGTATCGTCCACAATCCAAGAGCAAAGTTTCGAATCTGAAAAACGAGATTTTGCATATTCGATATTTTGACTTGGTAGGGACTATATGTGAAATTTTTCTTGATTGAAGGATGTAAACCTCTTCCGACTTAAAAGCATTAATAGGACAAGTTCGGGATTTTGACATATGTCACTTTTCTTCAGAAGGTGGGATATGATGTTTCACCCACTAAATGTCCAATGCTTGTTGAACTCTGTTCAACCCATTGAGTTATTAGGGAATTCTATCTAAGAGCTCAAGGTTCGACCCTATTTTCTGTTATTGCTCTATGGATTTTCTGAGCTCTTTGCTCTTGTGTTGTTGTATACTTGTAACTTTGTAACCTACCAGACTGAGTTGGAGTTTTCAAATTTTAGGTTGGTTAGCCGGTCTTTGTATTTTTTTTTTCTTCAGAAAAATCTTTGTAAAGATATGGACGCAGATATGGCATCGGATATGTATGCTGACCTGGTATCTACAGATTCATTCCTTCTTTAGTACTTATAATTCTTGATTGCTTACGTTCTAATTGGATACACCTCTTTTTTAGGGAATTGAATCCATGTCTAGATATGTTTCTCCCATAAATCCTGCAATATTTCCAAACTTAACAATTCTTCTTTTGGGGATTGGAGTATTCTTCACTGCCTGGTTTTTCGTATATGAAGTTACAAGCACCAAATTTACAAGAAACATTTTTAAAGAGCTGCTCATCTCACTTGTTGCTTCAATATTTAGTGGCTTTGGAATATTGTTTCTCTTACTGTGGGTGGGAATATATGTATAGAGGAAGTGAAGGTAATAAATAATATTTAAATCAATTATTTTATTATTCCAAGATTTAGTGTAATGCAATTGAAGCTTTGGTAAATGCTAATGAGAATGAATTAAGTTTGAGGTATTACGGTGTGGTATTTTTTAATATATTAATATTATTTTGGGTGTCTCAGAGGTAAGAGGAAGCCCAGTGGCTCTGAGTGTGTGTAATGAGGGACATTAACCCTTTAAGGCACAAAACTATTTCTTTTTACAAACAGTTTTTTTGTTGGTTTTTATTTTACTTGCAAAACACCTGCCAATCTGTGATTGTTGTATTGAAACAAATTAGGTTCCAAGACATAGAGTGGGACAGAATGTCGCTCTGATAGATCTTACTAATTTCTGAGCCCCTCCACAACCTTCCACAGGCAGAAGATTTAAGTGTGCGTTAAAGGGTTAAACAATTAAATGTTAAATTAGGGCAAAATCTACAAGAGCAATTTATGACTTTGTTTTGACTTATGAATGTGTGTGTGTGTGTGTGTGTATATATATATATATATATATATATATATATATATATATATATATATATATATATGTATATGTGTATGTATATATATATATATATATATATATATATATATATATATATATATATATATATATGTATGTATATATATTCCAGAGGGTGAAACAAAATTCAGTCTTCCCACAAATTTGTGGGAAGACTGAATTTTGTTTCACCCTCTGGAATTAAGCAACCCCACTACCGGAAAACATCAATAATAAATATATATATATATATATATATATATATATATATATATATACAAACACATTACATTACAAATATTATGTATTCGACAAACTGCTATATTAACTCCAAATTTTTGTTTCATTTCTTATTTTATTTTAAGATTTATTTTCAATGCAAAGCTAACAAATTTACAATACCTTACTATTTACAGTGTCTGTTTTTCATCACACAATTTTCATTTTTTGAGTAAGAATAGATTTTAAATATTTTTGACTAGTTGTCTCTTAAATCATTAGCTGTAAATTATATTTATGGATTTAGCATTTGTTGAAACAATGTTCTTTGAAAACATATTCAATTGGTTTTATGATAGTATATTCTCCAATTTAATGTTATTGATGTAATATTACTATGACTGTAATATCTATCTAGAAAATAACAAACTATTCAATTATTTAGCTAGAGTTATTGGGTTGTCATTTCCTAAAGTCTTTCAAAGAGCTGCTCAAAATTTTAAGACTCTGATTTTATTTTTTTTTATTTTATTTTTTTATTTTTTTTAAGGATTATTGCCCGATTAGGGACAGGTAAATAATTTCTGGTATCCGCTAAAATAAACTTTATTCTCACAAAGTGATGCTTTCAGATTCACTGATCATCGAGCTGTGACTCTTAGTGAGAAGCGTATAAAGTTTCTTGTGGTTTAGATCAGGAGTTGTTTACCTGTAAAATGCAATAAATGCACCAGCTGTCCAAATGAATGACAAGTTCTCCTATTAGGTTTATAATACTTCTTGTTTTCTAAGTCTTATTATCTGAGTCTGAGGTGTACATTTTACTCTCCTCAAGGTTTCCTCGCTGGGAAGTATTTTTTTAGCGTGGTTCCTCCCTGCCTTCATAGAGAGGAACCCCGCTTATAAGGTTGATCTCATGAAACAATCCGGAAGTGCCGACTAGAAAATTTTGCGTTTCAGAAACAAGATAAGAAAATGGAAAAGATATTTATAATTTTTTACGAAAGATCAAAACAAACTAATAATTGTATCTACTCCTCTTTTTTTTATCTCGGTTTACCTTCGTTTTTAATTTTTTTTTTTTCACCGTTTACCTTAGTTTTTAATATCTTGCTGTTATTTTGATTGCATTTTTTTCAATAAAACATGACAAGTAATTGAGAAGCATGTTTGTATTTTGAATTGACTTTGAGAGTCTTGCTTTAGATTGAGGAATTTCCGCTTCTAACCTGTGGGTGTTAACAATTTTCATGAAATAAAAAAAAAAAAATGTTTAGTTCTATTTTAAGCTATCCAAATGACACTATGGATGAGAAGGGATACGTTTTAAGAAGACGCAGTTCCTGGGAGTTAAAGTATAAAGCATTACTAAATGCTTAGACCTCCGTCTATTTTTTTATTTTTCTATTTATATTTAAAACTATCAATAATAACATTATAAAAAAAATATATATCATGGACACAAGTCTAAAGAAGCTCGAGCTGGAAAAAATATCATGTTGTAAAAACCTACCGTTTGTGGTGGTAGCTAATACACAAATACTATTTGCATTAAATCTTCTCATGGAATGTAAAAGCTTATTTTTATGTTTTATTTTTCTTTTAAATTTATAAATAAACATGTGAGAAATAACTATAGAACTTTCATCTTGCTGTCAAAAGAAAATTGAGGGACCAGAGGCCATTAATAAATCCCTCCTTTGATGTTTGATTTATTGTTTTTAACGATTCTGAAAATTAGCACTTATAGGGACAATATTGGTATGGCCAAAAAAAAGGTACCTATCTCTTGTATCCTGTTGTTATAGAGCTGCTATTTTTTTTTTTTTTTTTTTTTTTTTTTTTTTTTTTTTTTTTTTTTTTTTAAATATGGCACTTAATAAATACAAAAAATCCTACGTCCCGTCTTTAGTAAAATAATAAACAATATTTTTCATAATGTTTTAATGAAATAGGTTGAATTGATCTTCAGACATCTTGTACTCTAGTTTGAAAAAATTAGTCCCAAGTAAGTAATAAGTAATTTAACAAGAAAAAAAAAATTTAAATCTAAAGTTGATTTAATTATTATTATTAATAATAATAAAGACTGAAAGCTAGCGTGTTTAGATTTATTTATTTATTTTGGCTGATTGGTTCTTCATTCGATTACAAATAGTTCACATTCATTTATAGTGATTACTAGTTGTATCAGTGTTAAATAAATGTTAATTAAAATTCATATCTACATTATCATTTAATTTTTGTTTCAGCCACTGGTATTGTCTAAAATTGGTTCTCAACGATGATCTTTATAAGTTTGAATGAAAAGATCCATCCAGAATGATGGTCTAAACTGACTGTAATCATCTCTCAAATGTCAAAACTTCCTAATCATACGATACTGTAAAATCAATAATTTATATATTGTATTCATTTTGTAAAAAATATATTTATTTCTAATATTTTCATTTTTTGTAACCTTTTTGTGTTACCTGTGTAGTCTTTAAGATACAAGTATGACTTGTTTCATTGACTTACTACTATATATATATATTTATATATATATATATATATATATATATATATATATATATTACATAAAAATTATAAGAAAGTAGTAATGTTTAATCTGTATTATGGTCAAATGTAATTAAACTGGCTCGGTCATTAGTTCTTGCTTCCACTACTAGGAGCGCTTAAGACGGTGCATCCGGCATCTGCTCTACATTGATTCAAGTTTCACTATGAATATAAAAGCGCATGTATTATTACTTATAGGATTCATGCAACAATGTTGTACTATGAAATATGTTAAGGGACATCCACGGCTTACCAAGTCTACAGATGGAGCTGTTCCCTAAACTGGACGAGTGGCACCATTCATATTCTTTAGAAATTCGACGTAAATTTTCTACATTGCGGAGGAATGTGCTTAGTTATGGATCTCCTGCGTGACGGACTTTATCATATATTATTGATGCAAACAAGAGGTTTACATTGTAATGTAGCATTGTTTACTTATTTAATTCACCATTTTATTTCTCAAAGATGGTTCGTCTTTGAATCTAAAATGTTTTTGTTATTTATAAGTTTAAAATTACATGTAAGTCGAAAGTGAGGGTGGGGAAGGATCAATGAATTCTTGAAGAAAGTAGCAGGAGTTGCTCCCCAAAATTGTTTGAAACATTAGCTTATATTTGGGACATTTCGAACCTCTTCAGGTTCATCATCAGGTATCTTATATTAAGTTGTGTTAAGGTCTATTGTAATTTTATATTTCATTTTAAGGTCCAAAAATATAAAATTTTTTGAGGGTGAACATTAATTCCTGGTAAGAATCATGATTTGTTCAATGGGCAAGTTATATTCACACTGGTAAAAAAGTTCACTTAGGGTGCGTTTACATCTGCTAGTTATTGCAGGATATTTATGTCAGAAGGAAATATGACTAATGTAAACTCCAAACAATTTATGTCTGGGAAATATAATTCTATCACGACGTTTACATATGACACTTCTCGCAGAAAATATATCTCAGGTGTCGGATATAATAATTATGATAATTATCTATCCGACACCTGAGATATATTTCCTGCGAGAAGTGTGCAGATGTAAACGCACCCTTAGATTGGTGTAATGGCCCAATTTATTTTAGAAAACATTCTTTTTTTTTTATTTCAGAAATCAATCACATTGGTCGCCATTGGTTGTGACCAAAAAAAAAAAAAAAAATGTTTAATATGAACACAAGGGTAACATGGAATAAAAACAATTTTCGTTTTATGTTGAGACGTTATTAATATTGTCTTTTTATATCCTTATTTTCTCCAAAAGAAAATGCTACGGTCAAGTTTAATTAAACACCTTTTCTAGAATTTGAAAATGGCCTGAAGGCTGAAACGTTATGTGGAATGGAGGTGATATAAATAAATTAAATATTTATGGCCTGAGGTGTTGATCATTAAAAGGTGTTTTAATTATTATTAATATTGGGGAAAAATACAAATAAAATATCTGTCTCAAGAAGCTGAATGGGGACATTAAATAAAATAAAACCAATATTATTCTCATTTCACACTTCAGACCCTATTTTTGGATTTATCTTTTTCAGTAGCTTGTTAATAAAATCAATTAACTTTTCCTTACATCTACCTGACTCCAGTTTTGAAGTATCCTTTCAAAAACTTGATTTTTTCTAATTGTAAATATTGCATCCTCATGAGTCATAGATAGCAAACCCTTGTTATCTTAGCTGATTCCAATGAGTCATAAATTTAGTAAAGACATATAATGTTATTACTCCCTTTTGGCCACCATGGGATATTCAAAAATCATTAATAAGATAGAAGTAAGTTTTAATAAATCATTTTATTAATAGACTAAACATTTAAGCTACTCGATAACTGAATTTAAATTTAAAATAAAATTGGAATGTGTTCGTAAATAAAATAGTAAAACTATATGTGATATTTTATCATATCCATTTTTTCTGTTGAAGCAAAATTCATATTTAAAAATAATCTGTATTATTTGTAATAATTTTAATAGTTTATTGTTTGGTATTAGCTGTTATTTGTTGTAGAACATTCTTTCAAAACAAAACTTAAAAAATATAATCAGATAGAAGTACCTACTTGCATTATCTGGCTTCAGATAAATGTGTTACAAAAATATTTTTTTTAAAGAAAAAAGGTCAGGTTCGTTCAACAACAGATCCAGCCCAGCCGAACAAAGTTTATTTGGGAAAATTAAAGCAAAATAATTCATACTATTTTGGTTTTGCGTTAATATAGATCCACACATTTTACAAGTATTTTGACGTGAGGAATCGAATAATATATTTCAGAGTGATATCACTAACCTTTTTCAAGTCAAGTGGTATAAACTAAAATTTTGGTTGTAGTACTAAACGACAGATTGAAATTTGTTGGACACTTGACATTAATCCAAACCTAAGATTTATACATTTTGGTTACGTTTGAAGAAAAGGAAGTATTCTGGAAAATTTGTAGAATAATTTAAATGAAATATTAAATAAGATAGCATATAATCAAGGGAATATAATTTATTTATAGGGTTCAAAAATTAAGTTCTTTAAAATATACAGAATTTTTTGCAATTTTCATTTGTTAGCCAAGTCACTAGTAGATATATCGAAATTTGATAGGTGTATAAAGGATGTTTGACAATCTTTTAGGAGATAGGTTCTTATGGGTACAGTTCAGACAGAACATTCATAATTCCCTTTGACCAAAGCCAAAGATGTCACCCATATGTGACACTTATTCTCCTCTAATAAATAATGCATATTTAAAAAAGCAAACCTATAGTGAAAGACTGGAATTTCCATTTTTCCTGTTGAGTTGTGATAATTGTTTAATTAAATTTAATGCTAGAATAGCCTGGGTTAGCATTCAAAGGAAATATATCATAGCATTCACTGGAATCTCTAGATATATCAGTTTGTCGTTTAAAATTCCTCAAGCCTTCATAAGGTTACTTCAACTGAATATTTTGTTTTCATTTAAAACATTTTTAAAGGAAGGATACTAAGAAATACTTTATTTTTTTTATTTAAATTTTAACGTCCATTATTTTTAGGACGGATTATCTATAGGTTACCACCTTTTTCTAGCCAGGATAGGATATCTTTTCCTCAAGAAAAGATAGTGGGAATCGAAGCATTTGTAAGTTGTAACATTAGTCATGGCTGAACCAGTAGTTGAAAAAATGTAGGACATACATTTTGTTTAGATTGAATTTGCTGTTTTTTGTTTATGAAACACAAAGATATTGAATCGAATGTTATAAACAGACAAACACTTTATTTTATTTCTAAAGGTTCCAGTGTATTCGCAGTCCAATAACTTTTTTAAACATATTGGATATGGTCTTTAGATATATTAATTCTTAAAAGTAAATTTCACTTTAAAAAAAAATCCTTAATGTTTTATTGAGCTTATTAAGTTTTCTTCTTTTGCTCTAGTTAATGTTGCTATTGAGATATTTTTTTCCTTTTTTAATATGCTCTTGTCTAGCTTTAATATTTGTATTAATGCATGCATATAATCTCTCTTTTGATTTTAACAATTTACTATTGAAATATGTGCCTTTCTTTTAAGGAGAATTTTCTTATCTTTTATCTAGTTTGTATTAGAATATCTATCAGTAATGCAGTAATATTCCACAAAGTTTCTCAATTGGTCAATACAATAGCTGTTTTAAACACAGCAGATTAGCAATTAAATAAATGCATGCCCTTAAAAGCATGTCAGGAAATCAAAAGAAAAACTGTGAACACATAAAAAGTTTAGTAAAATCATGGAACTCCCTACGATTTGAAAAGAATATATCTACAAGAGATGTAATTTGAGTCCAATTATTTTCCTCAATTTCTTTGGATAATTTTGGCAAGCATTAATGGGGAATCACAATGCAATAAGACATGTAAGTAAACAATAAACATCAGCATATCCATTACTTCCAATATTAGAAATGCATTCATAAAAGTAATGAAAACTAAAACTCTGAAGAGTTTTACAGCAGAAACAATTTATAATATTCTTTTATTTAGACTTTCTAACTAATTAAACTTCCTGAATATATTTTCTCTAACAAAGAGTAAAATAAAAACATGTAATGTACAAGAGTTAAACTAATGCTGTAAAGAAAACTGACTGCTGACGTAAAGAAAACGTAAAGATTAAATAAGATAAGAATTGTGAAAAAGAAAAACAATATCACCTGAATAAAGTAGAGAGTAAATAAAAAATTATATTAATAATAATTATATATTAAATAATAATTTCATTTTTTTGGCATAAGAAGGGAAATTTATAAATTCAAATATGTTTATGTTTTAAAGATTAGATTGCTCTAGATTTACGAGTTTGCAAAGAACAAATAAATCCCCACACACACTTCCATAGATACTTTCACACTCTCCTAAATAAACACATATATCTTTAAGAACTGCTTTTAAAAAACATCTTTAGGAACTGTTTAAAAATTAAAGGATTTACAATAACTGGCAAAAAAAAAAAAAAAAAAAAGAAAAGTTAGTAAATGCTTCCTTGTTGCCAAAAATACCGTTTCTTGGTAAAATGTACTAAGACATTCTGTTAGTCGAGGTTATGGTTTAGTTGAGGTTAATGGTAAAAAGTCGAAATACAAAAGACCAGTATAAGGAGAAATAAAACATACATAACTATAATACACTATTGTTGTTCTCAAAAACTTGAGTAAACATCAAACTGTAAGGATATAATTTTGTTTATGCAGTTTTTATTTTATGTCTATAATCTAGTTTACTAAAGTAAAAACCTTCCCTTTGTTTCGAATTCAATGGCAAATATAAGACTAACTAACCACTTTCGTGAACTTATCATACACCACATACTGGCAGACAACAATGTTAAAGAAATAGAATTGTGGCATACATTAATTTTAGAATACCTCAACCGTAATTTGAATTGGGTCTACCCAATCATCGCCAGAACTTCTCTGGTTTAGTCTTATACCAAGTTGTCTAATCCAAAAGACTTTTGTATGCCCATCAATTCTCCCAATTTGTTTACCCCTGTCCTTTCGATCATTACATTTCCTTCCACCATACAGCTACATTTGAAAAATCCTTATCCATGCCACCACCCTCTGTAATTCATTACCCCTGCCAATTTGCCATGCAACCACTTATGATACCTTCAAGTCCTGACTCTTCTATCACTTCTTATCCCTACAAGTTTCATCCAAGAAGTATCAGTCATATTTCAATTAAAACTACTGTAAACTAATTTAATGTTTTATATTAATTTTCTCAAACATAAAATTATTCCTAAGGGACAGGAGCCCCAGAATATAAATCCTTTTCTTTAAAAAAATAAATAATTAAATTCTCACCATAGACATAAGTCCTAGGTACGTTTATATCATTAATATTTAGCCCACTATAAATACTATTATTCTTCAAATTCTGTAAATGGCAGTGCCTGACAATAAGTGAAAGGACATTTCTATTATTCGCGAAAAAAAAAATAGGTTTTTATTAGAGATTATTTAAGATAATCTTTTCCTTTAGATGGAAATAAATGTATTGTTTTTATTTGTTCCCTAGAGTGAAAGATAAGAAACGCCTTACTAGGTTTCCAATAAATGATTGACATGGACCAAGCTATAACCTAACATTTTGAAAGGTTACAATAGTCTAATGAACGTGCATTAATTAGTCACAGTTTATAAATTCAAATGTTTAATTTACGCTCTCAAATAAATAGAAGATAATGATGCATACACGCTAAATTTGTATTTCAAGTTTAAGTAAATTTAAATTTCTTTGCAAGAAAAAAATTAATTATAAATTTTTGAAATTTATATAATCACCATATATTTAATAATTGTAGTATGTAGTAGTAATACAATGTTTAATTGCTTTTACATTTATAATTCATTACTTATTCTTTCGATTTACTTGTCTTGACAAGTAACTTCTCTCCTAATCATAAAGTCATTGTCATTCACCTGATTAAAGACTTCCTGTAATGTATATAAAAAAAATAAAAACATTAGTCCTCTTTAATTCTGAATAGTAGTTATCTTGTAAGTGAATCTAGTTCGAATAGGCCCAAGATGAGCGTCTTTTTTAGGTATTGTCATAACCATATAAGCCGTAAAAGAACTTCCAATGCTGTTCTTAAAGCGTAATGACACTTCACCGTGTATAGTAGCTATTTGCTACTGTCAATTTTTTTTCAAAATACCATAACTACGGTAAGGATGTTGTTTTTTCATAAGTATTATTTGTTTTAAAATATTATTGTTTTGAGGAGCTTGCTTTATCAGTTGTTTTGCTTAATATCATAACTTGTGATAACCTGATGGAACCTAAATCATTCCTAAGCTTTCATTGATTGAGAAATGTTATATCTTGTTTTAGTATCAGAAAGATGGTGTGATGAATGAAGAAGAATTAGTGCAGCGAGCTGCAGAAGAACGTGCAGCTATCGTTGCCAAGTATAAGCATGGGAGAAAAGATGGAGCTAAAATTGATCCCTGGGAAGATCCATCTTTTGAAGTTTATCATGTTCTTGATAGATATGGATTTATCCGGTAAGCATTCATTAAACTGTATTTACAAGTTTTGGTCTTGATTTGCTGTTTTTTGCCGTTGTTTTTCTTTTTGTCTTGTTTTAATTTTGTTTTTGTTGTGCTTTTCTTTTGGCTTCTTATTAAATTTACTACTGTCGCTTCATTCAGCGACAAAAATGATAAACATTACAGTGATGAAGCGAAAAGCTCGAACTACGGTGCGGAGGTTAAAATCGAGATGGAGAGGGTGAAAAAGTGGATGAAGATGCTTAGTCAATGGAACGATCAAACTTTAGCAAATGAAAAACTGAGAAGGAGAGTATTTAAAGGAATTCCAAACTCTCTTCGAAGCAGAGTATGGAGTAAACTTCTGAATCTTGAAAGAGTGAAGGAAGAACAACAAGGCAAATACCAAGTAAGCTTTATGCAACATTGGTGCTTTAATATTCTAATTATTGCTGAACTCAAATTGTTAGTGCTGTAATTTACCTCAGTTATTTAAATAATGTATCCCTTTCTGAATGATGAAGTGATGGTAATTGACCTGTGACCTCTTAATTAGTCTTTCTTAAGTTAAACTCTCTTTTTTGGGATCATTCTCTTGAAGTTTTCTCCTTGAAAGTTAGCACTGTCAGATTAATGTCTTATATAGAATTTTCATTTACTTTCCTGAATTAAAATGTCTTATGACAACAGAAGTTCTTATTTAGTCTATATTATTAGTTTAGTTTACCTTTTTATAAAAAGGCTCAACAATTGTATTACTTAATCTTTAATATTTTGGTGTGTAGTTATTTCAATTAAAACATTGTGACCAGTGTCATTGTAATGATAACAAATTACTCCAGAAAACTGTCCAAACTATCTATATTTGTACTCCTGACCATAATGCAATCCAAACAGATGATTTTTTATTTTTATACCAAAGAATAGAAAGCCCAACCTCCACTGATCAGTAATTTTATTTACTCTTACAATGTTCATTTAAGAAGGGTGTTTTGTTGTCATTGCCTGTTAACACAACTTATCGAAACAAAAAAAAAACGTTAAAACTATCATAATTCAAAACTTGAATAAATATAAAAATATTAGCAAGCAAACAGTGTTCTTGCTTGAATGTTAATAAATACCACTGATGTATATCAGTGAAAAATATATAAAATACAGAATAATTTATGTTAATATATTGTAAAAACAACACGTATACAAATTTATATTTTCATAATTTTGACTGATATATACAAATTTGTTTTAGTAAGAAGGTTATTTTTATTTGCTTACAAGTATATTCCTTTTATACTCCTGCTGACATCACTATACCCCGAACAGATTAAATGTACATCCTCAGTTTTTTCTTTGTTTATATATTGCTTTATTCTGTAAACAATTTTTGGTTTTTGATTGTGAAACTCTCGCAATGATTGTAGACCATGTAGAGCACCTAATAAAGCAGATTATTAGGGAGTACTTTTTTTTTAATATATCAGTCTACATTCATCTAGAAAATAAAGCTTTGAAAATGAAGTCACTGACGATGTACACAATCAGTTGTTGAATCACTCATAAATAAATTTGTAGATTCAAAAGAACGGTTGCCAGACTCCATTAATTTAAAAAGCATTGGGAAAGCATTTATGCCAATGACCTTTCGCGGCTATATCTGATTCTCAGTGCTTAAATATAGTTGGCCAATCCTCATTCAAGCCTTTTTGACCATACACTGAGTCTAAAGCCAGGAAGGCTCAGGTCAGGATAGACCAGTTTAAGTAAGAGCCCAGAGGATGCGGTATTCTCTCAAAAGGCCTATTAAATTTAAAAAAAGGCCTAGTTTTATTAAATGTTTCTAGTGGAGATGGATGACATTACTTTTTTTTAATTGATGAAGAAACCTCCACAGTCCAGGTCATCAAAAACGAGGTTGGCCGTGTCATCATCTTCTTTACTGACATTACACTAATCATGAGAATGAGGGTGTTCGTCTGGTTTAACCGGTATAAGTATCTGTCTTTGTGTGGTTCCATGAGTGTATAGGGTGTCTGCTGTAACATTGTAAGTTCATAGATATCATAGTGGTAATTTGTGTAAGGTTACAAATAATTGTAAGCTAATAGTTAAGGCTTTTTATTTTTAAGTGAAATTATTTTCTTTTTAATGGCCATGAAATTTGCTTTTCAAATCATGAAAAAGTCCTGAAATTGGCTTTCACAAAAGTAGTAGGCATCTTAGTGTAGACTGTTTTATCTGGACGGACAGACCAAGCCCATGGAACCAAACAAATATGATACTTATACCAATTAAACCAGAGGAACATACTCATTCTCAGACTTAACCCTGAGGAAGCTAGCAGCATGAATAGCGAAACGTCAGTAAAGAAGATGATGACACGGTCAAAACCCGAAGACCATAATGTTTGTAATACATTTTTTTAGTTTAGTTTAGTTTCTCCTTCATATCTAACCGACAATTAATACAATTTTTATTTTGCCAATTGTTTGTGATTATTAATTTAAAAACCTTATATTTTAGGAGATGTGTCAACTTGCTTGGAATTACTCATCGGATATTCGACAAATTGATCTAGATGTCAATAGGACCTATCGTGACCATATCATGTTCAGAGAACGATATAATTTGAAACAGCAAGAATTGTTTAATGTTCTTGGAGCTTATAGTGTCTACAATTCAGAAATAGGTTACTGCCAGGGAATGTCACAAATTGCTGCACTTTTACTTATGTACCTAGATGAAGAGGATGCATTTTGGGCTTTATCTGTTCTAGTTTCTGATAAGAAATACAATATGCATGGTATGTATTAAGTGCTTTTATTTTGGTTATTTTAATATTTTTGTTATGGCATATTGTCGTCTCCGGGCTTTAGTGCACAGCTATTTACTAAACATCAAAGGAGAGAGACATAAGGACTTTTTCAGGGAGCCCATTGCTGCAAAAAGTCTGCCTTCCTTAGGTTCGTGGCAGTCTAATACCATACCCATCCTATCATGGTGTTCATTACATACTTTGTTCATTACTTTTTTCTTCCCAGCTTCTAGACAATTGATTTATAGTTATGTTCTTTGTTCTAAGGTTGTTTAACCATGCATTTGAAGCTTTAATTTTGTTATTTAATTTTTAAAACTTTTTTATTTTTAGGTTTTTTTATTCCTGGATTTCCAAAACTTCTCAGGTATCAAGAACATCATGATAAAATTATGAATAAATTTTTGCCTAAGCTTAAAAAGCATCTAGACAAAAATGGAGTAGATACAGGAATTTATACGTTAAAATGGTTTTTCCAATGTTTTTTAGATCGAGTAAGTATTAGAGGATGATATTTGATTGTATTATTTATGCGTTAAAAACACTTTTACTAAATATTTTTCTCTTTTTAAGATACCCTTCAAGTTAACTTTAAGAGTATGGGATGTATATTTATTAATTGGAGAACGGATTTTAACAGCAATGGCTTACAATCTTTTGAAATTGCACAGAAGAACACTTATGGGGCTTGGCATGGACGACATCCTTCAGTTTCTTCAGGTGAAATAAATAATCTGATTTTTTCTTAAATCTTTATTTTAAAAGTTGTTGCTTGAATTATATCATAATCTTGTATTATAATATTACAATGATGTTGTACCAAATATAATATGCTTGATCAATTGAGGCTAGGAACGTCCAAACGGCATGCATTTCTCAGGGTTTGGGAAATTTAACCAATTCGAGACCATACAGCAGCATTACTTTTTGAATTTTGTTTTTATTTCTATATTTGTGATTTTTCACTTTACAAGGTAAAACAAAATTAGCAAAAGTATTAGTAATTAAATGGATTAATGCTAATTATAGTATTACACAATAACAAAATACATCAGTGTGATTATTTAATACAGTTACAAAATACATTGTTTAATTAAAAAATCCGACTCACAGGAACTGCGCATCTTAGCACGGTTCAGTTTTTATCCCGTGTTATTTGGGAAGATTGAAATAGAAACCGTTATTATTTTGGTTCAACCTTTCCCCCGTAAACAAAGGGCCCGTTACCAAGGGGCAGCGTACCCTTATACCTGGAATCCACCCACCACTGGTTGGCCAACCCCACTACTACAAATAGTTATTTCAAATATCAAAACAAATATCAAAATGTTTCTAATTTTCTTGATTTCTTCTACAGTAATACTAATTCTATAAATAAATGCAATTAAAAAAAACAACAACCCATTAAAATGTGAGCTAAACAACTATGAAAACCCGGTCAAAAGAACAAAACAAACACATTTGAAGTTTTAAGCACTTATTTCTCCGATTGACAATGCCTAATCAAAAATTTCTTTAGAATCTTTTTTGTAGAAAATTTAGTAAGCTTTCAAATGGTACGCTTCCGCTTCCCAAGATTCTCAACCGTTTTAGAGATATTAAGGAAAATTTACAAAGTTACCAAAACTTTTCATGGCTGTTAATAAAATATTTTATTCTAACCCTTCCTTAACTCCAAACAACCAAAATTTCAACATATTAGTTTTGATTTGACCTTTCAAATTAGACGACAGATTTTTGTACCAAATTTCATCAAAATCGGACCATTAGGGGGGCCGGAAATGAGCGAACAGACAAATATATATATATATATATATATATAGAGCACTGGACTAATAAGTTGGAGGACCTGAGTTCAAATCCCGAGCAAGCACTAAAGATTTTTTCTTCTAGTGTCTTCGCTCATGGGTTGAATTCGGCCTCCCTGACCGCCCCTAGGCCAACCCAGCCTTTAATTAATTTAATAATGGGTACCTTGGTTGGTGCTAATGACTCTAGCAGTCGAAGCAGCCAAGGGGAAAATCAGGTGGCCGGAGCATAGTACTGACCACTCTATCTCCCTAGTGTGCTGTATGGTCATGAATCAGATACCTCTATAGCATCTGCCCCTCAGGGCCCTCGTGGCCTGTTAAGGGACTGATTTTTTTTTTTTTTTTTTTTTTTTTTTTTTTTTTTTTTTATACACAAATTTGAACCACCATCATTTTCGGTCTCTAGGGGTTCTGAAACGCAAAGGGGTTCTTGAAACGCAAGATCATAATAATATGTTGTATAAAAATAATTAATCTATTAATTCCAACAGATTATTATGATTTTTTATGCCACATCAACATCTAAGCCATGCACGCCAACAGATTATTATAAAACTCAAAACTCCAGGATACTCAGTTGTATACAAATTCATTTCATTATTTCTTTCACCAAGTTTTATTTTGTTCCCAACTATTTTTAATACATTATTATTCATTTTTCTATGTATGATCATCGACATGGAGCTGTACCTCCAAAAATAAATCTCTGTTGCAGACAATCTGATTTCATTTCCTTACTTATTACTTTCCTATGGTTCAATTTACTTAGAGCGAATAAATAAATTAAAATGTTTATTTATTTTAAGAATGAATATTATTTTCATGTTAACATTTTTTTTATTAATTAAAACACCCAACTTTTGGGGCACGTTATCTACTGGTTTTGACTATTTTATAGCCAGGATGTCTTTCTTTTTCTTAGTGGGAATGGAACCCGCAACCTTAGGAAGGGAGTATTAACTCCTTACCAATCAAGGCCATTGTGTCTCAACTAAAAAAAAGAAAAAGAATATTTATTAGTGGAGGTCTTTGACCTTTTTTCCATCCTTCAAAAGGTAATGTACATATTATTATTAAGATTTTTTTCTCTAAAAAAATCTTTTTTCATCGCATGTAGGTTCAGCTAGAGAGGAAATTCGAAGTTGATGACGATGTCGCTATGGAAAGTCTCAACAAGTGTCTGGAGGAATTGCGAAAGAGTAAGCTAGATTTTGTTGGGCCACCTCCTCCCAATGAACTGCCAAGACTTCCTTTTGGTGTGATAAAAGAACAACCCTTAGAGCAAAAGGTATTACAATTTCATAAGAGCTTTTTAACATTTCTAATATCGTTGATAGCTCCGTTATGATGTTTTGTTCAAAAATAATAAAACAACGCTTTGCGCTTAATAATTAAAATTGTGCTTTATAGGTTTTAAAAATTAATGCATCATATATTCACATATGACATTCCTGTCGTTATAATTAAATTAACTTATCCATAATTAACATATGTTCAAATAGTTGAGAATTTCATTGCTTTTCGTCTAAAATATTTTAACATTGTTTAAAGCTAATACAACAAAAATTTACTTCTTGATATTATATTTTCAATAAGGTTGAAGTTCAATTTTAGGTTTACAAGCAGTGAATTAATAAAATATAAAAGATCATTGTTTGTCTCTTCTATAGATAACACAGAGACCCTATTATTTTTTTTTTAAATCATCACATTGCAACAGACACGGATGCAGAAAAATTATGATGCCTAGATAAAAATGTTTTGTGGAACTTAAGATTTTTGAATGGGATGATAGAATGTTTTTTTGGGAATCAAGAAAAGTTTTGCTTAACTTCCCATGAAATAACTCTAGTCGCTAAGAGATACTTCTCCATGATGAACAAACGGCTTTAAATCTTCTGTTCTAACAGATTTTGGATAGTGACTGATTTTAGATACAAAGCCAGTAAAATTGTTGGTGCTATATTGTAGAAGTTCGAGAGATGCCAAACTATTATTTTACATTGAATCTGATTCTTACATGAATGTTTTTGCATGAACGCTGGAAAAAGTTCAAAGCCTTTGCTGTAGCATCAGACTTGAGGAGCATTCTAGTGATGGATATGGATGGATTGCCAGTGGAAGAGTAGTTCTGTATGGTGTACTGTTTCCTAGACATTTTAAAATTGTATAGTTTGGGATACTACAAAATGGATGCAATAAAAAATTAGGTTTTTGTTGTTTCTTCATTGCTTTCTACGTTAAATTTCCTCTTTTTTTTTTTTTTTTTTTTTTTTTTTTTTTTTTTTTTTTTCTTTTTTTTTTTTTTTTTTTTTTTTTGCTTGCTGATGGCTCCAAATTTTGTTAGGAACGTTAGTATGATTCTTGCAAATCCTTTTTATTCCCTAGGTACAAATCTTCCTAAGCTTACAAAGTATGTTTTCATTAAATGAAACAGCAGATAACTTAACAAGCTTTAAATCATATTCTCAAAAAGGAGTTGACGTAGTACAGTCAGATCAAGTCCCAAGTGAACCTCACTGAGCTATGAAGGGCACTGAGGATGAATTTGTGGCTTCGAAAGTTCTATGGCAATAAAATATACGCAGTATATGTTGTTACGATCCGTTTTCTTCATGTTAGTTCAATATGAGGAACCGTCACCAGGCAATTAAACCCAATTATCGAACTCAAATCCTCCCAATATAATTGTGGCGAGATCTTATGTTTTTTTTTTTCTTTTCTTTTTTTTAAGTTACCGATCCCAACTAAGTACTAGCATTCTAATATTACTTCTTATTGTGTATCATTTTTCAGGAAGGATTCTCACTGAAGAAAAGAAACTCTAGCAGAAGAGAAAGAGTACGTAAAATTTAATGTTTTTAAATGCATATTAAAAGTAATAATCCAACAATGATAACATAAACTGAAATGATAATAACGTTTCGATCCTTCAACATGGACATGGCCAATAAAATAAAACGTTACAATTCTAAAATGAAAATTGAGACAAGAAGAATAAATGAAGGAAAGAACAGTAAGAGGGGAAGGAAAATATGGCTACTTTGGAATAACAATTTTTTTTAATTTAAAAAGAAGATCTTTTCTCATACCAAACATCTTTATCATTCTTGTATATTCTCGAAGATTGTACAAACCTCCATGATACTAAGAGAAGAGCAAGACTCCGTACTAAATTAAGTTACTCAGGATAAAATGTATTACTATAAAAAAGATAAAAAGAAGTATTAATATAATTATTTGGCTTCTGAATCCTATATACGACTATTACCATGAGAAATAGCCAAACAAAATCGATATATTAGAACAGCAGATCCATAATTTCATGTGCAATTTATAATACATACTCCTCCGAAGATCCACTGAATGTATAGATGCAATCCTGCGTAAACAGTGGTAATTAATCATCATCTTTGGTTGTGGTCAATTCCTAAGCTTTTTGCCATTATCTTTTTCTGCTTTAAAAACTAGATGTTATTTCTTCCTTACAAATTACAGATCCTCTGGTTTATTGGGTGGAATTTTCATTTCCAGCTATTCCTTGCTTATTTTAATGGGATCCTTAGCACTGCTCGATTGTAAAAAATATCCTCAAGTGTCTGTTATATGTGAGTCTTCTTTAAATTAAAAAAAAAAAAAAAAAAAATCAAAATAAAAAAGGCTTTCCATGTGTTTGTGTGTTATATTTTAGGCAGTTTTTATTTCCTGCTTAAGTTGTTGTTTAATGTTTGGCAAATAGATTGAATGCGACATTCATTTTTTTATCATTGTAAGACTTAGATTGATAAGAAAATGTATTTTCTTAATCATAGTCTCCTTCAATAATAATTTGAGAAAGTATCTACATCAATATGATTATTTTGAATTTCAATTAATATTGATAGACTTTGTTTTTTAATATAAGTTATTATGTTGTTAAATGTTTCTAAGGGATCGCTTATGTTGTCGACTCAATTAGACAGTCAAGAAATGTTAACTTTTGTTACTCGGAGCTCACAAATATATATATATATATATATATATATATATATATATATATATATATATATATATATATATCCTGTTTACTGTTTAGCAGCCTCAATGGTCCGATTTTCTTGACCAAAAAATACTTTGAGTGTTTCATAAGGTCAAGTTTGTTATCCGAAACAATCCACTCACTGTAAAACTGTTTTTTTTTTTTTTTTGTTTTGTTTTTCCAAATTTTGTGAAATAATTTGTAGTGCTTATTGTCTGATGATAATAGGCTTTCATAATATCCTTCTTTCATATGATTTTTACCTAGAAAATCAAATGTAACTACTTCATGAAGATATATTAAACCGTTTTCGAGAAATGGAAAAAAAAACAACAGAATTTTGGTTTTGGATACGCTGAAGAGACAGATTGAATTAAACGTTTTCCACAAACGAGTTAAATATACCACCAAGAAGTGGTTTCATTTGATTTTCTAAGTAAAACTCCTATGAAAGAAGGTATCTGGAAGCCTATTTACGAGTTAAATTTTCCACAAGTTCAACTTTCATCCAAAATAAGCTTGACAAATTTTGGATATAAGTAGTAATTTTGGGCTAAAAGTAGTATTAAAAAAAAAAAAAAAAAAAAAAAAAACAGACAAGAGGAGTTTTAAGACTTTTTTTATATTTCCTTAAATGTCTTGAAAACAGTTCAATAATCGTGGTAAGTGGAAGGTACCCAATCGAAAGCCATGAAGCATCTATTAACATTTCCTACAAAAAAATTCAGACCTAAATTTCAATACACCTCATACAAATAAAACAGTGTTTGATGTTGTTTTAGTTTTGTTCCATTGAAGGCAAAATATTACTAGTTTCTATTCTAAGTTATCCTAATACACCAGGAATAATCATTAGTTAAGATGACCCTGCTCCCGTGAATCAGACTTTTTTTGTATAACTTCCTTGTGAATACAGCGTCTTAATACTTTAGACTCTGCGGTCTACAGAATCGCAGAGCAAGTTTAGGCTGCTTTCATGCACTATGACGGGAGGGAAGCACTGACTGGTTGCATGTTGGAACTGGGAATTCCTTATTGGGCTCTCACTGAATATCTTTATTTTCACCACCTTTTCAGAGAATTGAATCCCTATCATCTATGAATAATTTATCTCGAAATTATGTAAATGGTTGCAAGGAAAAGAATTATTCAGTTGTATCAGAGATTTAACATTTTTTACTTCTTAAAAGCAAGGAACTGAACAAAAAGGCACACCACTTTGTACAGTTATTAAGTTAATAAACATTTGACTAAATCTTATAAAATATTTTTTTAATTAAAAAAAAAAAAAATTAGATACTTATGTCCCATCATATAAAATGATAAATATTGCTGATTGAAAGAAGAGAGGAACTCATGATTTGAACACGTTTGGGCAAAGAGATGTTTTCTGTGGGCCCGACATCGTGTTTGCGAGCAGATAGTTTTGCTTTCTTTCTATCTCCACTACTCCGCTCCTTGCCTTGTCCTTTACCCTTCGTATTTGGTTTGGGACCGCATTACGTTATTCCCAGAATGGTTTGCGGGTCTGGCATCCTATGACTGAATCCGCCAGAACAATTCCTTCAGTGGGCCTGCTGTCGTCGTGTGTTTGACACTTAACTAAATTGTAACTTATCCACTAAAAGTACATCATTCCTAAAGTTTCTTCACTTATTTATTTATTTTTTTTTTTTATATATGTTTGCCGAAATAACTATACAAAAGGAAGACTTGGGCCTGACAGAAGTTTTTTTCAAAGCCATCACTCCTGAAAGAGTTAAATAATGATAATTTTGAACCTATACCTGACAAAGATTTAAGTAAAAGTGAATTCCTATGATCTCTAGCGACAAAGTGTTGAGAACTGCTAGATGTTGTTAGGATGCAGTAAAGAACTCAGCTAATATATATCAGCTTACAATCCCGTTATGCCTTCCGGATAGCTAGGATATCAGCTTTCAGTTGCAATCGGGTTAACCGTGAGCACTTGGGCTTTATTATGCCTCTGCAAATATTCAGTACCAGCTAATAATTCTATTCCTGTTTTAATATGTTGTATTGACTTACGTGTGCTATTGCATATACCCGTACTCATTAGAAATGGTATAATCTTTTGATACCAGTAAGATCTCATAGCAATTATTTGGTCTTGGTTGATCTTAAAATGCTTCATAGCTTCTGTAAATATCTCTCCAGATGTTAGTAATCCTGCAGATATACAGGGTGTCCCAGTCTTAAACCGCCAGACTTCGTATATCGATGGGGAGTCAAAAAGTCCATTGCCGATTTTCTCGTTTTCAAGAAAAACGCAAAAATCCAGACAAATCCAGTTTTTATGGACAAATCCCGATTTATCGCTTAAGCAAAAAACACCTCAACACAAAAGTTTTAGTTTATTATATTATCTTTAAGATGAGATAACCCATCCCATCGGATGGACTGTTCCATAGACACTTTTTTTTTTTTTTCTCAAAAACGAAGTGAAAACGAGAAAATCGCCCAAAAACTTTTTGACGTAGTTTTTCAATTCCAGATATACGAAGTCTGTTAGTTTAAGACTGGGACACCCTATGTATTTATTTTTATTGTTTGTGAATTCTCCCAATAATATGGAAGACATTAAGCAAATTACTATGAATGTTTTCTTCAAGAGATAATAGCAGAGTCTTCTTTGTACAAGTTTTTTTATTCAGCTGAGTGCATTCGACAAATGGTATAAACGCTCACTCAACTAACAAACTTGCACTAACTAAATTTTTTACAAATATCTGAATTTTCCTATGACTAAAAAATAGAAAAAGAAAATTAAACTTAGAGTGAGTTTGATTTTGGTTGGTACCCATCGTCTTTAAAAGAGAATATCTTAAATTTTGAACGGCAAATTTATATCTCATTGGCAAAAATATTAAAATATTTTTCTTAACAGGTAGGCAGGAGAAGTATGGAATTCAGCAATGTCGAGAAGGCAGCTCGCGAGAGTGTTAGCCTGAGAAGGGATACGGCTGCAGCAGCTGCTTTAATAGATTCACCGAGAAACTCAGCCTCTGACGAAACAGTTCTTCCTGGTAAGTACCTCATATCCACTAGGCTTTAGTATACTGGGAAGTACTCTTTCTCTCTTTTTAATAGTCTTTCAAAGAAGGAATGAAATAAATAATTTCTGATTAAACTTCGATGTTTAGTCATTTTGTATATGTAAAGTGATTATTTATACTTTTTTTTTTTTTGCTCGGAAATATTACTTCCCTAGGTTTTTGTAACACTAATGTACAAACACTTTCTGAGGCTATTCACAGCTAACCCCAATACTCTATTAACGTTTATTCTAACATTTTCATTAAGAAACTAAAAAAAAAAAGGGTCCAAATATTATGGGACATTGAGGGAAAATAGCTTGAATTTAAGGAATTGCTTTTGAATGTAACATGTAGTAACAAAAATGTATATATGTAGGGACGAGCTCTCGTGTCATGGAGACGAAGATACGTATAGTGTATTGGGTTAAAAGCTATGAAAACACAAATAATAATGTATCATATTAAAAATTTTTGTTATTATCTTACCGCTGAATGAAAATGTGGATAGCCAAGTTTTTCTTGCCTTATGAACCAGAATATAAAAACCATTCCTATATTAGCATTACCTATATTGTATGTGTTTGTCTTGACTGTTATTTGTGCTATTATATTGGAGTATTTAGTTTCTAGAATTTGAAATGTATTTTATTTACATTCCTATTACTGTATTTAAAGTGCTTTGTATCTATACTTCTTTTGAATTATCTCCTGATTTTTAAATCTATCACATTTGTATTAGTGCTATTTTTAATTTCCTTCATTTTGTTTGTAATATCTTATCTATTTATTAATGCATTTTGTTATCATTACATCTATAGTATTTATTTAATTATGATATATTATAATGAATGTGCACATAAAAATTTACATCAATCTTTCAAAAATTATTAGATATTTTTTAAAACTTTTGCCAGACAATTGAACAATTCCATTTCCATTATTTTATTTCATTTTATTTTGTTTATTTTTTTTTTGTGTGTTTTTTGTTCAAGTGGATATTTGTTTTTGTCTATACTGTAAATGTATATAAACCTTAGATGTTGATTTTCAAAGTTTGAGAAAAATACACAAGGTGTTAGCTGTGACAAGAGTGTTATGTCCATCCATAATAATTATATATTTTTGTTGTGCTTAAACATTTTCACAACAACAATTGAAATAAAATTTGCTTTATCCAATTTGTTTGGGGGCGAGGTTAGCTCAGTGGTAGAGCACTGGACTAATATGCTGGAGGACCTGAGTTCAAATCCCGAGCAAGCACTAAAGATTTTTATCTTCTAGTGTCTACGTTCATGGGTTGGATTCTGCCTCCCTGACCGTCTGTAGGCCAACCTAGCCTTTAATTAATTTATTAATGGGTACCTTGGTGCTAATGATTTTATCAGTCAAAGCAGCAAAGGGGAAAATAAGGCGGCCGGAGTATAGTACTGCCCCCGCCCCTCCGTAGTCCCTAGTGTATGGTAATGAATCAGATACCTCTACAGTATCTGCCCCTCAGGGCCCTCGTGTCCTGTTACGAGACTGATTTTTTTTTTTTTATCCAATTTGTTCAATCTTCTTTTTCTCAAAACTATAATCCTAGAATTGACACTATTCACAGCGACTTTATGCTACATAAAATATATGTATTCTTACTAAAAGTGTCTTATTGGTGCAGGAGGTTTCATTTTTTGTTAGTCAAGCAAGGTGCTAAGCCATTCATATTATCATCTTCCTTAAATTTATTGTGAATTTGGCTGACACATATACTCAATGTAAAAGAGAATCTTTTAGGTGCAGGGGTCTAGTAATGTGCTAAGCCTCTTCATATTGTTACGTTTCTCAAATTCCTCGTGAATTTGACGTGTGATCATTAACCCCTGGTGTGTATAAAGAGTCTGTCAGTCACTTAATACACACCACGGGTTAAATTAGGTTTTCAATATTTTTTACATTACTTTCAAATTAACTTATTTAAATATCAGAAGATATTCTGAGTCGCACACTCAAATAGTTTTCATTTCGTCATTGACAACCTTTAATATTTTAACAACAATTTTTATTATCTGAGGAGGACTGTTTTAGCACAAATTCAATTAATTAATTTTTGCCTTAAATCAAAAATTCATCCCAGGGAATATACCTATCTCCAAATTTCTTTTTCACTAATCTGAACCACAAATAACTATTCCCAGTTCCATATATTATTTATAACAATGTAGTGTTAATAAAAATTCATTTTACATCCAGCTTACAAGTAAATAAATTTTAGTTATTAATATAGTACCGTATAGTATAGTAATGTGATCTAAATGTATGCATGCATACCCGTAAATGTAGAAGTTTACAATTATGCAATGTATAAAGTACAATGCAGATTTTATTTTTTTTTTTTTTTTTTTTTTTTTTTTTTTTTTTTTTTTTTTTTTTACTGCGTATTGACATTATACGATCATCAAGCTCTATTTGTTATACATCACATATACTCCACTATTTTATACAACAGAATTTATATTTGTGAAATTTGTGAATGTCGTATGCTCTACTATGTTAAACAATCATTATTTGGGAATGTGGTATCCTCTACTAAGACATTATTTTCAGATGTTAAATTAAGTATCAAATTCAGTTATTAATTTTGCAAGAGTAGAAAATAAACCAGTATATGTTAAATTGGCCAATATTTACATTCAATTTTTTTTTTTTCTTTTTTTAACATGGATTAACATTTCGGCAGTAAAAACTGATTCTGACTGTCATTCGATAAACTTTTTAATAAGAAATTGTTAGAGTTTCTTGAAATGAGTTCTTATTTTCTTTAAGGATTGCCTGATGATGACAAAAAGCTTTGTGGAAAGTGTGCATGCTTTTTGAAAGTGTTGACCGTTTGGTGCCCTATCCTCAAAGATTTGAAGCCCTATTTCATTGAAACCAAATGCTTTTCTTTAGAGAAAAGGAATATGGGTTAGGTCCATTTTTTCCCTGTGCTCTTTAGGTTCTTTCAGAACCTTGTTGCTTAGAGACTGAGTGTTTTGTTTTTTTTTTTAAAAGAAATTAGGCGATATTGTGAGATATAGTCTATATAATCACTAAAGGCGCTGATGACACCAAATGATAATTTTTCTTAACCTCTTCAAAACTCCCAAATTAGATATCACAGAACAGCATGACACTATACGCTTTTAACACTTCTAAAGTGAAATCACTATTTTTGGCGTGCAGGCACAAAGTGAAATAAAATTACTTAACCTTTATTTTCATTTTTTAATAAACCTTTTTGACAACAACTCGAGACAGCCTCATCCGAGGTATACATGTGTTTATTATTTACTTTTTACAAATTTTATGTACAAAATTGATGTAAGTACTAGTAGATTCGCCTTAGGAGAGAATGAGTAAATGGGTTATATCTGTCTATGTAAATATATTATGGAGAGAGAGAAAAAAGAATGTCTTGTATTTTTATGAAAGATATTTATCAAAGACTGATCAACACCTCTATAAAATCTAGAAAAAACATTTATAACTGTTTGATAAGAAATATTTAAATTTTTATGTGCACATTCCTATTGAAGACTTCATTATTATTTTAATTGTGATAATGAACATTATGCATGAAAAATATTTTTATATTTGTTTATTGTGTAGTTTAATATCAAATTGTTTTTGTTATTATTATTTGATTACCAAATATTGTTAAATATGCATGATTAACATTATGCACTGTTTTTATATTTTTATTTTGTTAAATATCATGCACGATGATTTAATCTTTGCATGTAAAATTTAGTCTATGAACAGCTGATCATTTTAGAAACTAAATTGGTCAAAAGCATGCAATACATAATTTTATTTTGCATGTGGTTGTTGCTTATGTTTTTTTTCTATTTCTACATATTTTTCTTAATTTGAAACATACCATTGTTAATGAAGATCTGTAGAGAAAATTGATTATTAAGATTGTTATTATCTTCAATTGATAGAAAATATAAATATATTCTTTTTAAAAGCCCAAATAAATTGTGTTTATATGAAATTTTTGGTTTCAAATTTATTTTTTCTTAGCTGTCCGGTATGTTTTAAATGTGGCTTCATTAATATTTTTCACTTGTTCTAGAATCACTAAAAGTTTTTTTTTTTTTTTTCTTAAATACACTAATTGAAGGAAATTATCATTGATTTATGCAACGCTTGCTTCATAAATTAGCTACACTATAAGTCCAGGAGTTCAATTGTGCATGCGCGAACATCAGCGGGAATTCTCCATGCACTCTCCCTTCTGTCCCCTCATTTGCAAAGCCTTTTAATGATCTAACACTTAACGTGAATCACTTCAAAAGCTGATTATGTCTCGTTTAAGACTAGGAAACGCTTTGAGAGGTTAGATAAGGGAAATAGTTTTTAATATTTATTGATACTTAGCCAAAGCTAAGGCTGAAAACATTTAAAATTTCATTTTGATAAGATTATCACAGAGAGAGGGGTCTCCCGTAGTCTAGTGGCTAGCGCGCTGGATTCATAAGCGGGAGATGGTGGGTTCGATTCCCACCTCCGGCAGGAATTTTCTCATCTCAAGGCTCGCTGGGAAAATTCCTCGCTGCACCCTGGATGTCGGCGCTAATGACCGAGAAGTAGACGCGCCGTAAAAAAAAAAAAATAAAATAAAATTATCACAGAGAATTTTTACCGCCAATTTTCTACTGGGAAGGGGAGGCCACGCTCTTTTCCCTCCTTCTAACCATCTTTTTCAATATTTGTTGTAGTGTAAATTATTTTCAGCCTTAGCTTTGGCTAAGCATTGCAAAGAACTGTCTCCCTTGCCTAACCTCTCAGCCTTCCCTAGTCCTAAACAAGACATAATCCATTTTTATTGAGTTTCATGTAGCGTGTTGTTCACTGAAATAGTAATGGAAATGGCGGACCCATTGGGAATAATTCCCAGCAGAATTTCGCACATGCAGGATTTGAACTATTCCATCTAAGTGAATGGGCTATAGACAATTTAAATACTTCATGTTAGTCCAATTCAAGAAATAAACCATCCATTGAGTAAAACGGTTATTATTTTTGTTTTACGATCTTATTCTTGAACAATAAATCGAAGATGTTATTTTGTGGTCTTTTAGGGGTTGGCATTCTAATCAAAATATAAATTGGAATTTCACATCGCTTCTTGCAAATTGCATCAAATCCAATGCCTTTGAAAAAAATAAGAATATCTCTTTCTTGTCAAAACGTTAATTTTCGTATTGTATTGGAACTTTTCAACTAGAAGATGCGGAAGGTTTAGCTTCTTACAGTGAGAATGTCCAACTAATATTTAAGTAGTTTTGTGCTTCTGACTAGACATCAATTGGTGTGAACCAGGAAGAGCTTTAACATTTTTAAGTATTAACCTTCTGCCTTTATAGTAAAAAAAATGTTGATGTATTGACACACCTTTGAAAATCACGGAGGGAAAAAAGTAATCATATGTATATAAAATTATAAAGTTAAAAGAAGAGATAGTCGACCGTTGAGATTGAGAATGTGTTCGGTCATATGTTGAATAAAACTACATCTTGTACTACTAAAAATGAGCTGTATTTCTGCCAACTTTTTGGCTTGACATTCGAGCCTTCTTCAGTGTTATGGAGGAGAGGGAGAATAGTTTTGTCTCATGGAGGCTGCATTTCTGATACTCAGCACATATTTTTTGCCAGGAATATTTTCAAGGATTATGATTTTGTGTGATTTGGTGTTCTAAGTTGAGCAAAACAATGTCCAAGGTAAAAACTTAGCTATATACGAGTTTCTCATAGTCTGGAGTTGAACGAAATTAATGAATGTTGGCATCATAGATAATAGTACAAACTGCGAGTTATCACTTAGTTGAGAGCCAATGGGTTAACAATGAGTGTAATAAGTGATTCCAAATTTCTCCACTAAGTTTTATTAGGGAAAAACATAGCCGGGTTTCAGCTTTTTCAAGCCAATGGTGTCATCTCATGTTCAAAGAGACGCAGACTCTGAGAGTATTCGAACTAAAGAAATCTCATTAAAGCCAAAATCCGGCTATGATTCTGGAATTTGGAATAAATGATTACTCTCTCTCCACAGCCCTCACCATCGCCCACAAAAGATAATTTTTTTTTTTTTATGGTGCACCGATGTCTGGGCCATTAGTGCCGACATCCTTGGTGTATTAAGGAATTTTCTCAAAGAGCCGTGAGATAAGAAAATACCTACTGCAGACGGGACTCGCACAAGATTCCAAGGCGTTAGCCACTAGACCACGGGAAGACCCAAAACAAGATAATATTAATAATTTGATTATTATATTTATAAAACAATGTATTAACCACTTTGATTGGCGTAGCATGCATGAGGAATGGAAATCTGTGAACATTAAAATAATCGCGGACACATGCCTGCTCTGAATACGTTTATCTTCTCTTCTGACAGCCAGGGATTTTGAACAATAACTGAAAAGGCAACCATATTATAGGTTCTTCAGATAGACGGAAAAGTTCTATTGTGCATACACAAACTTTTGAAGGAAATTCCACTTTCACTCTACTTTTTTTGGACATTTGAAAAGCTGTATGAACTGTAAACAATACTCTAACCTACGTCATTCAATCTTTAACTTCTTGTTCCGGCAAATTTAAAAACAATTTATTCACATACTAAAATATAACTGGCAGTTCATAAAAAAAAAAACAATGAAAAAAAAAGTGATAGTCTATAGTGCAGTAAACAAAGTGGAAACCTCCCAGTAATAAAGTTATAAAAGAGGGAATATTTCCTGCAAATGCAGGCCGCGCCTTTTTCCCTTCATACTATACTACCTATTTGAACAGGCTTTAGTTATTAAATAGGTTATTCATCAAAATATTACTGAAATGAAACTTACTATTGATAAAAGACATAATTTTATTATTTACTAGCTGCTGTTACCCGGCATGCCAAGTTTGAGTGTAAGGAACAACCAGACTGACAAACAGACATGTGATTTTTATATATATATACAGATTTATTAGTTTTCTTTCTAATGAGTATATTCAATTTCCATTAGATTCAGATTTCCAAATTTCACCAGCACTTATCACAGTAAATATTGAATGCAGCACTGATCTTGATAACATGAATGATTGGCTCGTTTTGCATTTTTATTTAAACTAATTATTTACTTATAATAAAAATGTTATACTGCACTGGATGAGTCTTTTGGAAGCACGCTGGATATCACAAACATTAAGCACAAATTGGAAAACGAATTGTTGTGTGAAATTGAAATTATATTTAAGATTAACTCAAATTAACTACTTATCTGACTTCTTCGTGTCAGACACTCCTTGATTTTCCTTTCTAAATTGCTGATTCGGCTGAGTTTTTCTAAACGCATCCTTCAAGAACTTCTTTCTGTTTTTGCTAGCGCATTTTTGTTTTTGATCATTTTATTGGAACTTGGAATCCCATCGAGCAATTGGTTAAATACAATTTTTTGTACCATACACAGAAATGTAATTCAAATATACATTAAATCTTATTTTAAAGAAATTTCTTAAAACTTGTCTACGATTTAAAAAATGTATACTCAAAAATACATAATTAATCATACTTCTTAAAAATCAAATGGATTTGGCTTTAGCTAAATATAGATTGAATAAAAAGTTGTTTTTGCTCATACATTTTTTTTCTAAGACCTTTTTCAGACAGATCATTAAACACATTAAATCATACAGCTTACAGTAATTTCCTTATTAGTGCGGTTCTGCCCTTCGTCTATAGGGAGGAAACTCACTTATGAGGTTTGCCTCATGACGCAATCCAGAATTGCCGATGAGTAAAATTTCACGTTTCTGAACCCATTGTTGCGCTTACAGCTGTTTTCCTTATTGTTTTCCTTTTGGTTTATATATATATGTGTGTGTGTTTTTTTTTTTTTTTTTTTTTTTTTTTTTTTTTTTTTTTTTTTTTTTTTAGGGTAGGGGAAAAATCTTGCATGAGACGAAGTGGACAAAGCCACTACAGTGTGAGATTCCTACTCACTAAAAAACCACCTCCCTATACACCTCAACCACCCTACGGAACCGCCCTCAGGCACTACTTCGCAGGGGGGAGTTGGCCCTAAGCCTACTTCATTAGTGGACTACATTATTATGAGCCGTAGTCAGGCCCTTTCTCTGCCGTTCTTCATTTCGTAGCTTTTTGGCGATGAGAGCAGAGTATTCTGACAGAGCCTCCCAGTTCTCGGTATTAGCCAGGATGAGGCTGACCACATTTTCTGGCTTCAGGGGCTCGCCCAGTTTTCGGTCCAGTTCTGCCTTTTCGATGCGAAATCTCTGGCATTCGAAGAACACATGTTCTGCAGTCTCATCTTTAGGAGCGCATGTTGGGCATGACGACTCGTCGTCCAACTTAAAACGAGCTAGGTAAGCTCTGGAACAGCCGTGTCCAGTGAGCATTTGAGTTAGATAAAAATCTACTTCTCCGTGCTTCCTTTCTCTCCATGTTTTGATGAGAGGTATTAAACGATGTGTCCATCTTCCCGATGTTGAAGCATCCCAACGCCTTTGCCAGTTCTCCATCGTCAAGTCCTTCTCCTCTTTTTTGATAGTCTTCCAATGGGCGTCTGGATCTCTCTTCCTTCGATAGATCCTACTACGCTCTTCTGCCAAGAGATCAATTGGAGGCATATCTGCAACGACACACGCTGCATCATACGAAACGGTTCGAAAAGCTCGGCAGGCACGTAGAGCACTTCGACGATAAATACTAGTGCAATTTCGCGCGTATGCCTTTATCAGCATTGCGCTCGACCAAACGGGAGCAGCATACAGCAAGATGGAGCTAGTGATTGTTGCCAGAAGTCTCCTTCGATTTTGTCCTGGACCACCGATGTTTGGCATAATCCGAGCAAGAGCCTCTGTAGAACGTGCTGCTTTACTGCTGATCATCTTCAAATGTTCAGCAAAACGCAATCTTGCATCAATCTGCACGCCTAGATATCTGATGGATGTCTGAGAGGATATATCGGATTCCCCGACATTTATAGTGATAGACTCCATGACCTTACGGCTTGTAACTAGTAGTACCTCGGTTTTATGATCTGCAAGCTTTAGGCCTACAGAAGAAAGCCACTGACGAATGGTTGAGATAGCCTTGTTCGCATCGTATGTAATTTCTTCCAGGAGATTTCCACAAACTACTACCGCAAGATCATCCGCGAAGCCCATCAAAGTCGTTTCCTCCGGCATGGGAAGTCTGAGTGCTGTGTCGTACATCACATTCCACAGCAAAGGACCTAAAACCGAACCCTGAGGAACGCCGCCTGTAATCTTATAGATTTTTGAGCCATCATTTGTTTCATATCTCAGGTATCTTTCAGAGAAGTAGTTCCTGATAATCCGTAGGAGGTTCTGTGGGACTTCCATTTTTCCAAGCTGTCCATAATACAATCCCATCTTGCTGAATTGAATGCATTCTTTATATCCAAGGTGATTATAGCACAATACTTTTTGCTCCCTCTCCTCCACCTCTTACCTGCAATGGCTTCTCGGGCGGTTGTTATCACAAGGTCGATTGCATCAATTGTTGATCTGCCTTTTCGGAATCCATACTGATTCACTGCCAGACCCCGGATACCTTCACTAGTTTCGCTTACTCTATTGTAAATTATCCTCTCCAGAACTTTTCCTGCGGTGTCCAGGAGACAAACTGGTCTGTAAGATGAAGGTTCTTCTGGAGGATCCTTGCCTTTTGGTAAGAGAACAAGATTTTGTTTCTTCCAGAGGGAGGGAAAAATGCCTTCACGGAGACAACAATTATAGGCCTCGAGGAACAGATCTGGCCTAGATCTAACAGCCTCTTTGAAAGCAACATTCGGGATATTGTCTGGGCCTGAAGCCTTAGTGTTCTTGACTCTAATTGCGTGCATGCGTGCGTGCGTGGGTGTGTGTGTGTGTGCGTGTGTAAAAAAGTACATAACGTTTCTCAGAAGCTAAGCACACTCTTGTTTACTTCACACCCAAAATAGTAAATTTTCTTATGGTCTGATTTCATGCCAAGAGAAAAGTATAAATTTAAAAGATAATAATTTTTTGTTAAAAAAAACTTGCACACACACATTACAATCTCATAATCAATTTAATGAATAATTTCTCAAAAGTATTTGAAAAGTTTTAATATGTTAATATTCGTGAATTATTAGTCACAGATATTCATATTACAGGATTTGCTTTGATTCTACCTAGTCGAGTTTAGGCCTAATTTCTAAGCCTATGTTCTTTTTTCATATATCTACTGGACAATAATAATTAATAGTAATTACAAAGGTATATAGTGTATATGAAAGAAGGGTTGCTCAAAACGGTACTCCATAAAATAAAAATAAATTATGAAATCAGCATAAAAATAAATGAAACTGACATGAAGCGGTTAAATTAGAGAGCAGCGACAGGCTGCTGTACAAGTCAACTATTCTAGGACAAGACTGCTACAGCAGTCAGCATTAGTGAAAGGGTTAAGGCTCAAATACTCTTGTTTATTTATAAATAGCTCGTGAAGAGACATTGTTTGTCGTGAAGCATATATAAAAAAAAAAAAAAAAAAAAAAAAAAAAAAAAAAAAAAAAAAAAAAAAAAAATTAATGGAGAGTAAATAAAAATATGTTTAGTATATGACCTTCTGCCAATTTGAAAATAGTTTAATAATAATTGAAATTTTCCACAGCAGTATATTGATGAGATGACTATTCTATTTTGGTGTATTTCATTGAATAAACACTATGGGGAAACTTTTTTTTATATCTGATGAGCTAACTCAATCTGAGGTATGAATTTTCATTCTCAATTATACGTACACACTTTCCATCTCTGTTACTTTACACATTGCTTTATGAGGCTAATCTACTACCCTAATAGTGTTCTGAGATAACAAATAAGTTTAAGATTTTCTTTTAACATGTTCATTGTGAAATTTCTGGTATAAACCTTTACAGAAGCGGAATTTTGTCGTACCAAACTTTTTAGCGATGTAGAACTAAATGTTTTCTTATGGCCCCTTAATCAAAAATGTTATTTTTCTTGCCAAAAATCATGATTTTGAGTTAAGACAGTCCAGAAGGACAAATACTTGTCAGGACCCATGTATCGCTTGCCTTTTATTGCCTTAACACATAATTTTGCTAACTTTTTTTCTATTTAATTTTGGAGGATTTTAGGAGTTTTTAACATAATTTTTGAAAAAATAAGAAAAACGTTCTACAAATATTTTTTTACCAATATGGATATTTTCTAATCTACAATTGTCTATTCTCTTTTTGTTGTAAATGTTTTTTTTTTTTTTTTTTAGCGCCGTAATGTAAATGGTGTTATAGCCCGTTCAGATAGATGGAATAGTTCTAATCCTGCAAATGCAAAATTCTGAGGGAAATATTCCCGACGATTCCGCCATTTGCATTTCTATTACAATAAACGAAAGGCTACTTTAAGCTCAATAAAAAGTTATTATGTCTCAATTAGGATCAGGGAAGGCTTTGAGAAGTCAGGCAAGGGAGATAGTGTTTAATATTTATCAATACTTAGCCAAAGCTAAGGCTCAAAGCAATTTAAGCTATAGCCTGTTCAAAGAGATGGTTTAGTTGGAGGAAAGCCAACCTATATCGTCTGTGCAAGCAATTGGCAATCAAAATTCTCTCTGTTATAATCTTATCACTAGGAGGTTTAAAATGTTTTAGTCTTAGCTTTGGCTAAGTATTGATAAATATTAGACTCTATTTCCTTTGTCTGACCTGTCCAAGTCTTCCCTAGTCTTAAACGAGATATAATCAGTTTTTATAATGTTTCACTTATCGTATTATTCCTTGAAATGAGAGTTTGGAACCATCGGGAATATTTCCCGCAAAATTTTGCGCATGCGGAATTCGATTTTTCTATCAGAACAGGCTATAATTATAAAAAAAAAATTAGGTCTTCATTTATCTTTTTTACCTATTATTTTACAAATCACCTTACATGTTTCCTGGGCCTCCTTGCCAACTCTTCAGGGCCTTTAGAACCTATATAATGTTTTAGATCCATTTATTGTCTAATAATGGTAGGTTTCTTATTTAACTTGCTATGGCCTAAAATCTATTTGTTATGTAAAGAAATACTATGGTTGTATCTTTAAAAAAATGTATTAACAGCTGATTATTAAATCAGCTTCATTCATAGCATGGGTGACGAGTGGACCACATGCAGGGTATGTACACATTTTTATATACTTACAAACATATAGATTTTAGATAGTGAATATTAAATTTGACCATTAATAATATGTTAAATTAAAAAAATGTGTAGAATTAACCAAAGAAATGTATATTAAAAAATGGTTTAGATTCTAAAGGCTACAGAAGAGGTGGCAAAGAGGCCATTTCGTTCCTATTCTTTTGAGATAGTTCTGTAAAGAGTGCATACATTTCAGCTCTGTTAACAATACGTCTAATCTCGCCTTAAAATCAAAGAATATTAGAACCCCACTCAGAATGGCAATTGGTTTATTGCTTACAATGTTAAATTATTAGTCAAGGCAATCAATAATTTAGCAGCGAAAGACACACTTTAACAGAGAAAAATCCTCACGCCAGTGGGAACGTTGGGTCAAATTTACCAGCTTTTCATTAAGGGCAATTTAATTACTGCTTACAGATAATTTTTTTTTTTCAAACATTACTTTATATCCTGAACTAAAAAAAAATCACATTATAAACCCTAATATTATAGTTTCTTTTAAGATAAAAAGGGCAAATCTATATCAAATAGATTAAGCATTTCTTTTTCAATAACCTTTGTAATAAGCTTTGACTTGTTATCCTTGCAGTCAATACAGTATATCTCTTTCTGGTATCCGGGTGACCCTTCTACTTCACCAATCTTTGTGCCAGGAGCCTTGTCTCCTAAATATTTTGGTAGTTCTAAGCATTAAGTTTTCTTTGGTTAACATTTTTCCTAAAATTACACCAATTAAGCATTTCAACTTAAAGTGATTGGTCAGTATAGTAACTAGTTCAGCTTAGACTATTTCTTGTGTGATATTGAACTTTATTTATAACTAAAATATTTGGAACATGAAATTCGATCATGAAAATAAGTCTTATTAAAGTAAGGAATTTAAAATATATAATAAAAACTTCTTGGAGGCCCAGTGGCCGTGAGAGTTAAGGAGTGAGCGCTTAACCACGGGGGAAGGTCGTGGGTTCGATTCCGACTAGGGGTGATGGCTTTTCTTTAGAAAAAAGAAAAGGCATCAGCCCTATCCGGGCTAGAAAAGGGTGGTAACCTATAGATAAACCGTCCTAAAATTCGTAGTTTGTTTAGTGATTAGGAATTATAACAGATGGATCAAAATACCTCTATAAAACAAAATTCTATCTATCAATATTTCAAGCCATTAATTTAGTTTTGAGCAGAACATAATTTATTAAAAATGTCAACATTTTATTAGCACTTTCCGAAGGAATGTAGCTATTGAAGTTGCACTCATGAAAGAATTTTTGAAAAATTTCTTGAAATCTTCATCAATCCTACTTGTAGTTACCGAAAATCACCCCCCCCCCCCCCTGTTATAACTTGTATATATGTTTGTGTGTGTGTAAACACGAGCCCGCCAGAGTTTTGTTGTTTTTTTTTTATTTGTTTTTTTTTTCGCCACAAATCTTAGTATATAGCGATCCCCTAGCAAACAATGGAGCGAGTTCGTTAACTAAGCCATCATTATCTCATTAACGATATATATTCCAGTTATTGAATGACAGTTAATTATGAGCACTTATTTTTCAATACTTTATTAGACATATTGGTTTAGTAGCATAGTAGTGACAATGTACAGTGGCCCTTAATTTATTTCATTCACAGACTATTTTTTTTTTTTTTTTTTTTTTTTTTTTGCACTTAGATAATCTTAGTTTTTAGATCAGAATGCTGTGATTAATTAATAGATCATCACCCATGAAATTGATTTTTTCAAATATTAAATGTAAAATATTTGATTGTAAATACTATTGAGGTATTCTGATTGGAAATCCTCGGTTAACGTTACAATTCATAAAACATTTAAAAGCTATGCTTAAATCAAAAAGTAATTTACATCAACTCATCCGTCAATTTATTAAAATTGCTCTACATATTTGGCATCCTTTTGATGCTTTTTCAGATGCTTAAAAATAAAATTGTATTTTAGGCTCCTGAAAGGGCATAAAATATGTTGGGTAATTTTAAGAAATTGACAAACATTGTTATTCATTTTATTTTAAGGCCTTCTGCCTATAAAAGAACAAGTAAAGGAGTTAGGGTCACAATTAATATTGATATGAAAATAAGTTTTCTATTGAAAATGAAATTTTAAAAAGAGGTATTACATCATTCTTGTTATTTTGATTTTCCTAACTACATTTGTTTCTAAATTAAGGTCTTCAATAATATTTTCTTTCTGAATTCATTTAATTGGAAACAGTGTGTTGAATAGAAAGGGGAAGGGGAATTCACAATGGTTCCCCGTTTTAGTAACAAGTATTTCCTGAGGGTCTCTCCGTGGTCTAGTGGCTAACGCCTTAGATTCTCATGTGGGAGATGGTGGGTTCTAGTAGTACCAGTAGCAGGAATTTTCTCATCTCACGGCTCGTGAAAATTCCTCCCTGCACCAGGGATGTTAGCGTTAATGGCCCACATGTCGGTGTGCTGTAAAAAAAAAAAAAAGAAAAAAAAAAGTATTTTCCGAAGTGTAGTTGACATTTAAGTGAAGACTGTACCAGTCTTGCACTCATTTGTCTGAAACTGCTTGTTTTGAAATAGAGCATTTTAAACTTCCATTCCTCTTCCTGCTGCCAATCTCCGTGTATCACAATCAGCATCGTACACCTGAAAATATCTATTAAATTCTAGAAAATGTTATTATTTTATTTCTATTAGTGTTTTATTGCACCTTCATAGGTGCGATATCGTTAAACATAACTTTCCGTTGAAAATAGATTGTAAATGTCTTCTTAAATCATACTTAATGAAACTTATTTCTATTAAAATGATACTTTTAGCAGGGACTCTCTAAAAACCTCAAAAGTGGAACAAAAATATGACACCAAAATAGTGTGCTCACTTCCGGTATGTTTGCTCCAGCCTATCTGTCTGTTCACTCCGAGCTGTCTGCCTGTTCTCTTTGGCCTGTCTCTGTCCACTTTTAACCTGCCTGATTGCGTATGTCCAATTTGTCTTTCTGTATGTCCACTTCTGTTCTGCCTGTTTGTCCACTTTCTGCTGCAATATCATTTTATTGGTATTTATTTATGAGAATCGAATGAAACCGCTTTCAAGACAATATCTATCCACTCCTGGTCCACTTCCAGTCGGTTTGTACACTTCTGGGCAGCTTCCAGTCTGACTGTGCGTCCACGACCTACTACGCTTTACGTTACTGTAAACGATCCATTTTTCAGTACCAGTAATCATTGTTTTCAAAACAGGTGGGCAATACCCAAACATCTGCTCTGCTTACATAGCCAAGTGGAGCAGTCTCATAGATAGATAACCATGTGATAAGCCTAAGATATATCCTTGACTCAGATGTGGGATAGCCTCTACCAAAACCATATTTTTTCAGTATTGACTGTCAGAGGGAGATGAGACCACTCTGAGCCCTTTACATTAAAACTTATATCACAGTATCATACGAATCATTTTTGCAAAGTTTTTTTATGGCAGCATGTCCGTGGACTCCACAAATCCTACAAGCTGTTTCAGCAGCATTAAGGCTTTCATAAAAACAATGAAGCATTATACCTACATGTATATGTTACGAAGACATGCTGGCAAAACAAAGATAACAAAAACCTGCCAACGACCATAGCAACGTTGAATGCACTGACAGTTGATCACCTAAGTTAAGCAACGTTGAGGGGCATGGCCAGAACCTGAATGTTTGACCGACCACATTGGCATTATAAAAGGGTGGCAGCCTGTATATAGCCTGGTATTAATAGCCCAATTGTTGATACACCGTTAAACACACACACAAAAAAAAAAAAAGTTGAGTATCTGACAGACTATACTTCTCTGAAACAGAGCACAGCTACTTTGATATTGTTTAATTTATTTTTTTTGCAATTGATTCAGTTGATGTCTGAGGATGTTTTTCTTAGTTAAATTCACATTGTATATAAGAATTATTATTGCAGTAGAAATCAAGGCCTAAGAGTGTTAATGGTTTGTAACAAGAGCACAGTTTTTAGCTAGTAGGTCCTAAATAAAGCACAAAACTATTAGGAAAGATGAATGGACATTAGATTGGTTACTCAATAGAAAGCTTTAATCATATAACTGAGGCTTAAAAACAAACCAAATTGTTCACGTCAATGCAGCTCCTTGTCTATTATTTGTTTTTCAGCTTCATTCTGACACTTCATCTACCATCCACCAACTATATTAAATGATATCATTAGTTGTGTACTTTAATAGAAAATTTCAATAATAGGAGGCACTGTGAATTAAAAATGACTACATGTAAAACTTTTGTCTATAAAGATATAATAATTTCCGAAATATGTGTCTTGAATAATTTAAGGGGCTGTAATGTTTCTAATTTTTAAAAAACAATGATATTTTCTGAAACTGCCAAAGCTATCCAATTTGTAACCTTTCACAAAATAAAATAAACTTGCTGGTTTTTACTGGAATATTTTAACACAAAAATGTGTTTATCTCAAACAAACAAATTGCTCATCTAAAGATTCTTCATTATGAAATTTATTCAATCAATTATCCAAAAACACTTTATTTTTCATTTGTGAAATAATTTTCTTATTTGTAGTATTTCTGACCCAATTAAGTATATCCACTTTTTTTGTTGTATTTGGTGCTGGCCATTAAAAAATTAGCTCTTTTTTCTTTTCTGTGCCATTTTATTTTATACATATCAGCCTACATGTTCCCAGTCCCCTATGCCAGGGGCTGTTACAACCCTGCATGCCTGGTCTGCTCGCCACCCATATTAAGATTAATTAATAAGTCTAACATAGCACATGTTACACATTTGAACATGTAGGGCAATATATGAAATAAAGTGGTTCAAAAAAGAAATTTGACCTTATTAATGTCCTATGCCACATACAACAAAAAAAGTGAAATATTTTTTAAAATTTGTTAAAAAGATAGGTAAATCACTTTTACCTAATCTGCTATAGGTAGGCCGCATGCACGAAATTCTCAGGGAAATATTCCCTACGGTTCTGCCATTTGCAAATTCCCATTTCAACGAACAACACTACAACAACAAGACGTGAATCGCTATAAAAACTGATTATATCTCATTAATAACTAGGGAAGGCTTTGAGAAGTCAGGCAAGGGAAATAGTGTTTAATATTTATCAATACTTAGCCAAAGCTAAGGCTAAAAACATTTTAAACCTCCTTGCGATAAGGTTAAAACACAACTTAGGCGTGGCTATAGGCCACGCCCTTTCCTCTACAACTAACCCATCTATTACCACTAGCAACATTATAGTTTAAATCGTTTTCATAAAAATATGCTTAAGCTTTGGCTATGTATTGATAAATATTAAACACCATCTCCCTTGCCTGATCTCTCAAAGCCTTCCCTGGTCCTAAACTAGACATAATCAGTTTTTAGGACAGGATAGGATATGGGGTTTGGCGCTCGACTACTAGGCTATTTATGCCTTCTTGTATATCGGTTAAAAAGGTTAATTTTTATTGAGTTTCACATAGTGTGTTCTTCATTGAAATGGACTTATCACGCAAACAGAATTGAACTTTTCCATCTAACTGGACGGGTTATAGTATAGACAATGTTTTTAGCGCGGTTCCTCCCTCCCCGATAGGGAGGAACCCCGCTTATAAGGTTGATACAATGAAACAATCCGGAAGTGCCGTCTAGAAAATTTCGCGTTTCAGAACCCCTAGAGACCGAAAATAACGGTGGTTAAAATTTGTATATATATATATATATATATATATATATATATATATATATATATATGTGTATATATTTATTTATATATATATATATATATATATATATATATAAATATATATGTATATATATATATATATATTTGTCTGTTCGCGGATTTCTGGCCTCCCTAATGGTCCGATTTTGATGAAATTTGGTACAAAAATCTGTCGCCCGATTTGAAAGGTCAAGTTTGTTAACCAGCAAAATCCGCCCACTGGAAGATGGCGTTTGGGGCGCAAAAAAAATCGTAACGCTTACGTTTTTAAGTTCATAAGCTTGTAAGTACTCGTTTTATAGGCTTCTTTGGCTAGGAAAACGAATGAAACCATTTTCAAGGCGATAGCTTTAACCGTTTTTGAGAAAATTGGAAAAATAGTTTTTGAATACCGTTTTTGGTTTGGGTACTTAGAATCATGGGATTCAGTTGAAACATTTTCTGCATGTTTTACCATCATTAAAACTAATATGTTGAAATTTTGGTTACGTTTGGAGTTAAGGAAGGGTTAGAATAAAATATTTTATTAACAGACATAAAAAGTTTTGGTAACTTTGTATATTTTCCTTAATATCTCAAAAAGGTTGAGAATCTTGGTAAACGAAAGAACACCATTAGAAAGCTTACTAAATGCTCTACAAAAAAGGTTCTGATGAAAGTTTTGATTAGGCGATGTCAATCGGAGAAATAAGTGCTTAAAACATTAAAGTAATTGATTTTGCTTATTCGAACTGTTCTTTTTGTCTGTTTTTATTCCTTGTTATTTTTTTATTGCTTATAGTTGGATAATGTATTTTACAATAAAACAGATTAGGCAAAATAAGAAAAACAATTCATTGTTAGAAATATAGCTTGCCAAGAGAAAAAGATTCGATGACGTCTTTTGAATATTTTCAATTGCTTTTATGCTGTTGGTTTTTTTTATTTTATTTTTTAATTGATTTTATCTGTAGAATTATTACTATAGTAAAAGAACACAGGAATATGTGAAAATTTTTGATATTTTCCAATTCATTGAAACGCATGAAATGAAGTATCGGTAGAAGAGGTTTCTAGGGTCTTGCGGACCCGACCCCAGGTATAGCCATAAAACCCTTTGAACAAAGGCCCAGGAAAATATTATCTGTTTCTATTCTATGCTTTTCAAATGAGAATAGGGATATGAACAGGAACCGGGGTCTCCCGTGGTCTAATGGCTAGCGCCTTGGATTCATAAGCGGGAGATGGTGGGTTCGATTCCCAACCTCCGGCAGGAATTTTATCATCCCACGGCTCGCTGGTAAAATTCCTCCCTAAACCCTGGATGTCGGCGCTAATGATCTAGATGTAGATGAGCCGTAAAAAAAAAAAAAAAAAAAATGGACTGGAACCTCGCTAACATGACGCAGTTCCTGCGAGTCGGACTTTCTGTCACATAACAAGAAATAGAGCGAAAAAAATTTCCTTGCGTCAGGTAAGCTCTTCATAACATTTTTTAAGGTGTTTGGTGGAATTTATTATATCCGGACAAAATGACGAATGGCGTTAATCGAGGAGCTCCTCTAAAGAGTTCTTGAAGAACTGTGCTAAGAAGAAATATTTTCTAAATATTTCTCTTAGTACATATTCTTCTTAGAAATAAATTACTGTTAACAATATATTTTCCACAGGGAGATCTCCTCCCCTTAATCTGCATTCGGTCGCAAGGATGAGTAATATACACCATCAAAGATCAAGACAATATCTTATATACAACAGAGAAAAGCGTGGGCGCATAGCACCTCACCCAGACGATTCTAACTGCCTCCCAAGAGCTTTCTAGTACCTACCTTCCTTTCCTTAGTATTCAATCCTTCCTACTCCTGGTGGATATTTCTCATGATGGATGGCTCTGGTAAGATTTTTTATATCTACTATAAATAAATGTGGCTCAAATAATTTTACTGCTGGAGGAAAGGGGAAACATTCATGTAAAATAATTTCTAATTGTTACTAGAGATAAGAATGTTCATGTACTATTAAAAACTACATAACTGAGCTCATTTTATTGTGAAACTTTTTTCTTTTTTTTTTTCTTAAATAATAATAACATTTATGAAGTAATGAATAGCTGGGTATCAGCACAGAATATGCTGAAATAATTACAAAAAGAAAAACCTAACGACCTTTAGTTAAACTTTAACTCAAGGAAATCAAGCAACTAAAGAAAGAAAGAAAGAACACTTTATTAAAATAATTAAAGTGTGGCTGCCCGAATTAATGGGGTTGCTAAGCGACACAGCTATTCAATCAGTCCCGAGATAAGTGTTTAGATGAAGATCTGGTAAAAAAATAATAACTCTTCTTTGTCTTTTTTTTTTTATTGTAATTACAATGCTTTGGTACCTAGGGATTTAGCATTCATCCTTGTTATAGTTACTTCATTTAAATGTTTCCTGTATGGACTAATATTTATTCCTTAATGAAATATTTAAATGCCAAAGAGTCTGCCCCCAGTGAACAATGCTGGAATTCAGTTCCATTTTACTATAAAATAAATTCCTTAATAGCAGTAATCTACAGTAAAATCTACAAATAAAATTATCAGAATGACTTAAACCAAGAAAACTTTTTATGATATAATTTTCATGTATTTATTTATTATCATTATGTTATTCACTTCAATGTACATTCTGAATGAAATGTTATGATAGGGTGATTAATGGTAATTTGTCTTGAGCCTGGACTTCAACGAATATTTGTCAAAATGTTATTCTTCATGCATTATAAACATTTTACTAGGAATCTCAATGACTGCTTAATTTATTTTTTTTTAGTGTTCAGTTTTACATTTAATTAACAAAATCAAAGCTAAACAAATATTCCAAGTGTATCTATAAATAAATAATTAACTGAAGTAATTGGTTGATTATCTTTCCTTGTCTCATCATTTCGTCTTGCTTACTTTCGTTAAGTGCAGGATACTCAATTTGATGATTGTTGTCGCAGTCATAAAATTGTGCAACATAAAAATAATTCAGAAGAGGTCATTGACGGTGGAGATAACCACAGTTTGATCGTAATAGTTAATGCAACCACATTTTTAAATAAAAAATGGATTTTCATTACCAATGTGAGAAGACAAAGTATTGATCCGTTTGGAAGTTACAGCATCACTGAGTCCAATTCAATTCTCTGATACATCAGATAGAAACTTAAAAACTCTTCAGTTCTTCCTTTCCTCATCGGCCTGACAAAGGCTTGAAAATCAAATCTTAATGTTGCAATAAACAATTTTTTATTTTAAAATATCGTTTAATTAACAATTATGACCAAACCTTGGTGAACATCAAAATATGTGTAAATTTATTAGTTAGGTATCTTGTGTCTTATTTCTTGGCAGTTCAAGAACAAAAGTAATATTTTCTGATGAACTGTTAAAATCAGAAGAAATCGATGGAACTTAAAGATCTTCAAGCTTAAATAAACTCAGAATCCCTCAACATTTTCATGAAATACGTATTTACACAATGTTTTTATTACAATTAAAGTATTTTTCTGTTTTCAGGTTCCAAATTTTCTCTCGAGCAAAGTATGGATGATGGTAGTTCGTTAATAGGCGATGGATCTCGAAGATCATTGGCTGAAACTAGCGTTACCTCAACGGCTGACCTGTCTGTATTCAGTTCGGCTCCGAGGTCTCAAGGTGCCGATACCCAGAGTTTAGACACCGATTCTGGAGGACCCCCGACTCCCACCCCTGATGTCTTGAGGATATATGTTCCGCCTATGGTCTATGATAATGGTGACATTGTCCGACCCCCGTCCAGCCTCGATAACAAAATAAGAATCCTTGTTATGGATCACACTCCTCAAGAAGAGAATACTCCTCTTGTCGAACTCGCTTCCCCTTTTCATCAAACTATTGACCTCAAGTAAAATAAATCCTAAGTTTGTCAATAATATTTTCGATTTCTAAATTTTATACATTTTCTTGAGATCATTCCCTTAAGTCTTTCACCTTTACAGCCTACATCAATTTCAGTTGCAGTTCTGCAAGTAACTGTTTTTTTCTTGTATTATTGTTGTAATAAGTTTTGTAAAATCTTAATTTTTTGTATGTTTCCCAAAGCCAAATAATTAGAATTAATAATAGTAATTTTTTTAATAATTTGTATTACCAAATATAAATATATGTTTGCTAAATGAAAAAAAAGTTAAAAGAACTTTTTTCATCATTAAAAATAATCTTTTATTTTATTTTTGACTTATTTTGTATAATACTTATGGTACAGTCTACATAATCTATGTTTGTAAAAGTGGATTAATTTAAGAAATTATCTCAGAATTAACGATAGTAATAAATTCCTTGTTTCAAATTATTGTGACCTAGGTGGTGGAATTAACCAGGAAAAAGATAACAGAACATTGTAATTTTTTATTAATTTTCTTTTCCTTTTTACTGGATGTAGGAGATATATTTGTGGTGCCGTTATGTATACTTCATCATTGCAATTCATAGCTATTTACCCTGAAGGAACAATGTTTCCTCTAATTTAAGTGACCTAGTATGCTATACTTAAAATAATTTCAGCATCCATCATAGGGACATAAATTGTACTAGTAAAATTAAGTAGTTGGTCAACTTTGGCCCAAGTTCTGAAGTCAGTTATAGTTGGCTATGAATTGACGTTACTTTTAAAAATATCAGAAAATTATTAGTAAGACTCTGGAGTATAAAATTTAAAAAACGGGTGAAAAAAATATATAAAACTTGCTCATAAGTGCTTCCTGAATAAAGTAACTAATAAATTGTCAACTATGTAAAAATATATTTATAAACCGAGGGATGTTACACTTTTACAATCTCTATTAGTCTAATGTACTAAATTTGAACGTCGTTAAAATTGTTCAATTCTTTTATTCAATTGCATTTCTTGGATTATAACAAAGTTCAGTTGTACTTTACTCCATTATTTGATTTTATGGGCTCATAATTTATCAGAACATGTTTAGATTGTTACATCAAAAAGTATATTCCCTTATACAGTAGGCTGTGGAAACGTTAGTTTTTAAATTCAGACAAGAACATGCTCCTGATTGTGCATCAAAACTTATAGCATGTCGACAAGAACACTGTCACTAATTTGACTAGAACCCACTAGTCCTTTCAATTAAGAATATATATTTTTAAGTGTCGGACCTTTTAGTCTTGCCGGAAGCTCGTGGCTGTTCTAACTCGCAAAATATATAAATAATATACTTTAAGTACAAGAATGGTATTTTAACAGGATTTTACCGTTGTCACAAAGGATGAACCTTTCTCAAAACTTGAGTAGTTAATTATGTTCTTTAAAATAATTCGGAATCTTAAAAATGTCTTTCCTGAAAGCCCAGAATTTAGCAGTGTTCTTGTTTCTGTGGTATATACTAATCTTGTAGGGCAATAAATTATACTTTACAAAAATATTTGACAAATTTTATTGACGTTTTATCTTAGCTCATTTGATCAATTTGAAATATTTATATTGTGATAACATATTGGTGAAATCCAATTCGATAGTTACAGGTCGGTTAATCCACTACATTATTTGAGTATCACATAACATATTTTGTTGTCTACATATTTTACTGATGTATATTTTAAAGATTGATTAGTAGTCCACAAAGGGTTGAAAGTATGCCCTGAAAGTATACATTCCAGCCATAAAGCACGTAGGTCAAAAATACATGAATATACATTTACACACACATTTGTATACATAAATATGTTCGGAATGAACCATACATAGTACTGTTATCAAGAATTATTTCCTTCTGACTGATACTGCATTTAACAATAACAAATTCTCAAGAAAAGTACATTTCAACACAAAAGTGTTATTGATTTGTTATGTTTTTCCTGATATGAAAGATATTGCCCCCATATATTTGTATTTTACTTTGCCTGACTGAGACTTTCTTATTGAGAAAGAGTATTGTAAGTATCCATAAAGTAAGAAAAGTATTAGCAATAATGAAGTCATTATAGTTCTTGTTGCAATGTAATTAACAAAACTCTAGTGCCTCTTTTTAATTCTTTTTCCAGATCTATGAAAGTTAATTTTTTCCCTTAAAACAGTTTCCGACTGTTGCATGTTGAGTAACTATTCAAGTTTTAGGTGCCAAGGAAGTTTTATTTTTTTGAACCCGACCCTAGTTATAGAAGTGAAAAAAATTTAACTGAGTTAAGTACTTTCTAAGAAAGTTTTTACAGAATTATTAAGATCTGTTATCATAATGATAGTGATATTATTTTTTTAATTGTAAACATAAGTCCAGTTTAATTTATTAAAAATATTTGTTGGTATTATATGTATTCTATGTTATTTAAATCATTAAGACTAATATTAAATGTGAGCACCGGGCGTCTATTACCTTTAATTTGCGAACTGTGCTCTCTAATTTTATTAATTAAAATTTTTAAAAAAATTATAAAAAATATTGCAAATAATATTATAATTGTTGTAAAATATAACTTGCATGGGAGTAAAACTTTCTTCTAGTCAAAGATTAAAGTATCAAAACGTACAGCTTTAGAAAAAGTTTGTATAAAGTTGTATATTCTATAGATTAGATAGCCAACAATTGTTTCCTAACTCATTCCTCAATGAATTTCATGATCCATTCCATTTCATCCAAGTTATGAACTTTTATACATTGGTTATCAATTTGGCATTTAATATTCAAAGAAACTTAATTGTATTTTGTTTAGTTTATATTGTTATTACTACAGCTTTAATAATTTAATTATATTATCAGAGTATTTTTTATGAATAAACGCTATCGCTACTTTTAATTATTATAAATAAAATGTGACCTGACCGAAGTAATACATTCATAGTTTCAATTCTTAGTTATATCTGAAGGAGAAGGATTTCATTTAACATTTTGAAAGATATTTATTATTGTTTTAAATTTAAACAGTTTAATATAATTTATTTTCTGGTGGGGATCCCCCTACGCACTTTTGAGCATGTAAGCAATTTTTCAATTCTGTGCATTTAAAAATGATTTTGACTATGGACGGAGGATTTTATGAACCCTACTTTTTCTCCCTTTTGAAGTATATTTAATCAGTGTTTAGAATGGCACTCCTACCTCAAGCAGTTAATTTATTTATTTGTATGTTGGTATCATTTGACTAATATTTCTCAACTTGGCTTGTAATAATAATTTATTAATTTATAAGTTAACCGCTTGAAACAATTTTTTTAACTTAATAAAATGAATAAATAAAACAAAAATTAACATAGTAATACATGATTTACTTTATTAACTATTTTCTAATATTGTTTTGTGTATTAATTATAATTTCTTTATAACTATTGACATAATCTCTTTAAATATACAATTAATTTTGTCTGGTGTAACTCTTTTACTATGAAGGTTCTTTACATTCTTTTCTAAGGTAAAATGCTAAATCCATGAAATCACCATTTAATTTTATTTTTTATATAAATTTATACTCTGTTGCAATTTGTTAGTTAACAACCGCATAAAAGTCCTTGAGTTGGGCTTTAATTAAGGAATTAAATTTTTAGGCCAAAATAGAACTGGAATAATAAATAAATATGTTAGCATTTTGTGTTTTTAGAATAAAAGCAATTAGTAACTAATTAATTAGCTTGCTTCCTTTGGTGTGTCTCTTAAACTCTTCCAGTAGTTTTTGTGCCGATATTTTCCCAAGTGTAAAAATGTCATTCTCTCAATAATGAAAACATTCTTATCACTCCAATAGTAGCACCTCCCTATGGCACAAATAAGGGTTGTCGATTGTCCCTATTTCCAATTATGCAATGACATTTAAACCAAACACAAAAATTAATGAAAATAGATAATAATAATTATAAAATATGTTTTTGGATGTCATATTAATTGTGTAAGTATAGAGAACAAATTTAGTCAACTAACAAAAAAAGACCCACAAATCTTTCTTTCTTCATCTACTAGATGTAGACCCAAAAATAGTAACAAAAAAAAATTATTTGGAATAAAAAATTTACATAGGTATTTCAAAGGGGTAAATTTAAGGCTTAATATGTTGTTAATTATAACAAAATAAATATTTACGAAAGGGGATGCAATATTCCAAAAAGAGAAATACTATTAGCAGCTGGGGTCTGAGTAAGTTAGTAACAAAGATGTAGAGAGCAGTACACGATATTGTACATAACCAAGCCAAATATAGGTTTTCTGGGCATCTCCTGGATGAAGTGCGACTACTGGAGTGTTAATGTATTTTTGGATTAGTTGTATTTAAATGTTAAAAACCGTAAAAGAATAGCATTAAAAGAACCCTTGTTCTTTATAAGTATGTTTTGACAAAGAGGATTCGTATCGCGTAGTGCTCGTACATTGAGATAGCAGAATTTGGGGATTGGTGAAAGATAATAAACATTTACTACTGGCTTATTCAATGTGCCACTTTCATTGACCTGATCTGTATTTTCATCTCCCTTTCTTTAGGGTCAGATTTTTATTTATTTATTTGTTTCTACATTTAGTACAGGTTTCATTGAGGTATAAATCATCCAGTTTTGTCTCGCCAGCAACTGGGTTGTAGCACTAGCCAGAAAAAATATATATCAAATAAAGTATTTTGCCTGACCAAAGAGGATTAAAATTGGTAGTATGATGACTTGTTTACGAAGATATGGCGAATATATTGAACCTGCAAATAGCCACCTTTTTTCTTCCTTTTTTTTTTTTTTTTTTTTTTTTTTTTTTTTTTTTTTTTTTTACTAATACAATAATCAGTAAGGCATCAGTTGTTTGTTTACTTACTCCTAATATATCCTAAAAAGAAACTCCCTTTTGGCTAGCTTAATCTAACTCAGGTGAAATTAGTAAACCAGGCATTCAGCATACATGTTTTGTACTTATTGCAATTAATTCTGTTACATCAATTGCCAAAATTCTACCTTCCAATGAAAATATCAATGTTATTAATTTATTGTTTTTGTTGTTTGCCAATTTTGAATACCTATTGAAATTTTTGTTTACTTGAAAACAAATTTAAGATTTTCTTTTTTTAGCCTACTAATTTCCAATATGTCTTCTTGTATATTAGTAAAGAAATCTTTACTTTATCCACATTCATTTTTTTTCTTACCTAAAAATCACACATCGCACATGAAAATATAAAAGATCATTGGTTCCCACCTTTTCCAGAAGAAAACAACTTCCGAGGAGGCTTTTTCTGAAAATTATACCTTTTTAACAATAAAACAAATTTTGAATAATTTTTGTTTTAACCCATCACTAATATGTGCTGCCACTAACCACTGCTTATCCTTTGTGTGTGTTTTTTCTATATATGTTTATGTATTCACACACGTGTTCATAAAGAAGGATTTTCCTTGAAGGTTATTCTTAAGATCTGACAAAAACAGCGTTATTTAACCCCTAATTAAATTTCACCTTTATAATACTATTAAAGTTACGTGATCTTGAGAATTTAATTAATCTGCTAAAAACTTGAAAATTGTTCTCAATAATTTTTGTGCTTATAATTTACCTTTTTGGCATTAACATAATTTAATTTAAATTAACCGTTTCTAAACATACTAAAATGTTTATTTTGCAAGCAAAAAATGTTTTATTTTTGATACAACAACATTTTGAATATTGGGTATGCGATCCCGATTTTTGCTGTATCAATTATTATGTTTTGTTCAAAAGCATTATTCCTTTCCGGCTGAGGTCATGCGAGAATCAATCACTTGAAAAATAACACATAAAGAATGGAAATGATTGTTATAGATTTTTCAAATTGATATTAGATTTATTAACCTCTGGTGTGTATAATTTGTATGACAGAGAGGAGAGAAATTTCAGCGAAGCATGTTGGCAGCATCTAGAGTCGATGCTCGCAGCTGCCAACATACTTCCCTGAATTTTCCCTCCTGCCAGACACTTTATACACAACTAGGGTTAAAAATGCAAGTCTGCATGATTGAAATTAATTACTATTATATTTTTTTCAGACATTAAGAGAGCAAATTTACAATTAGACAAGCATTTAGTGTCATAACTGAACTGTCTTAAAGGTTATGGGGCTTTTAAAATGTTTAGGGTGATATATAACAAATAAAGTAAATGAGACATTTGTGAAATTATTGGACAAGAGAACTGGAAATTAATGATGAATTTATTAGGAAATGAGCTAACTTAATGCAGTTCCTTTTATTGTAATTATTATTTTTAATATTTTACTAAAACTAAATGTATTATATAATTAATATTTGCGATGACAGTAAACATTCCAGGTTTAATATATTGATATTCTAATTTTTTATACACATGTATTTAAACTAATTCTGAGTATTTATAAATATATATATTTTATTGTCCATTGTCCTGTCTCATAGCAATACTGTAATTACGCTGTACATAATTGTGTGTATTTGAATATTTTCATATTTGTATATAGTTGTATTTATAAATTCTGTTAAAATTTATTCTGTTCACAACTGAAACTGCTTAAAGGTGCAATAATAGGTGGGGTATAGAATTAAGAGCACATGTTACACATCCAATTGTATTTTAGTATTTAGCTTAATAAAAACTTTTCTATTGTTTAGCCTTTTATTTTCTTCTCCGAGTCACTATTATAAATATATTTACTAACAAAATACATTTCAATAGACTGTATTTGGAGAATATATCAATTATTTTTTCCTAAAGAAGTTTCAGTATTTTTATAATTTAATTAGATATTGAGATTACACTCATGAAAGAATTTTTTATCCTATCTACTATATACCGAAAATTATCTCATTAAAATGTGTGTGTGTGTCAGCAAAAAAAATGAACTCCTTTAACAGCCCACGAGGACCCAGAGGGGCAGATATTGTTGGGGTGTCTTTGACCACACAGTATTCTAGGGAGAAAGTGTAGTCAGGACTGTGCTCTGGACACTTGATTTTTAGCACTTTCCTCCGAAGGAAAGTAGCTATTGAGGTTGGACTCATGACGGAATTTTTGAAAAATTTCTTCAAATCTTTATCGATCCTACCTAGTAGACACCGAAAATGACCCCCGTTAAAATTTATATATATATATATATATGTGTGTGTCTGTTAACACGATAGCGGCCAGAGTTTTTGTTTTTTCGTCACAAAACTTGGTATATAGCATTGAATTAGCAAACGACTGAACGAGTTCGTTAACCACCAAAGTCGGTTCACCGGAAGGGGGGGTTTACCCCGAACCCAAAACACTAATTTGACTATGTCAGCCGTAATATTTGTTATATTTCAACGAAACTTGGTATTCGTAGTGGTAATATAGAGAGAAAAATGAGATATAAAAATGAACTAAATCGGTTCATTAGAAGGGGGGGTTTACTCCGGACCCACAATACCCATTCGCCACTACCAGCCGTGATTTATGGTATATTTCGACGAAACTCAGTATTCGTAGTGGTAATCCACAGTTAAATATGTGTTGTAAAAATAAACTAAATCGGTTCATTAGAAGGGGGGGGGGTTTACTCCGGACCCAAATTCCTAATATACTCATACCGGTCGTAATTTCTGCTGTATTGTAACGAAACGCGGTATACATCATGGGTAACTCATGAGAAAGAAGTGTTGTAAAAATGAGCTGAATCGGTCAATCGTAAAGCGGGGGTTTAATTTGTAATAAATTTCAATAGAAAAGCCCGCCAAACGTAGGTTCACAAAGCCGCCGCAAGGAGCGCTTTCTACCACTAGAGTGACTGTATCCTGTTCCTGCGTTAGATCAAAATACGATAATATGAGGTTTTTTGTATTTATTACATATTTTAGTAGGTACCATGTGTAAACATAACTCTGGAAGCAAATTAATAATTGATCAGTTACTCATTACAAATTTAAAAGAGAACTATTCATGTTTTTATTTTATTTATGTTGGATATTTTAAGCAAATTGTTCTGGAAAGCAGTCTACACTACCCAAATTCTGAGGAAAGTGCTTAGTTATGCAGCTCCTGCGTGACGGACTTTTCCCTTTGCATGTACCCATTTAAAGCTGGGTAATCCCAGGGAAAGTCAGATACCCTGACTCCATCCCAACTACAATACAGGGTTTTCCTTGGCTACCACCAAGGATGAAATTAATGGCCTAAGGAAGCTGAAGAGGAATTCAGCGAAATATCTCTGAAATAAGTAGGAGAGGCGCTGGAGAAAGAAGCAGATCAATCTAGAAATATGATTCCCAGCGATGAAAAACACCATCATATGTATGTATATATATATATGTATTTAAAACTATTGTATTTAAAAAACAATAGTTCCCCAGCCTTTAATTGCGCTATTTATAAGCATCTGCGAAGGAGTCAAGACAGATACCTCTACAGTATCTGCCCCTCTGGCCTTTTATGGGGACTGACGGGTGAACATTTCTCATCGGCTCCTCCGAGTTGAGTCAACATCATAATCGGGGTTCCTCCCTAAGGAAGGAGGGAGGGAAACGCGCTAAAATTATAATTTTCACAATCTGATCTAATTATTTTTGCTCTCTTTCCTCTTTTCTAAATTAAAGATTTTGTCTATAAGTCACCTGTGTATTGCTGTTCTTATATGAGTTTTTGTTCGGGTTGCGAACTTTTCAAGGCCCTCCGATTTAATTGTCGTTTCTCCTGTTCCTGAATATTCACTTTTGTGGACGCCATATGATTCCCCTGTTAATGAAATGCTATAAGCATTTAATATTTTTTTTATTTATTAGTAACTATCCGAATAAATAAACTTACTTTAATTATAAATACATTTCAATCGTTTAACTAATACAAATGCACAATCATTATTACTAGTTATGAAGATCGTAAATGAGGTTAACGATGTTATATCAATCAGTTTTGAATCATATAATGTCAGACAGAAGTTCACTAAAAATAGAAATAAGAAAGCCAATTCATTTATTGAAATCACCTCGGTAGGTTTTATGGCACTTTAGGCGCCTCTCCTGGAGCCAAAAACTCGCTACACTACAAATTCATCCTAATTGCACAAAGGCGAACCTTCCCTACAATGGCTATGTCACGAGTGAGATTACTGGCGTCAATCAGCTGAGATAATTCAATTTTTAGTAATCTTCCGCAAGGCAAATATATGTATAGTAAATGTTGAGTCACTATTGGTAATCAGTTTCGTTTAAAGATGGGGTGCGAATTTTCTCAGTTATGGAAAATGTCAAATAAATAAAGATTAGATCATACTATCCTCTGGAAGCATATTCAACGGCCAGATGCGAATGATGGGCTGAAGTTTTGGTAAAGACCGGACTGCATGGGCGTATATAGAAAATAATTTGGGAATGGGGGGCTGAAAGCGTTTGGGGGTAGAGCTTGGAATAGTTAGCCTAGACTAAATCACTATTACACCTCAAAAAAATATTTTTTCTGAACTAAGTGATTTTATATAATTTATTTTTAATGTTTTTATATATTTTTACCATTTAAATCAAAATTTCGGAGGAAGGCTGCAGCCCCCCCCCCCCTTATATGCTGGACTTTGAACTGATTAAACGAATTTGCTGAATACAGTCTTTATTGTTACATCCAATTCTACTTGGTGCAGTGAGTGGGCTTGGTCCGGCCACACTGCCATTTCTCTGTATTCAATTCTAACAGCGTGCAATTTTATTTTAGTCATTCTTTTAGTCTACATTTTGTTTAATTTTCACCTCCATCCATTGTTTCGTCATGCATCCGATAATCCGGGATGCTTAAAGTCCCGAATTAAAGGAAGTTTACTGTGTATGTGTATATATATATATATATCCCAGCCCACCCCCCGAAATTATTTCCTACATACGCCCATAATTTGATCACAGAGAGGGTTTCTGGGAATTTTTCTACGAACTCGTCGAGCACCACTGGGTTGTTAGAGTGGGGATTTCGCAGAATTGACACATAAGAACTGAAGAGGCGCACTTTTCATTTGTGGCCTTGACACCGCTGCCGTGCCGGAAGTTAGCTGATAGAGGAAGTAAACATCTGTGTTATTATTTTTTTTTTCTTCATTTATTTATGAGCATCCATTCACATCTAAGGCGTTTCGCTCCAAACAATTACTGCATATATACATTATTTATTACGTTACCTAGGCTAATAATTTAGTGCACAACAAATATTTTTTCTTACCCAATTCTTGAGTGAGCAGTGAATAAATCATTCCAGCTGTTCTGGTTTTTAGTTTGCCGTTTTAAAAATATTTGGTTTTTCAAATAATCAAAAACCTAGTACAATCTACTAAGATGTATCACGGAAGGCTTCCTGAAGTCAGGGAAGGTTATACAATCAATGAAGTACCAGTTAACTTGAAATCGAATAGCATCTTTACTCCTGATGGCCCACCAAGGCCGACGCAGACCAATGTTGGCGTTTTCCTTGCAGAGAAATCAACCATTGCAGGTCTATCTATATCTATATATTTGATTTAGCAGCGTCCTTGTTGAGGTTTGCTTCCTTCCTCCGGAAATTATTATTTTTTTAATGAGGAAAGGGCAGTTTATTTATTTTATTAACGTCTCTTTTTTTATAACATGGAGGTTATCTGTAAGTTACCAACCTTTTTTAGACAGGTTAGAGGGAATATCGTACATCACATGAGGCTCTCCTCCGCTCCTCAGCCCCAGCTTCTCTAACACATGATTAATCATGCCGACTAGAGAGACATTACGAATAAATCGCGAAGCCAGTCCAAACTAACAAGAAAACTTTACTCTTGTATGTTGTTTAAACGAAATCGAACCAACCTTAGTGCACCTGGGGTCTCAAAATTTCCTCTGGTTACTGCAGCAACATCTCTCAGATCAAGTTGATGGTACCTCAACTGTTTGAGAGTGCCATAGGACTCCTACAACCCACCAAATAAAATTAAGTGAGGCCTGAAGATGCTCGCATCCAGGCTCAAATAAATGTGCACAGTTGAGCTATTCACATTTTTCTATGTGCGACCTTTCAGCTGACGTGGAAATGGAACGTTTCCTGCTAGGCTAAATCACGTGAGCAGAGAAATGGCAGTGTGGCCGGACCAAGCCCACTCACTGCACCAAGTAGAATTGGATGTAACAATAAAGACTGTATTCAGCAAATTCGTTTAATCAGTTCAAAGTCCAGCATATAAGGGGGGGGGGCTGCAGCCTTCCTCCGAAATTTTGATTTAAATGGTAAAAATATATAAAAACATTAAAAATAAATTATATAAAATCACTTAGTTCAGAAAAAATATTTTTTTGAGGTGTAATAGTGATTTAGTTTAGGCTAACTATTCCAAGCTCTAGATTGTTAATATTCCATACCCCCAAACGCTTTCAGCCCCCCATTCCCAAATTATTTTTTATATACGCCCATGCAGTCCGGTCTTTACCAAAACTTCAGCCCATCATTCGCATCTGGCCGTTGAATATGCTTCCAGAGGATAGTATGATCTAATCTTTATTTATTTGACATTTTCCATAACTGAGAAAATTCGCACCCCATCTTTAAACGAAACTGATTACCAATAGTGACTCAACATTTACTATACATATATTTGCCTTGCGGAAGATTACTAAAAATTGAATTATCTCAGCTGATTGACGCCAGTAATCTCACTCGTGACATAGCCATTGTAGGGAAGGTTCGCCTTTGTGCAATTAGGATGAATTTGTAGTGTAGCGAGTTTTTGGCTCCAGGAGAGGCGCCTAAAGTGCCATAAAACCTACCGAGGTGATTTCAATAAATGAATTGGCTTTCTTATTTCTATTTTTAGTGAACTTCTGTCTGACATTATATGATTCAAAACTGATTGATATAACATCGTTAACCTCATTTACGATCTTCATAACTAGTAATAATGATTGTGCATTTGTATTAGTTAAACGATTGAAATGTATTTATAATTAAAGTAAGTTTATTTATTCGGATAGTTACTAATAAATAAAAAAAATATTAAATGCTTATAGCATTTCATTAACAGGGGAATCATATGGCGTCCACAAAAGTGAATATTCAGGAACAGGAGAAACGACAATTAAATCGGAGGGCCTTGAAAAGTTCGCAACCCGAACAAAAACTCATATAAGAACAGCAATACACAGGTGACTTATAGACAAAATCTTTAATTTAGAAAAGAGGAAAGAGAGCAAAAATAATTAGATCAGATTGTGAAAATTATAATTTTAGCGCGTTTCCCTCCCTCCTTCCTTAGGGAGGAACCCCGATTATGATGTTGACTCAACTCGGAGGAGCCGATGAGAAATGTTCACCCGTCAGTCCCCATAAAAGGCCAGAGGGGCAGATACTGTAGAGGTATCTGTCTTGACTCCTTCGCAGATGCTTATAAATAGCGCAATTAAAGGCTGGGGAACTATTGTTTTTTAAACGAATTGAAATGTTTAATTACATTCAAAAGAAAAACAACTATTTAACTTTTTATCATAAATACATTAGATTATTTTTTGTATGAATATTAATCAATGGACCATTCATGAATGGATACTTAGACTACAGTATTTGTATAAATAAACCTTAGAACTGCCTAATATTATCTCTAGTCGTATAATACTCAAATATCGTATCGAATTATTGTCTATTATTATCTATAAGATATCTGGAACATCAACATGATACATTTTAATAACTGAGCTTTAAGGACCATAGCTGTAACTTTAATAGTTTAATTGTGCAAATGATTACCACAAAAAGATTATATGGCTTCTCATGATTTCCATTGATACTGAAGCGAGTGGTACCTACTAGTGCTGAGCTCCATTTAAGAAAGATGGTTCTATCCATTTGGGATTACATTGCACTATTTTTGCAATAAAAGTCTTTATTTAATTGTTTATGTAAATAATTGATTACGTTTTTTTAATAATAATTCTATACAGAACCCCAGAAGCGCCAATAAGCAAGAGATGTATGGCCAACAGAATAAAGCAAAATGAAGGGTTATTTACAATGAACATCAACAAACTTGGAAAAGAAATCTTTGATGTATCTAGAACTCTTATCTCTGAGCCTCTTCCCATGTCAAGTAAGTGAAGCACGATGATTAAACAAAGAATGATTAAGCAAAACTATTTATTTATATTTTAACGTCCACAAAACAGAGATTTGTGTGACGGGATATGTTCAGGTTATCCTTTTCTAGCTCGGAATTCTTTTCCAAGAGAATAGCCACGACCCCTACTGGGGAACTAAATTAATCCCTGTGCCACTTCCGGGTGACCTCGGAGTACCATAGGTTTACTTTCGGCTCTGGACAAACATTTCTAGGGGGGGGGGCTAATTTAGTATGGGCTTACTGCCGTGTAGATTCAAATTGTTATAACCAGGCACTTGGGAATCATTAAGAAGGTATTTGATAAACCAATAACATACATTAATTAGAACTTATTACTTTGCCTAAACAATTTATTTTTTTGGTGGGGATAAGCCCCTCCAAGCCCCCCCCCCTTTAGCCGCCACTGACTGTATGTGTAAAGGAAGTGGGATGGGTTTTTAATGCCAATGTTTTTACCTTCTTTTGTAAATAAATCCGGAAGTTAATTGCAGACTTAATCGTTTCTAAAACGTTCTCATCGGTACCCGGGGATTGTGTGATAAAGTCGGTGACTAAAGCAGGTTTCCTTCCTATGCAGGTGGAAGGAAACGGACTCAATAATAATATTAATAATAGACAATAATTTATCTATGTCCATTCTTTTTAGCTCAAAAGCAATTATTTCCTCGATCAATTATATTTGAAGTGGAATATGCTAAAGCCCTTTATCAGCAAGCTATGCTCGAAGCTCTTGAAAGAGAAAGAGCACTCTTTGAAAAGAATTTAGCAGAGAAAAAAATCGCCCTTTCCAAGAAAAAAGAAGAGAGGTCAATATTTAACATATTTTCATTATTTATTATAGGACATGATTCAAACCAAGAGTTGTGTTTACTAAGAGAATTTATTAAAAAACTTGGTAGATGACTACTCTTCATAAGGAAAATATCATTTAGTCGTTTGACATATAATTTGAATTGAAGGGCTCAGGTGACTAACCCACAATTTTAACGAATTTGAATTATTCACTTCTCCTAATAGAGGATTTTAAGTTTTATTATTGATAAAAATGACCAGCCTTTACACCTCATTGATTAGTACTGACATCTGTTAGTTTGTTTTGGAACTTGCTGCAAAGCTAAATCATGTGAGAAGCAGACTTGACCAACCCACACTAGGAATGGCTTTGTTAATGATAAGCAGCAACATGAGTGATATTGTTGAAGCTTCTGATGACTCTGTGGCAGATCCTGCCTATGAAACACCAAGGAATGTTCATGAACTACGCTTGTGGAGGACAAAACCATAATATTAAGATTGCACTGTTCCTCTCCCACATACTTCAGAAATCACCTAATCTGGAAATCATTGTTTTGTTAAATTATTGATACATAATCATTGAAATCTAATGAAAAATAATTTTTCATTATTTATAAATCTCCCGATATGTGACCACTATTCTTCAAGTATAAGTTATTTTTTATTTATGAGAGAGCCAAACAAGACTATACTTTTTGTTTTTAATTCTCACTTCTAACCATAAACTTTTGATTATTATGGTATATTCATAAGAATTTTGTGTATCTGATGAATAAAGACCAATTAAAATCATTTCTGTCATCAATGCCAATTTATTCCAGTCTTCTAAACTTTAACCTTAATTTTCTGAGTTCGTTCTAATTGTGGGTTAGTCACCTTTGGCACTGAGCCCTTCAATTAAAAGACAGATCTGCAAAGATTACTAACCAAAACTCCAGAAATGATCACCACGTTTTTGGGCAACATTATTTTTTTTTCTTTTTATTTTAAATATGCTTTAGCGATGACTAAACTGAAAAAAATGTTACATAAAAGCGTTACGAAAAAATGACACAAGTTTCCGCTGGCGTTCGCACATGCGTGGTGGCCATGTACGAAAAATAAGACTGTATGTTATACACATACAGTACATTACATAGGTTTGGTGGATGGACGTAAAGAATATCTATGTTCCTGAATTTGAGCAGAAGGCTCTAAACAAAATTATTTTTTTTCTTCTAGCTATATACACTGTGAAAAATATAATATATTCATCCAAGTTTGTAGAAACTCTTAAAACTAAAATACGTGTATCTATAGATAAATGTGCTTGCCAATACATAGTCGTCTATGTAGGCTGAACCTAGATTGGAACGCTATTTCTCCTGATACGATATATTTTTAACTGTTACACTACAATAAGAGAAGCATTAGTATTCATATTTTTTCCCAATATGAATGGGTATCTCTTCTTTCATTGAAGATATATAATTAATTATAATTATCAATCAGTTTAATCACGAGTAAGTATACATTATTAATATGAAAAAATCATTAACTGGAATAATGATTACTGGAAATGGAAAACTTAGTAGAACTGGAGGGAGTTAGAGGGGTAGGAGGGAAAATTTGGTACCATAGCACATCCTTTTTCCTCTCTGTCTACCAAGTGGAAAACATCTACAAACTTGTAGATTTTTTTAATGAATATATCACTGCTTTAAATTTCTAAATAGAGGTCTGGTAGCTGTGAGTGTAAAGGTGTGGTGGCTTTTCTTTCGAAAAAAGAAAATGCATCAGCCCTATCCCGGCTAGAAAAGGGTGGCAACCTATAGATAACCCGTCCTAAAATTCTTAGTTAATAATAATGGACGTTAAAATTTAAATAAATAAATTTCTAAATATTTAACAAATCATAATTTGGTTGTAGGGAGATAAAAATAAATAATAAGTAAGAATAATAATAAGAAATTCTCCAAAATTCCTTCATTCAATTTCATTGATATATTCCACAGGAGCGGTATTGAAAAAGAGATTCCAAGATTTAGAAAGGACCTACTTCAGCAAAAGAACCAAGTAGATGATAAACCGTAAGTAAATAGTTTATCTATGATCACCTTAAATGTTAACAGGGGTAATTTTCAGCATCTACTAGGTGAAATCGATGAAGATTTAAAAAAGTTTTTCAAAATTTCCGTTATGACTGCAACCTCAATAGCAACTCCCCTTTGGAAAGTGCTGAAAAAAACATTATCAAAAATATTTAATCTCTGTTTTGTTTTGTTCCTGCTTTCCCCCCACATTGCTAAAATGTGCCTGTTCCATGTTGTTCTACGGACTTGAAAGGAGTAAATGATAACAGACATAATTAAATGGTTTATTTGCTATCCAGACCAATGTAGATCACAGGAGGATAACTGAGCAACATTATTACGATTTAGGGATGAAATGTGGTAAATGGGTAAAGAAGAACTCACATGTTAATCATTATTCACAATTTACACCAAAATGTGCACTGGTTTCGCATTCTCACAAAGCTATTAATCATCAACATGGGTTTTATAACTTAAGTGTATACAATTTCACAGGGACAGTTCTGAATTTTCATTAAATTACTTGTAGAGTCTGAATCTTCTCCTCTGTTCTTTTTAATAGGTACTCTCATGGAAGGGACAGGATGAAACAATAGGCTTTTGTTTACATTTAATTTTTTTTCCTACAGTTTTTGGAATAGCCCTCAATTTTATTTCAGGAAGATTTTGGGGTTTGTACAGCTATATCATCAAGGTGACAATAGGTCAGATTTTTAGGATTCGTCGTGGCAATATATAAATATAAGGTCCTAACTAAGATTCTTTATTACTAAAAACTACTAATGGGTAATCAATGTTTATAATAATTTATTAAAATTATAAATGGTTTCTCATGAAATACTCTAGTAGTATTTTGCCAATTTAGAAAGCTTTTTATTCCTGTACGATTCAAAGAGGTGAACCCTAAGCCCCCTTCCAGACAAGTGAAATCCTCTGGTAGATAACCACGGAGTTAATAATAGTTTAAGTACAGTGACATTCAAATGTGTATTTACTCAAAAATTGTCATCATCATCATCAAGTCACCTTTGATTTGTCGAATTTTTGAAAAGGAATACCATGATTAAATGATAAGTTTAAAAAGTAATTATAGACTTCCAAAATATATATTTGTGTCCTAAAGATAAAACATTTTCCAGGAGAAATGCTCATAAAGAAGAATTTGCAAATGAAGATTGTGTATCTGTTTGTGGAACTTGTGGATGTACTGTTAAACGAGGCTCTTGCTCTACGTGCATCAAACCAGGTATACAAGTGTTATAAAACATACTCTAACTATGTGTCATGGGGAGAGTAAAAATCTCTTTGTGCAAAGTAAGTCAATAATTTATACTGAGCATTTTGGCTAAACATTGTCATTAATCATTACTTAATGTTAGTGATAAGCTTCATCACAATTTCAATTTAAGTTTTTTATATGTCTGAAAAGATCACACCAGACACAGAACATTTCCTCAACTCCATAGAGCTTGATAAAACAGAAGTTCTGTTACATTTTCACTACTAGCACCATAGGCGGCTCTAGACAAAAATTTCTGGGGGGCTAATTTAGTATGGGCTTACCGCTGTGCCTGGGGGTGTAGAATCAAATTTTTATAACCAGGCACCTGAAAATCATTAAGGAAGTATTTGATAAACTAAGAACATACATTAATTAGAACTTATTACTATTAATTTGCCTAAACAATTTATTTTTCTAACTTAATGAAAACATATTGTGAATCTTCATTATGGGGGCTAAGCCCCCCTTTTAGCCAACACTGACTAGCACATGGGACTGATTGGTTATTATTATTAAAGTTCTATTTGTATTATCACAAAGATTTTTACAAGAAAAAGAACCATACTATATAAGCCAATTGTGCAAAGGTGAAATTAAAACGTCTTAGTTTATTATGAGGCATGAAAACAGCTAATCAGCAAGATGCTTTCTAAATGTATTAAGTTTGGTTTATAAATTCTCTTAATAATAATAGCCGAGTGATAATTTGGGTGTGATACCGATTGGCCTTATCCTTTTTCTACAAAATTAAAATATTATAAACATTGCTCTATGACAGGATTTTTAAAAATATTATAAGCTATCGTGAAATTTCGTAGTAGTAATAATGGCTTAAGTATTGCGCCACCAACAATTGGTGTAATAATTACCTCCTTGCTATTTCTTTACAGAAACTGTTGTTTATGACGTCCAGAAAGGGAAAGAGAAAGGTTGGAGAGGTGATAAATGTACAACGTGGCCAAACAAAGAACCAAAATATATTTCTCCTTGGGGAAAGGAAAGAAAAGCAGAACTATTAAGGTAATAGTTTTCTATCCTCAAATATTGTTCTGCGTTCTAAATGTTTACCCCATAATTTTTAAAATAACTTGCCCCTTTTAATGTTAGGGCAATAGGAGAAAAGTACTAACATTTATTCGCTGTACTAAAGTTAGCACTGAAAAGGTGAAAGGTCTTAAATAAATTTTTGGAAATTAACCCTACAAAAAATACATATACATAAATTTGGTCCGTGTTAGTAAGATAAATTATATTTTATCTAAACATTAATATATATTTGTTCGATTTTTAGGGTGAATTATCCATTTGCCACTGAGGCAGCTGATTGGCTTTACTGCACCATCCCTCCTTTCGACACATCTCAATTCCATAAGCCATCAAAAAAGAGATTTCCTGAACGATCTTTTTCATCACTAAATATATGAATTAGTTTCTATAAAATTACACATGGAAAATAAAAAGGAATATTTTAATTTTATTAAAGTATGAATACTGAATTCAAGGGCTGTCCAGCTATAAGGTAAGCTCATCTTAGCAGCAGTGGATCCGAGGTTGGAGGAGTGTAGAGTATTCTTCAACAACGGAGATACTGCCTTGATACTTTTATGAAAAAGCATAGTGTGCTCCTACTGGAGAATTTGGGAACAACCAAATGGTCGGAAAGCTCCAAGCCATGATGTCTCGCTACGATATAAAGTTAATACTTTTCAATCCCTAGAACTTGGTAATAGCCGCCTTAAATGAAAGTCAAACATCCCTCTTCTATATATGATCTATCATCATTTTTACAATGAATTATATGTTGTGACTTTTTCTTTAACCTTAACTTTAATAATAAAAAAAAAAAATATCCGATTCATTGACAAAATTGTGATAAAACATATGTCAAGGTGGCAATGAAGCGGTGCTTGTTTTCTGCTAGCTCTTCGACGGTTACAACAGGATTTACTTTTTCTACAGGAGCCTGTAGGAGTTCATGGTCAAGCTCTGTTGGTTGAAGCACGTCTTCAAGTGGTTTCCCATACAAAATCGTTCAAAACACCATTGCACTTGTCACTCATGATATTTACGCCCATATACTTCTACAAGTTTTCGATAATTTGAAGTATTATTTTCTTCTTTATCGAATTCCCAAAGCATAACATGGCGTAAGCAGTGATTTGGGAGATCCATTTCAAATGAAATTTCAGCAAAGAATAAATAAGAAGGTGGTGATCATTGGGGTTTCGGTCTTTTTTCAATAAAAACTATATTTTATAGGTAAAATGTATTAGGCGCTAATAAATACATTTTACCTATAAAATGTACTTTTTATTGAAAAAAAGACCGAAACCCCAATGATCAACACCTTCTAATTCTCAATGGTCGACTATATCTTCTCAATAAAAGAATAAATAAGTTTTACCAACTAAAACATGATAAATAGAAGTGTATTTAATACAATAATAAACAAAATATGTGAACAAAAATAAATTAAAAAGGAGGGAACATAAACAGACAGAATATTAAAAACCGACATTACTAATTAGGCCAACGGCCACAATCACGTTGAATGCACCTGTTCTTGTTGATCACCGAAGTTAAGCAACATCGGATGTGGCCAGTACCTGAATGGGTGACCGAACACGTGCCATTGGCAATCTGTAGATAGCTCGGCATTAATAGCCCAATTGATGATAACCCGTTAAACAAAAAATAAATAAATAAACTTACGGGATGACCTGACATCTGTCCACCATGTTTGATTTCTCAGTCTTTACATAGCCAGGGATGGAAGATAGGTTGTTTGTAAACGGGAGCAACAAAACAAGCTTCTGATGAGGCACCAGTTAGAATGTAAAAACATGTAGTGCAATTTTGTGAGTAATTTTTCTTCTTGGATGTACATTGATTGGAGGTACATTAATAACAGCACATTTTAAAAACTCGTATAATATACAAATACATATATAATTTATAAATCTCATTATTTGCACTTTTATCTTTCATTAAAAAAAATAAAATTCGTGAATGGATGGAGAATAAAAAAAAAGGAAAGTAAAATAAAATAAAAAGAAATAATAGATTTATGAAAACTTTTTTTTTATCACTTGTGATTAATTTGAATATTAATTCTAAAAATAAATTTACACTGTATAATAAAACTAAAAGACAGGGTAATGGAATTATGATCACAGGAATTGAATAATCATGATGATATGCGAGTGGTAAGGTGAAACCACCAATATCAGACCTCTGCAGGATCAGGCTCCCTAGCTTTAGTCTCACTTCGACTATTTTCTTCTTTCACTTCACTACAAAAAAAGTGAAATTAGAGAAATTCTTATTAATAATCCAAAATAGAAGACTGAACTATAACAAATAAATAGTCAGAAGGGCAAATAATATTCATAATTCTTTCCTATCTTTAGTCACTGGAATAATTTAGAATAATGGAGATTTAAAAGCACTAAGCCTCCCGAAAAATGTCTTTAAGAATCTGAGACTGGTGAGCCGTAAGAGGTCGGAAAGCCTTATGACCATTTTCTGCCTTTTGCCCAAGTTTATATAAATCTATTTATACATTATATATTTGTCGTAAGTTGCTTCATTATTTTGGTTTGTTGGAGTTCTGCTTATCTCCGCTGTAGTTTTGTTGCTTTTTACATGATATTTTATTGTACATCACTTCAGGGTCTTCTGAGTATCCATGTTTTCTGCTATGCGGTCAAAAGGGAATTGTGACATTTGTCGTGGCCAACATTTCCCTGTTGAATACCTAGCCTATCAGAAAACTGGAGAGATATCCGGCAAAATATTGTGCACAAAGCAGCATCACTCTCACCACTGGGAGAGAGAAGCCCAACCTCTCCCTCTATATATATATATATATATATATATATATATATATATATATATATATATATATATATATATATATATATATACATTTATATTTATAAATATAAGTATAAACATTTTCGAGAAGAAGAATACTTACTTGTGTTGCTCTTGGTGATTAACATCAGTTCTACTTTCACTGAACTCATTAGCATCTATTTTCTTTTCTGAAATTAATCCCTGAATTGACAAAAACCTAGAATAAAATAAAGCTTTTAGAAGATGAGAAAATTTACCTTATGATACAAATATGTATAACAAAAGTAAATAGGGGTCTCCCGTGGTCTAGTGGCTAGCGCCTCGGATTCATAAGCGGGAGATGGTGGGTTCGATTCCCACCTCCGGCAGGAATTTTTTCATCTCAGGGCTCGCTGGGAAAAAAAAAAAAAAAAGAAAAAAAGTAAATCTTGGGGTCTCCCTGTGGTCTAGTGGCTAACGCTTTGGATTCTCAAGTGATGGAGGTTCGAGTACTGGCTGCAGCAGGGATTTTTCTCATTTCAGGGCCCGTTGAGAAAATTCCCTGCAGCACCATGAATGTTTAGGAATAGTATTAACTAGCAGACAGCCTGGTGCTAATGGCCTAGATGTTGGTGTACCGTAAAAGAAATAAATACATTTTTTTTTTTTTTTTTTTTTTAAAATAAATAAAATTCAAGCTTGACAGCACTAAATCTATACTTTACTCTGAGATTTTGAGCAGAGCGTTTTTGAGTCCTAGGCATTTTATATATATTTTTGTCAACCCAGGATGATCACTACCATAGATAGTACATTTTATTTAAGTAATACATTCTTGGGAAACCGAGAAATCTGAAGACACCATGTATCACTGCACTTTATAAGTGTTAAATTTGACACAATTATATACATGAAAATTTGAAAAACCATGTTATTTTTGTGATCTTTGGGTTCTGATACCTGGACTCTTTTATTCAGCATTTCTGGATTGTGTCATTGAGTTCATATCATAAGCTGGTTTCCTCCCTACACAGAGAAGGAGGGAACAAATCAAAAAGAAAAGTGACGTAAGAAAAGAAATAAATCAAGAGCACAGGAGCTGTCGACATGCCAGAGGCCTAGTCCTTCCTTGATTGCAGAACAGTCAATGGAAGCGAAAGGATTATCAGGAAAAATAGCTTCCTTTTCCTCCGACTAGCTTAGCACAGGTAGCCTTTTCTTTCTACTTCTTCAGGAAGATTGTTCTCGTTCAGGAAGAATCGTAGACTGTTAGCCACTTTTGTGACAAGGCCATTTCTTCGCTTCGAGGCTGAAAGCAATCGCTGTGACAGTTTTTAACGATATCCAGTGGTATGGTTTGTAAGCTCTAGAGTTTATAAAAATGAAGTTTGAGCCTATTGAATAGGGGTTTCTGCTTGCTATCCGGTCCCTATGCATAGTTTGGGTCCCAATGAAGTGCCTTATGGAAAAATGTTTAAAGAAAGAAATAACAAAAGCAAATTAGAATAAATGAAAAGAGATGGGTGGTGGAGCCCCTGCTATTTCAATGCCTTTCTGTGAAATCAGGAGGGTGAAACACGCTCTGCTCCATCTCGTAAGGGTTAAATTGAGTAAAAAGCCCATCATTTGAATTAAAATATTGATGCAAAAATATCAGCTAAGTTCTATCAGACCAATGCTTACACAATAATAATAAAAGAGCAAATGCCAATGAAATACGTTTTATTTTCACCTAAAATTATCTATGAGTTCTTCTTCAGGCATTACATCCTCTAAAACAAGATCGTTGGCGTTGGAATTTATATTAGTACCATTTCCATCCAAAGTACAGTTTTCTTTAACTTGGGCATCTTCAAAAACTTTAGAGGCACTTGAGTCTTCAGCTACACCTGAAACATGGACAAATATTCGATAATAATTTATTAAAGCGCTGTATCAATGCACAGGACAATTTGCAAATCTTTGTTTTCTAGAAAAAATCAACTTGTCAAGCAAGTATTTAGACGTAAATTCTCCTGTCTTTGCTGAAATCCTACTGTTTAGGTGTTTTGCCAGTTATGCTATCAAACATTATACCCCAGCAGGGTAAGTGTTCATCCAAAGAAGCTCTAGAGAAATATGACACTATCCCAACTATACCAAAAATTGGCTCCTTCGGATGAAATTAATTGTCACACTGTGATATGAAGCCAATGCAGTGAGATTAGAAACACACCTGAATATAAAAGGGAAAGATCTGGGTTGACATCCCAGGCTAGTGGATTCCTTTTTTTTAAAGGAAATAAAAGATTTGCTAATTGAATAATAAGTAAATTTTGATTTAAAAAATAAATAATTGATACAATATGAGAATCACATTTAACTGAACTAAGACAGAAAAACATGAAGAAAGTGTCTGATAATTTGACTTTTCATAAATAATTGACTATTAGCTTGATAATAATTATCTTTTCAAATTTGATAAGATCAAAATGATGAAAAATGAATTCTCACAATTATCAAAAGATTACCTTTAGGCCGTGGCTGGCTGGAAGGAACAAATTGCTGATCGAATGCTGTGAAATCGGCCCATCCTTCTTCAGATTGTACAACGGGCTCCTCAGGTTTGGGAGGTTCAAGCCATGGGTTAACCTGTTCCACTACTGGTGCAGCAAGCACTGCAGGCAGAAAAACATGTTCAGTTAATAATTTAAAACCATGTAATATAAACTATAAAGAAACAGTTAACTTGGTAGGTAAAGATTATTTGTAAAGAATTATCAATTGATTTTTAATGAAATATAAATGGTGCTAATGAGGTTGGAAGTTGGAGTACCTTAATGAAAATATAATAATGAAATATAAAGGAAAACAATATCGCAAACTATCCAACTGTAACAAACTCATGAGTCCTTTTTGCTGTGATATGAGCCCCAGTAACCTATTTGGGTAAGAGAAAGCAGAGGACCTGAGATTTCTCTCTAACCCAGTTAAATAAAAGTCTATCTGGACTCATCTATAACCGACTGTAGACCCATGCTGAACAAGTAGTAGGGAAATATCAGACTGGTTTTAGAAGGAGGGAATAGACCATGGACCAGATATTTCCTTTGAGCATCTCATTGAGAGGGGAATTGAAAATAGTATTGACCTAACAGCTTTTTGTGGACTTTAAGAGCGCTTATGAAAATATTAATCGGAGGATTTTGGAATACCTAGAAAGCTAATCCACCTTGTTAAGATGGCCATGCTTGATTGCAGGAATGCCATGAACAAGGAAGTTTCAAGCGAGTTTTTCGCTGGTAGGGGTCTTTGACAGGGTGATGGCTAGGCGTGTCTTCTATTTATTTTGGGACTCGAAAAATATCAATGGATTCAGGAATAAAGAAAACAGCAACAATTGTCAATTGAAGCGGCCAGCTCTTGGGCTTTGTGGATTATGTTGATATTATTGCAGGATTCAAAACTCGGTTTAGGAATGCCTTTATGGCAATTCAGAGCGAGGATTTGCTTCTGGGACTTGAGGTGAAAACTAAATATATGGTGATAAAGATCCAGATTAGATCTGTGCTCCTCACAAGCATGGATCAGGACAAAGGTTATTAAATAAACTAATGAAACTTACAAGCAGGTTCTTCTTTATCCTTGGTGATATTTGAAGAAGCCTTCTCAATTTCTTCATCAGAACTACTTGAAAAATCATCAGTGTTGTTCCACATCCATGTGCTTGAAAAATAAATCAATAATAATTTTAAATAGAGCTAATATTAAAATATTACCTATAATAATACAAGATAGGAGAAAATAAACATATCTTCCTGATATAATGGAAGCAGCTAAAAAATGTGTGAAATTGTATTCTGAGAAACAATACTTATTTTGCTTCAGGCTGCTGGGCTGTGTTAATGTTATTTTTAAAAGTTAAAAATATCATTTTAAAGTATCAGTAAAAAACAATCCTCTTTTGCATTCTTGCTTGTTCCGCGATCCCATAAAGCCCTTTAGAGCAAAGGATCAAAATATCAAAAAGATCATGTCAACAAATATGGCACAATTTGAAACTAATAAATGATGTACAATATGTTTTTAGATGATTATCAAGACAAGAAACACGATCTTATGTTTTTAGATATTAAATATCAAATTAATAAATTTAGAAATTATAATTTTAATTTATTTAAATTGCAATGAAGAATCTACTTTCAGTACTTGAAATGTTAGAAATTAAATTGAAAATTATGTAACGAGACAAAAAGAACCCCCAAAGAAGTTTCCCTATGGTATACAGTGATATAATAATAATAAAAAAAAACAAAAAAACTGAAGAAATCTACAAATGTATAGGGTGAATGAGGATTGGAGTACCGCCTACAAGAAGGTGAATCTGCAGCTCATTTGCACAGTGAAACGTTCTAGACCAGGGTCTCATTACTAGCCTCCTTACTATTTTTAGCCAATTCCTAGAAACCAAAATTATTGTTATAGCCTTTTCAGATAGACAGAAAAGTTCAATTCTGCGTGCTAAAAAGGTTGAGGGAAATATTCCCGACGGTTCCACCATTTGCGAAATCTCATTTCAAGGAACAATACAATATGTGAAACATTATAAAAACTGATTATGTCTAGTTTAACTCTTAGCTTACAGCGGATAGCATGTAGCTGTAGTACGGCAATCTGTCTACCTGGCCAGGCCATAGTTACAAAGCTATTCTTGCTCTCCTATCTATGTGTGTGAATATATATAATTTCCCCCCTTAAAATTTCCAATTGTAGGAAAACTTTATTTTATTATTTATTTACGTTTTCTTTTTAGCTCTAAATATGTAAATTGAATTATATAGTTAGATGCTCCAATAAATTTTTTTTATAGTCTATAATTTTTAGTACGAAAAATATTTTTTTTATGATATAGGTACTAATCAATGAAGCTAAATAAATAAAAAGGAGGCCTGGAGGCCATGAGTGTTAAGGCGTGAGCACTTAACACTCCGTGCCAAAGGTTGTTGGTTCGATTTTACAGAAGTCTTTAGTAAGGAAAGGGTTAAGACTGGGAAAGGCTTTTGAGTGGTCAGAAAAATGAAACAGTGTCTAATATTTATCAATACTTAGCCAAAAATAAGACTAAAAACGTTTTAAACCTCCTAGTGATAAGGTTATAACAGAGAGAATTTTTAACCATCTATATGAACAGGCTATAGCTTAAATTGTTTCTAGCCTTAGCTTTGGTTAAGTATTGATAAATATTAAACACTATCTCCCTTTCCTGGCCTATTCAAGCCTTCCCTGGTCCTAAACGAGCCATAATGAGCTTCTATTGAGTTTAAAGTAGTGTGTTGGTCATTGCAATTGAAATGCATATGGCGGAACCGTCGTGAATATTTCCCTCAGAATTTCACGCATGTGGGATTAGAACTATTCCATCTAACTGAACAGGCTATAATTTGGGACTGTGCTATAACATCAGAAAAGTTATTAAATGAGGGATTTAAACCATTTCCAGACTTCCTCGGAAATTATCTTTTTATTAATTTTCATTTTCCCGTTTTCTTTCATGTTCAAAGCATTTCAATTAAACTCTATTAGTAGCTGTTCAAATCCTAAAATGAAACATTCTCACAAGAAATTTGATGCTCTTTACAATATTTTATTCAAAAATTCTCTTGACCTTCAAAGGTTTATTTAACTAACTTTTAAAGATTATGTTCTTTCAAAAATACTATTTACTGATGACTGTCCTCAGGAACATAAGTTCATACCCCATAAGTGAAATAAAAAAAATATGCAAACATACTTGAAAGGTTCTTCCTCCCAAACCCATGCGTTCTCGTCATCCTTACTAGTTTCTAAGTCCGAAAAATATTTCTTTTGGGAACATATAGCTTTAAACATCTTTGCCCTTTGGTCTCTACCATCACTTCGCTTTGAATTCTCTTCCAAGGAACTTGCAGAGTAAAAAGTGGCATTAATATATTATAAATTGGGTACATTTGAATGTTTAAAAAAACTCATAGAAAAAAAACTTACTTATTCATATCTTGGTTGAGATCAAAAGCCAAACTTTCAATGAAATCCGTATGAGAGATTGCAGAAGTCGAAAAATCACTGAAGTTCTAAAATGAATGACAAATGAAATAATTAGATTTATATAAAATTATAAAAATAGTCAGCAGTATGACTACAACACTAATAAACGTATAGAATGCATTGTCCATCAATAAAACAAATTTATCAACATTGACAAGGGAATCTTACAAAACAGCTGATATAATTGATAACGGACCCTCAATTATGAGAAAATTCGGAAATGGTATGCTGAGAGACTCAGGAAAATATCATGTGCTCTTTGTTATACAAAAATACCAAGACAAAAAACTGAAAGATTTGTATACGATTCTGCAAAAGGACCCTAACCTTGACCAATGTGCCCATTCCAAAAACAATGATAGCCGCAATTTTTTCGCTTTGGGACTGAAAGCCACCGCTGTGAGAACTTTTTGCGATATATAGTGGAAGGTGTTGTAAGCTTTAGTCACTCCTGTGTTTGCTAGAGCTCATAAAAATGCAGTTTGAGTCTCTTGAATAGAGGTTTCCCTCTGCTGCCCAGGCCCTTTGCATAGTTCGGGTCCCTTTGAAGAGCCTTTATTCGTGCTTTACCAGTTGATGTGTACACAGGGATCATGTTTCGTAGACATTTTATGATACAAACACAGAGTTACTTGATTTGATATTATTTTTAAAAAACTAGTTTCAAAATATTATAAAAAATACAGAAAAATAAAATTAAATTTAAAAAAAAAAGGTTTTTAAGCCAGCCATTGTCTGTTCCAAAACCCAAGATGAGGAAATAGCAAGGGAAACCATTTTAAAGAACGAGAGTATTAGGAGAAATGTGAAGAGATGGGTAGAGGAGGTTCTCCCATTTAATCCTATCTAGCGGTACTGGTAGGGTAGGACAGACCCGCTCAATGGGTCTCTAAGCTCATTTAGCTCGCCGTCTTGAAAGGTTATGAACCAGAGAGCAAATAATTAATCATTAAACTAAGCAATAAAGTGTACTGAACTAAATGGCTTAAAGAGTCAACCTGATTCAAAGAGGTGTCACCAGCAAAATTTGCATCTTTGTAATCATTTTCTTCATCTTTGTTGTTGGTATGAGCAGGATGAGTTCCTCCCTGCAACGAAACTATTAGTAGATTATGTACTACAAATGTCATAAAGCAATCTATAAACTAATTTACTTACAAGGAATTGCTGATGGAGTTCGTTTATGGGTTGAAGAGTCGTTTCTACAAAATTTTGCCAAGAAGTAAGAGTGTTTTCATCAATATTTTCGTTGATGAATTCTCCAAGATAATCTCCTTGTTTTATCAAGGAATTTGCGATATTTGTAAGGTGACCCATATAACCTCTCCTTTTACCTCCGCTTTTATTCCTATATAAACATAAATAAAAAAATATGCTGATATCCCTTTCTAAATTACACACATCTAGAGGTAATCAAAACACCACCTCTAGGCACTGAATGTTATCTAACATTCACAACAATTAGGCCACATGCATAAACATTAGAAAAAAGAAAAACAAATTGTAATCTAACAATTAGTCAAAATTAAATTCAGGGTTTAAAATCAATTGAATATTACAGAAACGTAAGAGGATGGGCATTATTATGAGCAGTAATGCGTTGTATATATAATCGCCTTGAAAATGGTTTCATTCGATTTGGCAGGAAATGTGGGTTCAAATCTTGCCTGAGGTGGGTTGGATTTTTTAGCTGAAAACTTCAACATGGATGTTAACCAGTAGATAACCCAGTGTTAATGGCCAATAAAAAAATAAATATAATTTTATAAGTAATCATATTGGAAAATTTGTATTCATGATAATAATTCTTGTCACCTTACTCTATTAGGAGTTTTTGCCATCTAACTAGATTCTGCGATCTAATAATATCTGGTGTACCAAAGTGTTTAATATTAGCACCTCTTCTATACACAATTTTTATTTTAGGCATTTTTTCTCAACCGAAGGCTCTTGAGAACTACTTGTGCAGAAGAAATAGCAGTTTCGACCAACCAGATGGGCATGATACCGCACATATATTCCAAAATCATTTGGGCCTCAATAATCAACAGGTTTAAAGAATGGAAAATAATATTGAACCTCAATAAATCCAAACACAAAACCTTTACATTTCGCTGAAAACTTGCCTACCATTGTAACAAGAGAACAGATGAATTCCCTAGTCAGCCGAAAATGCATTACTTAGGACTAACACAGGAGTGAGCATTTTGTAACTACAACAACACACTAATGCAATATGCTGTGCAGTTAAGTATCTCTACTGCTTATTACACAAACAAAATTGATCATCAAACACAAACCAAACACATGCATTTTTTTTTACTAAAAACAAAAATGCATGTGATTGATCAAGGGGAACAAATATATGGGCCAGGTGTCCATGGAAGATTCGACGGGGGTCTATGTTGGCGAGACAAAAAAATGAGAGTTCGCAATTCGTAAGTGGGGGCTTTTGTTAGCGAATAACTAAATGTTAGCTCGACTTCACCTATCAATGTAAGCAGATAATATGTTAAGAAGCTCAGTGACCGTTACTCGTAAAAACTAAGCACTGCCACTCCCGCCCGAAACTCTTGTTCAGACAAGCAAAGGGAAAAAATACGACTTACGATGTGTGTTGCAAACTTGCATGAACTTGTTTAATTCTTTACCAATATGAATAAAAATGCCAAGGATAAATATTACTCATTTGTTTACTGAATTTCGAAAAGAAAAGTAAAGTAATGAAGCGAAGAAAGTGTTTGCCACTGCCGGAAAAAGTAGATATATATCTGCCTATTTATTATACATATTTTTATTTTATGTAGTAATAAGTATATTTGTAATGTAGGTACGTATTAAAACAGCACAATTAATTAATTATCCAATCAATTCTCACTTTTTTTTTCTCGAAAACTATTAATTTGTGGTTGGAACTCAGCCCCAATGCAAATTTCCATTGTCAGACCTAACCTTCACATTTGTCAAGTTTAAGGAATATGGTAAACATGTAGATGTAGGGGGTCCACTAAACCAGCTACATTTTGAAAGTGATCTATGAGAAAAGAAGTCTGCAAACCTCTGACATAGACATTCAAATGAAAAATAATATGAATTATAAGCGCCAAAATATATTAGCTACCACCCGTATAAATATTTTTAAAATCAGAATTTCTCATACTTTCTGCACTCGTTCCATGATAAACTACACTGACAAGAAAGATGGGCTTTAGACAACACACAGAATGCTAAAAATATGTTGGCCTGGCTATAATAGATTCATGCTAGAAACAGCATCACAAGGTTACTAAAGTTCTCAAGTGTTAAGGAAGTCTGCTATGCAAGCCTATTTTTATTGTAATAACTTTCAATATCTGCCAATGGAGCCAAGGGTGCTGGTAAAAATTACGATAAAAACAAAACAAAAAAAATACTTACTGTTCTGATTCATTTTCTTCCCAGGCCTCTAGAATCCTTTGAAGTAAACGACATTTAACAAAAATCTGCAACATCAATATACATGGTAACAGTGGTGCTGTATTGATATACTTAAACACACAAAATATAGCAGAAACATCTGACCTTTAATTTCCCCAATAATGTTTATTTTTTAGCACTTTCCTCCGAAGGAAAGTAGCTATTGAGGTTGGACTCATGACGGAATTTTTGAAAAATTTCTTCAAATCTTTATCGATCCTACCTAGTAGACACCGAAAATGACCCCCGTTAAAATTTATATATATCTATATATATATATAGATATAGCGGCCAGAGTTTTTGTTTCTTCGTCACGAAACTTGGTATATAGCATTCAATTAGCAAATGATTGAACGAGTTCGTTAACCACCAAAGTCGGTCCACCGTAAGGGGGGGATTACCCCAAACCCAAAACACTAATTTGACTATGTCAGCCATAATATTTGTTATATTTCAACGAAACTTGGTATTCGTAGTGGTAATATAGAGAGAAAAGTGAGATATAAAAATGAACTAAATCGGTTCATTAGAAGGGGGTGTTTACTCCAGACCCACAATACCAATTCGCCACTACCAGCCGCGATTTTTGGTATATTTTGACGAAACTCGGTATTCGTAGTGCTAATCCACAGGTAAATATGTGTTGTAAAAATAAACTAAATCGGCTCATTAGGAGGGGGGGGGGTTACTCCGGACCCACAATACCAATTCGCCACTACCAGCCGTGATTTTTGGTATATTTCGACGAAACTCGGTATTCGTAGTGGTAATCTACAGGTAAATATGTGTTGTAAAAAGAAACTAAATCGGTTCATTAGAAGAAGGGGTTTACTCCGGACCAAAATTTCTAATATACTCATTCCGGTCGTAATTTCTTTTGTATTGTAACAAAACGCGGTATACGTCGTGGGTAACTCATGAGAAAGAAGTGTTGTAAAAACGAGCTGAATCGGTCAATCGGAAAGCGGGGGTTTAATTTGTAATATATTTCAATAGAAAAGCCCGCCAGACGTAGGTTCACAAAGCCGCCGCAAGGAGCGCTTTCTACCACTAGAGTGACTGTATCCTGTTCCTGCGTTAGATCAAAATACAGTAATATGAGGTTTTTTGTATTTATTACGTAGTGTAGTAGGTACCATGTGTAAACCTAACTCTGGAAGCAAATTAATAATTGATCAGTTACTCATTACAAAATTAAAAGAGAACTATTCACGTTTTTATTTTATTTATGTTGGATATTTTAAGCAAATTGTTCTGGAAAGCAGTCTACACTACCCAAATTCTGAGGAAAGTGCTTAGTTATGCAGCTCCTGCGTGACGTACTTTTTTCTATAATATAATATTTATAATGAGTCTTAGAAAAATATTAACAAACTAATATTTTGTTGGAGGTTGGGGTCAAACGTTTTATCATGTAAAGACAACACTTTCAGCCATATTTCTCAGAAAATCACGCCAGTATATTGAAAAACATATAATTGAATGAACTACACATACTAAACATTTACATTTTCACAAGTACTTATGTGGATGTGCATTCATAAATTGAGATTACAGTAGGGTTCTGATTAACCGAGTCGATGGGGGCCGAGGTTATCTCGGTTAATTGAAATAATCGGTTAATCGGAACCATACCAATAGCAATTGGAAATGTAGGTTGTTTTTGAATGAAAACGACTTATATACTAAAAAGAACTGATATTTAGTAGTAATAATGCATAATAATAATAATATGTAGTAATAACAGAAACCATGACATTATTTTTTTTTAAAAAAAATCTTAATTGTGGCTTGCCAAAATTTTTTTTTTTCTGTCGGCAGCAGCTGTGTCCCTCCATTTTCTTAGAATCATGAGTTCATTTGGCGGTACTTCACTTCTGCTTTCTAAATAGAGAAGGGATCTGGCAAGCAGATTGAAACCTTCTTCATGGCTTATTCTTGGGGGAATGGTTTCCACGTCTTCTTCAACATCTTCGGGATTGGACCTCATTACCTCATTAATAATTACATCTTCCGTAATGACTGTCGCTCTGTTTATTGTGTCGTCTTTTAACCAATCTATAACTTCAGAATCCATTATATCCGGGGAGTTGAGGTCTTTTAACAAATCGAACAACTGCTGATTTGTTGGAGGTTCGTCAATTGTTTGGCTATCATGAATAATTCGAGACCACAGGTTTTTCCAGGCTTTATTTACTGTGCTTTTTGTTACAGAATGCCAAGAATCAGAAGCTATATAAATCACATCCATAATAGATATTTTCTTTAATTTTTTAATTAACCCTTCCTCTTCTGTTAATAGCATTTCAGACCAAAGCTTCTTTTTTTAGTATCGTTAGAAGGCCGAAATTACTCCTTGGTCCATAGGCTGGATTATTGATGTGACATTTGCAGTGAAAAACAGCGATTTCATTTCGCCTTCGCATAAGACACGCTCGTCAAGATGTGATGGTGCATTATCAATTAGGATCAGGGCTCGACGAGGTAGTTTTTTTCGTCCAGAAATTGTTTTATATGAGGTACAAAATGGTGCTTAAACCATTGCTCAATTTACACATAGCCACCCCCCCCCCTCAGGCTTGACACCTCGGTTAATCGGGATCTCGGTTGACCGGACCTCGGTTAATCGGAACCGTACTGTATTTTGTTGTTTTGTAGTAAATTAAAAACTAAAAATTTTTGTAAGCTTGAAATAGATCTTACTGACCACATGGATAAGTAAATACGATTATATATTAGGTTCGACATAGTCTTTGATAAACGGGAGGGTAAAATTTTTAGAAACCCGAGGTCAACTGATTGGGCAGGCTATGGGCGTGACCTATCAGATCGTCTACGTTCGTGTCCTAATCGTGCCAGGAACACCTGGCAACTTGAGGTCATGAACGATTCTATTACCGACTCAATTGTTCAATCCTTTCAGAATAATTGCAAACCCGTTCGGAAGGGAAGGGCTAACAACCCACCCTGGTGGAACGAACAACTAGAGAGAATGAGAAAAGATGTCAGGCGACTATTCAACAGGTCCCGGGCATCAAATAACTGGGATCATTATAGTAGACGACTGACGGAATATAACCTAACCATACGGAGAGCCAAAAGAAACTCGTGGAAAGCATTTTGTGCTGACCTTGAGAATACATCTTCCAGTGCACGCTTGCACCGAATCATACCAAAAAAACCCCTGGATATCTTGGGGGCACTGGGCATGGGCGGGAACCTCGCTCCTTGCGAGGATACCCTCAACATGCTTATGGAAACCCATTTTCCAGGTTGTGAGAAAATAGACCCGGAGCGAAGGCCGCTCCTGCCAACCTTAAGGGGGAGCAAGGAGGGTTAGGACCTCGCAAAAGGTATTGTTAGGCCTGAAGGTCTTAGATGGGCCCTAAACTCTTTTGGGCCATACAAGACTCCGGGACCTGACGGCATTTTCCCTGTCCTTTTACAAAAGGGACAGGATATACTGCTGCCGTACCTGCTCATACTACTCAGAAGCAGTCTTGCAATGGGCTATCTCCCTGGCAGGTGGAGAGAAGCAAGAGTATGCTTTATCCCAAAGCCAGGGAGGAATACCCATAATGACCCTAAAGCCTTCAGACCCATTTGTCTCTCATCCTTTTTATTGAAGACACTGGAGAAACTGGTGGCTAGGTACATCCACGGGAATGCCTTAAAGGCAAACCCACCTAACAATCTCCAGTTTGCATATAGAGAGGGGAGATCATGCGAACTGGCGTTACACCATCTCACTAATAAGATAGAGAAAACGCTCGAACAGCGGGAGGTCACTCTTGGCGCCTTCATTGACATTGAAGGCGCCTTTGACAGGACCTCAACTCAGGCCATCGTGGAACCGATACAGGGGCTTGGGTTACACAGGGCTCTCGAGGCCTGGATGGAAACATTCCTGGACTCTAGAGTCCTGGAATCATCCCTAGGGGGATCCACGGTAAGAGTGAGACCTGTTGCTGGATGTCCGCAGGGGGGTGTACTTTCGCCCCTATTGTGGAGTCTAGTGATAGACTCATTACTTGCCGATTTACAGGGCCATGGTTTTTATGCGCAGGCTTATGCTGATGACATAGTGATCCTGATTAGTGGTAAATTCCTGAATGTTATATCAGAGTTACTTGGTACAGCATTGTGTAGATCCACACAGTGGTGTGATAGAAGGGGACTTAAAATTAATCCGTCCAAAATGGCGATAGTCCCCTTCACGAACAAGAGGAAACTTGACGGTCTCCTAGAACCAGTCATTTCTGGGTCAAGGATACCTTTTGTCAAGAAAGTCAAACACTTGGGAGTGATATTAGACTCAAAACTCAAGTGGAATGAACACATAACGTATGTCTGTGAAAAGGCCAAACGGGTGCTCTGGTCCTGTCGGGGCGTGGTTGGGAGGTCCTGGGGGATCAGGCCATCGGTGGCGCACTGGATATACACCATGGTGGTAAGACCCACAATCACCTATGCGGCGCTGGTATGGTGGCATAGGTGTAAAGTGGAACTTCACATAAAAGAATTGGATAAAATACAGAGACTAGGTTGCTTACTAGTCACTGGAGCCATGAAAACCACACCCACCAGGGCGATGGAGGTATTACTAGATCTGCGGCCTCTGCACTTAGAAGTGGAGAGGTTGGCCAGAATTTCTGCATATAAGCTTCAAGGGCAGAATCTTTCAAGCATGATACCCTGTGGAAGTTTTAAGCAAATCCTCGCAGGAAATGATGGACTCTGTATGCTACAAATGCCTTCGGACTACATGTTACCCGTTTTTAGACTGGACAAGAGGTTCGAGGTAATCAAAGCAGACAGAAATACTGCCCGAACCTGGCAGTCTAATCTCCCGGTTGGGGAAGTTCACTGCTTCGCCGACGGCTCCAAGACCCCGGAAGGAGTCGGAGCCGGAATATGGGTGGCAAGCAGAAAAGAATTGAGGATATCAATCCCGTTGGGGAAACATCCTACGGTCTTCCAGGCAGAAGTCATTGGCATAAGGACCTGCACAGAGATGCTGCTGAGAAGTGGAATTTCTCGTGCAAGAGTCAATATACACTCTGACAGCCAGGCAGCAATATCAGCCATCGAGAGCACCTGCATTAAATCCAAGATTGTGGATGAATGCAGGAAGATGTTAGATCGTTTGGCTGTCAGTAACCGGGTTAAATTGCACTGGGTGCCAGGACACTCAGATATACTAGGAAATGAGGAAGCTGATAAGCTGGCAAGACAGGGGGCCAAGGAGTCCTTTTGTGGGCCAGAACCAGCTTGTGGAATATCGCTAACCCTAGCAAAAGGTATAATTGATGACTGGGCGAGGCTACAACATCTAGGCGTTTGGCAAAGAGTCCAAACGCAAAGACAGTCAAAGCGTTTCCTAAACCAAATTGACAGGAAACGAACAAAGATGCTTCTGTCCCTACATAGGAAAGCTATGAAGGAGACTGTGGCTCTTTACGCAGGTCATGCTAAGATGAATAAACATCTATACAATATGGGCCTGGCTACAACCTCTTTATGTAGGTTATGTGGGATAGAGGAGGAAACACCCGCACACATAATATGTGATTGTGTGGTACTCTCACGCAGGCGCTTTATGTACCTAGGATCTGTTAGAATAACTGACCCAGAAAGAGACTCTGAGCTCACACCTCAGAAGATCAGAGGGTTTGTCAGGGACGCAGGGCTGCTATAAGTGACCCAGCAGAGTGTCAGGGGCACAATAGATCTTTTAGGTCGAGTTGCTTTCCCCTCAGATAGGGGCCCTGAGTATATCTAATCTAATCTCTAAATACGATTTAAGTCATTTTTCCACTCCCGCCATGGGCCGAATTAACGGATACATGAATATATATATATATATATATATATATATATATATATATATATATATATATATATATATATATAATTTATGGCTGAAGAAGATGGAGATGAACCCATCGAAATATTCCAGGAAGAAGTGAGGAGGAGTACCACCGCTGGAGAGAAATGCCGTTCCATCCAAAAATACTATCCCAGCGACGAAAAATATCAAATATATATATATATATATATATATATATATATATATATATATATATATATATATATAAAATTTAAATTACACTTACATAATGGACCAATAATTATGTAACAATCTAATAATACTAAAAGAATGACTTACATTATGGATAAGAGGATTTTTGCTTGATTCCTGGTCAAAGGAGTTCAAAGCAAATGCTAAACATTTGTCTACTTGAGAATGAAGGAAATTATTCCAAGTGTAATGAAAAAAGAGATCCTGAAAAGTAAATATTTGAATGAATAGAATTCATAAAATTAAGAAATTAATCTAAAAGTAATTTTTAACCTAAATGTCAAACAAGGGGAGTGTACAGCGATGTGGTCACTGATCTTGGCCATTTTTTTTTCTGGTGATTCTACATCGAAAAATAGTCGACACGTGTCCAAGCGTTCCGTCCGATGCGAAATATAGCTGGATTGGTGAATCATTAACAAAATTTTAAGGACGGAACGCTCGGACACGTGTTGACTATTTTTCGATGTAGAATCAACAGAAAAAAAAAATGGTCAAGATTGGTGACCCCATCGCTGTATACTCCCCTTGTGAAGTAATAGCATTTTCTATTAAACATATTTAATATATATTTGTTTGTGTGCGTGTGTAATTAATTAATACATGATATATAAAATGTGTATGACAAGACGTAGCACAAAATAAATGGCATTTTTGCAGGGTTACTGCAGAGAGGAAAATAATTTAAAATAATAAATATGACATATTTATTACAAAGTAAAATAAAAACAAAAAATAATAAGGTAACTTACAAGAAGTACATGAACTGTGTTGAGCCTGTCAAGAGTTTCGTTAACCTCTGGAGTATTAGTTGCAATAAGAGAAGCCATTAATTTGATCACAGTCAACCTTGTGTTGCCCAATGGAGGTTCAATTGTGCCACAAGCTAATTTAACAGGAGGCTTCTGAAATGAAATTTTGGACGTTTTATTAATTAAAATAATAATAATAATTATGAATAATGTTCAATTATTTAAAAATTTTAAATAATTGACGGTAAAAATTCTCTGTCATAACCTTATCACTAGGAGGTTTAACACATTTTTAGTCTTAGCTTTGGCCAAGTTTTGATAAATATTAGACACTATTTTCCTTGCCTGACCTCTCAAAGCCTTCCCTAGTCTTAAACGAGATATAATAAGTTTTTATAATGTTTTGCTTATAGGGCTGTTCCTTGAAATGGGATTTTGCAAATGGAGAAACTGTCGGGAATATTTTTCTCAAAATTTTGTGCATGCGGAATTGAACTTTTCCGTCTATGTGAACAGGCTATAATTCAAGTTAAGATTGATTAAAGGTGTATGTATAATATTTTGTAAATAGAAACTTTTGTTATCAAGAAACCAAGACTAAAATTATAGAATTTTCAAGACATTAACAAAAAGATGATATCTGCATAGCGAGAGGAGAAGACTACCTAGGTGTCCCTTGGGTATTTAAGTAAAATTCAGAGATAGTTTTAAGTCAGATTGAATTTCGTCTCTCTGCAAGTCAGTCAATCAAACAAAAACCACGGAACTTGTGATCTCGAGTTTTCATTATTAGAGTATCAGTGAGACCGGAACGGGGATAAGGGATTAAACTTCTTGATTTCCGAAGTGCGAATTCACGATACCTAGCTATATATCTGTTTCTTAGAAAATCTGTAATAAACAAAATTGTTCAGTTTAAGAATTACACAAGTTAGTACAATATTCCAGCTATGCCCATTTTAAAAAATCCTCTATTAAGACACATTTAAAAAATACATCTAGGTGCACAGTACCGTGTCAGGCCAAGTTCCGGCTTACACACACTGTGCGTATATTACAAGATGTATAAGAGCCGATTTTTACACTCTTAGCTTTGAACCAGTTAAAGATAAACTTATGAAATTTTATTACAGATATTTTACTAATAGATGTGAGTAAAATTGAATATTTTCATAATTCTACCTCAAAGCGTCTCTGAGAAAAAGGCGATGGAAAATCGGAATTTATACGACTCACTCATCAAAATTCTTAGGTACTACCCGAAAAGCTAGCAACTTGAAATTTTGCAGATTAGATTAGAGAGTGATTAATGATAGAGAATTTATCAAAATAGTAATACCTTTGGTGGATTAAGAAGTAAATCATGTAACTGAGGAAGATAAGGTAAAATAGCATTTACAATAGAATTCAAGGCAGGATTTGGAGGAGGTGGAAGATCACCAGAACCAGTATCTTCAACATTGCTGTAAACGCCCCTCCTGTTGTTTTGTTCACTAAAATTAAGAAGATTCAATGCAAAAAAATTAGTCATTTAAGGCCATAATTTGAGAATTATACTTTTAGTAAGAGAGAGATGATGAATCTAAAATCTAGTATTTTTGAAATTTTACCTAGATGTTGGCTCAAGTAACGTAAGCAGAACAGAAATTCCTCCAACAATACTGCTTTCCACATGTTCCCCATTCAGCATATGATCAAGGAGCTTAGATATCATTTCAGGCCTTAAAAAAAAAGTAAGATAACTTGTGAAAACATTGATTTAAATCCTGAGCTTGATTTATAATTTGGTAATAACAGAAGGGAAAAATAACTAATTTTTACTTTATCTGCAAGTATATTGTACTCAACAAGACATAACAAAAGCAAGGAGTTCGGAACTGGCAGACTCTAGCTCGAGGCTGACAGGAATGGTCATAGATAGTTGCAGAAGCGTAGCGTACCTCCTTCAACGACTTTAGTACCTGATAATTAGTTTAGTAGAAATAATCTAAGTTTAGAACAACTCAGGTGTCCAAGTTATTTAATTTTGAATATTTCAAAATGAATTGATATTTGTAATTAAATTTTCATTGTGCACTTACGATTGTATTGATGAGAGTATGGGGTCTGGTTCATTACGATCATTTATTTCACGGCACTTCCTAATAGTATCACAGAGAAGCTGAGCAGCATTATAATGCCTACCCTCGTCAATCTTAGGCTCGAATAATGCTATGATATTTTCTATAAGGCCTTCACTTTCAACCCACTGAAAATAAGGAAAACACACCATTAGAATATTTTTTTTAAAAAAGAGATAACATTTAAAAATAAATATTATTTTTAAGTACTTACACTAATTAAATTTTTTTGCATATCATTTCCTTCGATTTGTGTAATAAGTTTCAGTGTTAAATCCATAATTGCAGAAGTGTCTAAGTGCTTAAGTAATAAATTAAGACTATTCTCTTTTGTTTTTAAGAAATCAAGGAACTGAAGGCAAGTGAACTGATATGAATACCAATGCTAAAACATAAAAAGGCAATATATATGATAAATGTATATGGATTTATTTATTTATTGGTTGATGCTCTGCATTGCTGCAATGAAGGCAGCTGATCGCTTGTAATGGATATCTACAAATAAACAGAAATAAAAACAAGAATATAAAATTTCTTAAAACAAAAAGAAAATATGCAATCTTTGATTTGGAGAGAGAACTATCAATGTGACAAATATATGGAGTGGTTTCAGGGTGTCTACTACTTTTGTAAAAGCCAATTTCAGGACTTTTTCGTGACATTTTCATGATTTGAAAAGCAAATTTCATGTCCATTAAAAGGAAAATAATTTCACTTAAAAATAAAAAGCCTTAACTATTAGCTTAAAATTATTATTAACCTTACACGGATAACCGGAATATCTATAAACTTACAATTTTACATACATTTAACCCACTAAATACCATGATCCCCAATTGGGGATCATCAGTTTTATTTATTATTGAGGTGGCAGAACCGACTAATTAGGTATCCTCGAGAAAATATTATCTTTCTTGAAGCCTTCGTTTATAGTATCCACCAACAGTTTTCATATAAGTGTGTTATTCTTGTGATTATTATCAAAGAAAGACCAAAAACCCAATAATCAAAGAAAATCAAGAAAAAAAAATTAGTACTTAATGGGTTAAAACAATTAATAAAACTGTATAAAATGTACATCATATGTTAAAGAGAGTAATCGCAATTATTTTAAAAGTGAAGAAACGATGATACTAAAAATTTTAAAATGATTATGGAATGTAAATAATTTAGTAACTTAATGAGTACAGAATTTCAATATTTAAATCTGCATAAATGTAAATAATGGATAATTGATGTGTAAATGAAGAAATCTGACAGAGTAAGGGGATGGGAGAGGCAAATGAAATTGCGTCATTATACAATAGTGGCAACAATTACGAATGCATGGGAGACCCTGGATTACGTTAGCCTCCGTTACAACCAAAATCTCGCGACGTGGTTTCAAAATTCGTGACTTTTTTGTGATTTTCGTGCCCTATTTTCAACTTTCGTGACTTTTTCATGCAGTAGACACCCTGGGTTGAAAGTGAAATTAATCTCCAAATCCTTTTATTGAAAAAATAATAAAATAATGCTTCTTTGAGGCTATATTAGGGATTTCATATAATTGTGAATTTAATGGTGATGAGATTGTTTAATGGTAGGAATTGGTTTCTTATAGATGAGTAAATTTGGTAATGTAAGATTGTGTGGTCTTTATTAGTATATGGTATGCATTTGTTCTGGATAAATGTTACAATTTACTCTTTTTGTTTAAAATTTAATATTGAAATTGCTATTTGTACTAAGCTACAATTTTGAGAGCTCCGAAATGACATCCATTTTGGCTGAAGGGGTCCCATTGATGGAATAATTGCATAGCTACAAGAGCATCAATTTTATAATTTTTACAGACACAATCGCCTCCTACATCTAATTCTATCACATAGTTCGAGTATTTTGAATGTTGAAATAATTTCTAGTAAATATGTATCTACAATAATATTTTATAATTATTATTAATTACAGTAATTATGAGCACTTACTTGGTCTGCTTTTCTACAAATGAGCATGCTTAAAGTTCTACTAAAGAAAGACGCTAAAAGAGGATTGAGTGGAGGATCTCGTTCAAGAAACGAATAGAGTTTTGTCAATAAAGCTTTATCGGATAGCCTTTCGTTGACAATTGGTATATCCGTTGTAAGAACCTCACAAGCAATATTGGGTCGTCTATACTTTTCATGTTCGTCAAGCTCGGGACTTGGTTCGTCTATCACAAGGCTCACTAACTGATTGAGGATATCAGCTCGAGTAATGCTGCAACAATAATGTAAATTAAAATTTTAAAACTCTAATGTTTTTAAATTTTATAATTTTTTGGAACAGAAAAATCACTATATCAGTTCCTCGTATTCTTATAGATTATCACACTACAATTGAATCTGAAATCATTCAAATACTTTTTTGGCAAGAGAAGGTCACCAAGACTTCTTTGTTAACAAGAAATTATTTAATTGGTTGCAATAGGCTGGTGACGATTCAGATGAAGTCTATATCAATTCTCAAGGCATCATAAGTAATTATTAATTTTGTTCCCCCACACAATTATACATAGAGGAAGAATAATACTTAAAGATGGTAAATATGTGTTACAGTTAAAGATTAAATTAAATGCAGATATAAAATTTTACGTACAGGCTCTTAACAGAATTTTCTTAACAGGCTCTGAAATGAGAAAAATCCCTGCTCCAGGTGGGCCTTAAACCCCCATCTCCCGCATTTGAATCTAAGGCGTTAGCCACTAGACCACAGAGAGACCCCGGCCTTGAGTCAATTGTAACCAAATACATTTTTTCTAAATAACAATAAAGTCTTGGTGTCTTCTCTTACAAAAAAAATTAATTGTAAGAATAGACTACAAAATAAAGTGATTAAATGAATGTATTAATGAAATCTTTTTTTAAACTGCAGGATCTTAATTATAATTGTTTCCAATAAAAAATAAACTTACAATTCAATTAACTTCTTATTTTGAGATTTTAATTCTTGAAGTATATTTTCCTGATCCAAAATTTCATTTAAAGTTGTATCCTGCAATATAGATCCAATTAGAGAAAAATATTAGCATTAGTTCAATATTTCATGTAGAATTGAAGAGGTTGGGGCAAAATAGTGCCAAGCTACATTTTCAACAAAACTTAACAGCTAACTAAACTCAGCTGCTACATGCTGGATATTATGTGGGACTATCAGTCTATGATGCAAATGCTACTAAAATGTGACTAAAAGCTCTGAATGCTACTTAATCTTGTTGCCCCTAACCATTTCAAATGATAGTCCCACATAATATCCAATATATAGCAGCTAGAGTTAACCCTTAGTTAGTGGCGTGCTTTTTCTTACATAACTAGTGGCGTCGGGTCACCAGTGATCTGAATTTTAAATTGATTTTTTGGGTAATGTAATTTAAAAAAAAAAAATTATAAACACAAATATTTATTGAAATATGGGTCATTTATTAATATAATACAATAGTTATCAAAATTTACATAAAAAAATCGTTAAAAAAGTAGTGCTGAATGGAAGGTATGAAAATGACGGCGTTGTTTGTTTACAAAATTCAAATTTATGTAGTTTTCATTCAATAACGAAAAATCAAAAAACTTAAGGCTTACGTTAATTGCAAACAAGTGAGGCATAGTCCTTATATACACATTTGGCACAAAATGGAGAATATCTTTAGTGGAAGGACAAAAACTACACATTTTCCTTTTCTGTCGGCTTAATTCTCCTGCTTCATCTTTATTTCCTGGCTGAATAACCATCAAACCTTGTTCTTCCATACATATATTAATCTTTTGTTTGAGAGGCCAAGGTAAAAAAAGAATTTGCTATCAACAGATGCCATAATTCTTGACTACCTAAGCCTTTCAATAAGCTCTTCCTAACATCTCCCTTCCAGAATCCAGCGATGATTTTGTAAACAACATATGCATTTATAGCACTGAGATTGATCAGATGAAAAAATATAGCGAAACACCATTTCTTGGTTCACAGCCCAACATTATATTTCGCTCACATTTGGTTATTTGTGGCTATTCCTCCTGTAGTAGAATTGTAAAAAGTCATCTTAGCTGGTCTATTTTTTTCACCCCAGGATTCATCGATATCTTAGACAAACTTTATTGTAGTCCTTTGATAAAAAGGTGGTTTCACATTGATCGTCAATCTCCACCGATAAAGTAGAATTACTAAAGTGGTCACTTTGATGAACTACGTCTCCACTACATCTGAACCTCTTTCTACAACATATTCCTGTTCTTACCATTCCTGGCTCTTGAATAAAGCCAATATTTCCTCAATAGTACTAAGTAATTTAAATTTAGCCATTAAGAAGAGTGAAAATACTTTCAAAATAGTAAATTACGTCTTACAAATTTTAGGACGTAAACACTGGCGTCGGGTCAAATAGTCAATTAGACACAAAAATACTCCTTTGACGAAGATGTCACTACTACTGAAACTTGACGAAAGCAGTTCTAGGAGATTACAATGGATAGGGAAGACAATTACAATGAGTTAAAAAGCAAAAATCGAATTAATAAATACCTTCGGGTCAATATGACCCGACGCCACTAATTAAGGGTTAAGTTGTGTTAAAAATGTTGCTTGGCACTATTTTGCCCCGATCCCTTCAATTGTAATAAGCAATATTAGTTTTTACAAAGTATTAGCTCAAACTCCCACAGGAGGAGGTTTGATGTCAATCTTAGTGATATAAATCATGTGTAGAACTGAAATTTGTTTTATGGTTGCATGTATATTTATATGTAAACAAATATGCTTTATTAATGATAATAGCTTACCTCTTTAAACAGAACAGTATCTATTTGGGGTGAAAGTTGGTGATTGAATTTCCAAAACATTTTTTTTAAATAATACCTACAATAATAAACATGTTTTAATTATATGAAAATATATATATATATATATTTTTTACTAATTTCCTTAATGCATCTCCAAGCATAACCTACAGTTGGCACAACTGTACTGATAACTCCATTCTTAGCACAATGAATCAGGAGCCATTGCAGTCATAATTTCTTTCTCTTTTAAATTCAAATCGAAAAGGCATGGTGTGATTTTTATTGTTTGTATGAAATATCATTTACATTATTGATAATAAGTGACCATTTAACTTTAAAACCATTAATAATTCAATATTTAAATGCATGTTTATGCACTACTGTCAATAAAAATGGTCCAATATTAGCTAGCAGAATCTCCCTAACAATTTTTTTTTTTTTTGGTATAATTCTTAGACAAAAAATTTGTAGCACTTACAATTTTATATTAATAGGCTTTCTAGTAAATTACTCAGATATTTTATGCGTAACATTGAGCAACACCACTTTCAAGGTGTTATACTTTCGCTTCAGGAAATTGTAAAAAACAATAATTTTAATCTTGTTTACACCAAAAATACAAAGAGCATGGAAAAATGTTAGATATTTCCCCAACTAGAAGAAGAAGAAAACTTTATTTAAAACGAAATAAAATGGGCTGCCCAATTAAATTGGGTTGCTAGGTGCACAGCGTGCTTATCATCCATTCGGAAATAGGGTTAATTTTCAGGCTGAAGATGTAAGGATTTCGAAATGAGGAATAGAGAATAAAGAAGATGAAGACCAAAGAAGGAGGTAGTGATGGATGAGAAGGAATTTATAGAATTGAAATTAAAGTATAAAGTATATGAGGAAAGTATGAATGGATGATAAGCACTCAGTGACCGTATATGTGATTGGCAATTATGCCCAATGTGTCCACTAATATGGACTCGCCTAATGCTGCCAGGTGGTCTGATGATACTCCGAGTCCTTCGAGGAAGATGGCTGTGTCCTTCGGTATGGTCCCTCTTGATCCGAACCACAGTCCTTAAACAATATATTTTCTCTTCCCGTATTGCTCTCGAAATTTCTTGTTGTAGTATGCCGTGCATTTTGAATATATGGATTTCTTTTCGGCATCTACTTTTTCGGCCTCATTGGTGTCATTAGTTTCATAGCGTACCATGGGATCGAGGATAAATGCTGATTTGTCGTTTTTAGGGAAGGCTATGATATCGGCATATCTTGGTGTTCCATCCTCATCGATTCCATATACTTCTTCGAAACATTGAAACTCCTTTTCTTTGAGGTATTCTATAATTCTATGCTTCACATTGTGGTGCCTCCGGGTGACGAGGAGCATGCTGTTAGGACAACTACCAAGCACATGGGCTGGTGTTTCCGTCTCCCAGCCGCATTTGCGACAGAGGGTACCTAAATCAGCTGCTCCTGCCAGACCAGGAACACCACGCAGTGGCGCATAGTTCACGTTGAGTTTCAATGCGTTCGTCCACTCGGAACTAGAAAGGAGTTTTTTCTCGCAAATGAATTTGTTACCGTTTGGAAACTCCTTAAAGTGAACCACGCCGATTCCTTGCCATTTGGACGTCGCCCATTCATCAAATGACTTTTCCCGTAGGGTCCTTCTAATTGTCCTTATGCTATGATTTCCTCCGATGTCTTCGATATTCATTTTAAGTCTTCTACAGCATTCTTCCGATTCGCTTTTGTAGTCGAAGATATTTGCAAATAATTGGTCAGATACTTTTTCCAGCTTCTGTGCCTTCGCCCAATGCTGCAATGGTGCTTCCCATTCACTCCTCATTAGGCCAAGATCTCTAAATCTACGAGGAGAGTATAGCATGGCACTACAGGTATTGGCAGGGAGGCCCAACATCGCTTTAACGGCTCTCCGAATTATAGTATCCACTCCTTCCAAAAAGGTAGAACGTAACTTAATTAATGGCGCTGTTTGAAGTGGATATACTAAGGCAGGAAATATATATTGGTTGACAATATTCTGATTTCTGATCCGCCCTCAGTAGATTAGACGAGACCAGCTTGTTCAAGTTGTCGTTGAGCTGGTGCAATGAATTTTCATTGATTATTAGCTCATTTGAGAAAGCACAACCTAAATATTTTATTCTTTCTCCCTCTCCTATGGTTCCTATTTCATCGCCATTTTCGTGACATAATTTTCTTTTTCTGAGAATGCCTTTTTCAATTACGACTCCTGTGCTTTTTTGTGGGTTTATAGATAGACCGATTTCATTGAACATTTGTACTATAATATTTGTAACCCGCTCTGCTGCCGCCACGCTGCATGCTGTTACCGCTTGATCGTCAGCGAATCCTGTTAAAATAACATTGTCAGCATTGATGTGCAAATTATAACCGAATTCTTTGGCAAAAGCTGGTTCACAAATTTTGTGGTACAAATGATCAATAGCTAATATAAACAGGGTTGGCGATAAAGGACCTCCCTGCGGCACACCTCGCTTTACATTTATATAATCTGTTTGTTTTGCCTGTGAGTTAATTTTAACTTTATTGCTGCAAAGTAATGCCGTTATTGCCCTGTTTAGATCAGGCGATATGCTTTTAGCCTCTAGCGTTTTTTTAATGTGTGTGCGGCCGATATTGTCGAAAGCACCTGTTACGTCCAAGAAACAAAGAACACTGTCACCTTTCCTTTCCTTGGATGCTTTCAAAACAACTTCCATGATACGTGTGTTGACATGGCAACCAGGTAACCCTTTAATGAAACCTCTTTGGCTCGTGTGAAAATTTACCTGTTGCCTCAATTCATAATCAAACACTTTCTCGATGAGCCGACGTATGATGGAATACACTGTTATTGGCCTCCAAGAAGGAATTTCGTTGACAGGGCCCTTGCCTTTATAGATCAACACTGTGCGTCCTTTCCTAGGTGCTTCGGGGACGTATCCTGTTAATAAAATCAAATCGGCAATGTCTTTTATTATGTGGGCAATGTCGAGTTTTTTAACTGTTCTTATCAGAACAAGTGAAGTCGCTTTAATAACTTTATGGACTACTTTCAGGTCAACCTTAGTTATATTGGGACTTGCAACGCCAGTGTCGTAGGTTTCTCTAATAAACGAATTTTCTTGTTCGAAAAGTGATTTGAAATGATCTTGGATCTTTTCCGTCTTTATTTGACACTGTTTTGGACTGTCGACATTCATTATATCCATTACAACTTTCTTGCGTCGGTTGTAATAGTTATATTGAGCGACTTCGTAATTATACTGTTCCCTTTGCTTAGCTCTCGCAGCTTTGTTAGATCTTTGAGGATTGGAACTTTCTCTCGATCCCTTGCCTGCCTTCTCTCAAAATTCTAGATATTTTGGAGCAGATAAAGTATCAAAAAAAAAATAAATAAATAAAAAACAATAAAAAATAAAAAATACAGGCCGTTTTGGACTTTTTGAATACTTTCTTAAATATCTTGAAAACAGTTGCAAAATTTTTATAACAGAAAGGTGATCATTGAAAACTCTAATTAACTTTCCATTCATTAAAATTTTAATTCATTTCATTAAAATGGTGCTTGAATTTTTAGAAGTGTTGGTTTTGTTCCACTGAAGTCCATATTTTAAGAGTTTTTAGCAAATCATAAATAAATGTCACCTATAAACTAGCGACACCATTTTTAGTTTTTGTAGGAAGTTGCACTGTTCTAATAGTTTTGAACTTGACCTACCTTAGGTTACAACAATTCTGTGAGAGAAGGTGATGCATAGAAAGGAGCTAGAATAATGCCGAATGATAATTTTTATATATTGCACTAATAGTTCTAAAGTGAGACAACTCAAAATAAAACCCAACTGAGAATGTGACACGCTTGCCTTTGCTCTGAAGCTTGTGCACCAGATAGATATTAACCAATTTATTTCATAGTCATTACTGAAAAACACCAATTTTTGAGTTGTGTCACTTTAGAAATACTAGTACGATACGGTGGGATATCATGTAATGGAAAGATTCTGAACAATATTAAAAAAAAAAAGGTTATATTATTTGTACAGATGTAATTATATGCTATTGTAAGCCCCATATTCCCTTAGGCTCAGGATAAGTTAATAAGGGCGAGAGAATACAGTATTTCAAACATCGGTGACCGTAGACAACCATGACACAACTTCAGACGATGACAAGAGTCAACAGACCGACCATTAAAATATTCTCAATAAAATGAAAGGATGCCTGATGGCCATGAGTGCTAAGGTGTGTGGACTCTGTGCGTTTGATTTCCAGGTAATTCTGAGCAATTAGTGCCCAACTCTGATTTTCGTAAAACTTTACATATACTGATTCATTTCAATCTAATTAAGAATAAAACCGTGAAAAAAAAAAGTCGCAATGCACTTTTGCATTTTTTTTCTATGTTTCATTGTTCAAATTACAATTAAATCAATTTCTATCAAAAAAATATGCTAAAACAAATGCTGATATTTGAGAAATTGTCAATTTTTTAAAGAAAAAGATTATTACTTACAAAAAAGAAAAAGCTAATAGTTCGTTTAATCACTACATGAATCGTGAATATTTCTGTTTTCAATGTTTTTTTAATGGGCCCAGGGTACGAATTTCAACCTAAATAAGAATAAAAGCGTGAAAAATTGGCCAAACATTGTATTTAAATAGCTTTACTTTTATAAGCATTGCCTCCGTAATCTCCGGTAGGATTAACACACAGTAATTGTAAAATAGTCAAGGGATTGTCTTTCCTGGGTAAGTGAACTTAAGATAAGCATTGTTCCATGAGATCGACAGGAAAAACAAATGCCTATTATAATTAGTATGCGAATAATTACACATGTCAACATTTGTTCTATAAAAAACACTCGAGCGGTATGGTCCTTATGGGGTTTTTGGGGTCGTTAATTCCGATGAGCGGGTTGGTTAACATAAATCATATCAGACTCAAGATCTTTTGAAGGTCAAATAGAGAAAAAAACGTAGAAAAAATTCATGTGTATGTTCTTAGGGTCACTGAGTCCGAATCCGAATCCGTAGTTTCTTTGACCTTACGCCTTTTCCTAGAGGTCATGTGATGGCCAAATACAGAAAAAAAATGTAGAAACAATCTGAAAAAATTCATGCACATGTTTTTGAGATCCCTGAGTCCTAACCCGACTCCCACTGCCTCCCAGAAAATAATTTTTATCAGATTGTTTTCTCTATTTGACCTTCAAATGACCTCTAGGAAAATACGCAAGGTCAAGCAAACTACGGATTTGGACTCAGGGACCTCATAAACATACGCATAAAGTTTTTCAGATTTTTCATAACTTTTCTTCTCTACTTGACCTTCAAATGACCTTGAATCTCATGTGATGAAGGTTAACTAACCCACTCATCGTAATCCCCGATAAAGACCATACCGCTCCAAGTGTTTTTTTAGATTAAATGTTTACCTGTGTTATGGCCCAGTACCGAGGGTGTAACAATACTTTGTGAAGGTTTATTGTATTCATAAACAATGAGAAGACTCCTAATTTTTTTTATTATGACATGGAGTTCCACCAATGACCGCAGTGCTTGCAGTGCCAATTAAAAAAAAAAAAAAAAAAAGACATGGAGTTTTACCCCATACTAAAATATGTCCAAGTTGCGGGTGTCCTATGTCATAGTATCGGGAGAAATTTCAGTTCTGTTGTAATAATGTGATTGAGTGTAAGGATCCCAAGAAAAAAAAATAAGAAAACGACGTGATAAAAAGATTGTCACGGTACAATAACATGGGGTTCGAGTCACACACATCTCAAAGGAAACTATCTGTTGTTTTGTAGCTCTTTGGATTTTGCTGAGGCCACCTAGACACCACCTTTTGTAAAGTAGTTTTTTTTTTTTTTTTTTTTTTTTTTTTTTTTTTTACGGCGCATCTACATCTAGGTCATTAGCGCCGACATCCAGGGTACAGCGAGGAATTTTACCAGCGAGCCGTGGGATGATAAAATTCCTGCCAGAGGTTGGGAATCGAACCCACCATCTCCCGCTTATGAATCCAAGGCGCTAGCCATTAGACCACGGGAGACCCCCTGTAAAGTAGTAAACAGTAGATTTACTGGTATCGGTATATTAAATGGAAAAAAAGGAAATTGTATTCTTTTCATAGGAAGTCATCTCATCGACAGGCTCAACTAGAAGATACAAATAATAAAAAAAATATTTTTTGAGATTAAATACCTCTACTAGATGATTTGATATTGCACTTCATTCCTTCAATCTTCACATTCATAGTCCAATTTTCATCTGAGATCAAAATATGTCACGATGAAAACATTTGGAAATTATTCTAATACTTGTGATGTATTACAATTCCTTAGAATCCTAGAAAGAAAGAAAAAAGCTTTGATGAATATTTAATATCAGAAAAAAAAAAGTTGGAAACAAGTCTGGCTCAGTGAACTGTACCATCATAGCACTTTTCCATTCTTATCCCTATTGTCATTTGGAAAGATTGGAATAGGAACAATTGATGGGCATGCAGCAATAAGGAGGCAGCTCCATTTTTTGGGATTTTCGGGTCAGAACATTATCATGGATTTAAAAACTATCCCTATCTACTGGTACAATAAGGAAGCAGCTCTCGTCACTTCAATAATGGACTCACAGCAACTAACCCGATGTAAGAGGTCCACTATTTACTTTCCATCTGCGTACAGCCATCCCCTGCTCTTAAAAACTGATAGATACAATGCCATAATAAGCCTCGCGCACAAATATGTCGAGCTAAATGAGATGCCGTTCTACAAAGCATTAAAATTTTTAGCTTCTTCAGCTACTCTGACGATGACTTGATAGAAACAGAGCAAGAATAAGACTGAATTTTGCATTAATTGATTATATGTTTGTATTTTACATTCTTTGTTTATTGTCATATGAGCTCCCTAAATTAAAAATGTGAATAAAAGCAAATTTTCAGCAGACTTTCTCCACCTTTTTACATTTGAATTAATCTATTAATTTTTAAATTATAGCACTTAATCCATTTGAAGTTAATAGATGATAGATTTTATTGTATTGGAGCAGAGGATAAACCCATTGATTTTCTAAAACCTGAAGCGGAATAAAAACTTGTATACAGGAAGTCAATATCTTAAATTTCTTTTATTAAGGAATCTTGTGACATTGCCAGCAAACTAACGATTTTCAACGTTTAAGTAGTAGATCCTCATTTGAGCTTAGTATTTAAGAAGTCGCAAATTGTCGGAACTCTAACCCCTTCAGAATAGCCTTTAATGCCTTAAATAAAGTATCGTATAAGATCATTTTTCAATATATTACCTTGTTAATGTAACGAATATGTTTGTTCACAAGTTTGCTCCAATTTTCATATTCGATAGTTTGACATGGTAGGGACTCTCTCTCTCTCTCTCTCTCTCTCTCTATATATATATATATATATATATATATATATACAGATGTTTAACAAAATAATTTAACAATTTACACAGGCTTGGTCAGTGTCCATCAGCCAACAAACACAAAGGTTTACTATCAAACCAATGGATTAGAAATAATAAAGGGATATGCCTGTCAATAACAAACACAAATTTATGCCTCACTATAAAATCCTTCTAAGAGAAAGAGTAAATGGTTTAGAGTTAATATAACAAAATGCCATGTAATCATTTAAAAATAACCAAAAATCAAAGGCTTCCTATCAAAATTTGCTAGACTATATCTTGAAATTTGAAGATTATGATAAAGATTTAAATTTTCCAAATATTGAAATAGCCTGGTAAAACTATCTAAATCTGGCTTAGGCACATGGTTTTGCTAGGAGATGCAAAAAGTAAAAAATGTAGACTCTAAAGCATGACCTTCCATTTTTTTAATTCTGAGTAAATAAGTTTCGACAAAATAAATTTTAAAACAAAACTGAAAATCCCTTTATTTTATAAGAATATATATCTTACAACGCAGGAGGAACAGGATATAATGACAGTGCCCCAGTCATTACAATTTTCTTCAATAATATAAATTAAATAATCAAATAGAATAAGAGATAAAAAGAATAACAATTTCTTTATAAATAGCAGATTTATTTACTCAATGTTGAATTTAGGAATTTAGTATTTAACAAACTTGAATATAAGGATTCATGAAGACTCAAAATAACATTGTTAATAAAATATTCAGAATGACAGGCAAATAGAATGGACTAAATCTGAAAACAAGTTAATACAGATTAGACAAGAGCCGGGTTGAACGAAAACCTCACAAGACAAAAACGTGACAAGAGCCGGGTTGAACGAAAACCTCACAAGACTGGAAGAAGTAGTATTAAAGAGGCTTAGAATTGGACATATGCTTACTGACTCACGGTCATCTCGTGCAAAGACAGACAGACCAAGAGATGTAAACAGTGAACGAGAAACTTAACCGGGAAACACATACTGATAGACAGTAGACAACTAGCAAAATACCAAATAACTTACTTGACTTAACATCACCAGGCAGCCCTTAGATCTACACTATTCTCCAACATTAAAATACAAAAAACATTTACTCTAAAATTTAATAAAACATCTAAACCTTAAATATAATTGAGTCTTAATTAAAGTCTTATACAAACAATCAAGCTTTAGATTGACATTTGTCCAGAACAGAAGTAAAATAGTATCTGTATTAATTATTATTTTGAGGTATTTTTTTTTTTTTGTTTAATATTATCTTATTATTTTTTCAATGCGATAAAACCGTTAAAAGAGACAATCACAAAAGTTCCGGGACTCAAACAAATAAATAATATAAAATTCTATGATTGAGAACTGGAGCCTAGAATAATGACTTACCACTATAGTGAAACATAATATTGGTTATGCATAACAAGTTATAAGATAATCTAGTCTACTGAATTAGTCTAACTAAAAGAATTATCAGAAATAACTGTCTTATATTAGAAATTGTAGCATGAACTCAAAGCATTAAATTTAAAAGAGAATTGAAAGACTCAAAGTTTAAACAAGCCAACAATATTTAAATAAAAAAAACTGAATTTGTTGAACAAAATGATCACCAATAAATTATAATTAATAATAAATAAATAAAATCCTTAATTCATATAAAGAATATCAGCTTTGAGAAACCAACTAAGTAATACTTTTCTGTTTACTGAAGGAAGCAATAAAAAACAATCTTTGTTAAAGCAGCAAATAAATAAACCTAAGAAAAGAGAACTTAATATTTAATTTAGAGGAAATAGAATACTATTTCCACTAAATTTACTTTATAATTAAATTACAAATTCTCTAAGATAATTTTTCAAGGAAAGGAACAAATAATGAAGAATAAGTAATTTTGTCTCTAAGTCAAAATTAATTTTGATACTGAATTCAAATGTATAAAAGTTTATACTGAAAAATAATGTGGCAAAGATATTTAGTGACTGTTTTAAGAAATAAGCGATTATACAGAAGATAAGAATTAAACATATTTTGAGTTACATTTTGTCTTTCGTATCTACAAGAGTGGCATTCTTCAGAAACACCTTAATATTGTTATTAGGTAAAATAGCAGAATATAGGATTGGCCTACATACCTTGCTATGACTAGTAACACATCAATCTAATTAAAAAATAAAGAAGTGAAATGTGTAATATACGCAAATACGAGTACAAAAGTTGAAGGATTCTTTCTGTAAACTTCAATTGACTGACACTTGTGAATTTGAAAATCTACTTAAAAGAACAATACACTTATAAAATTATACTTTAATTGTATCAAGTTAAATTGTCTTGGATAAAATAAAAGTGCGATAAAATATAAACTATTGTTCTTAACAATTTTTGATAATCCCGAAATACTCATGTGCTGCGCTCATTGGTCATAAAAGTAACTATAGGCTAAGGTGAAAAAAATCAGATAAATTGTTATCACATGATTATAAAAACGAGTTATTTTACAAAGCGTTACATTTATAATTACGAAAATATTTCTATTAATAATACCCTTTAGTCGGATTTTTTATCTTCGATATGTCATATTGTTTAATCCCAAATCAGATCACCTTTCGACTGACTTGCCTTACGGTTCATGTCCAGAATGTGACATGGCGTCTGGGATGAAAGTTTGTCATTAAATACCCTTATATATGTTGTATCCATGATATTACTAATTCGGGAGGGCTTGTATTGAAGCCGCTCACTTTTCTAAGAGACCTGCATTGATGGTAATGCATGCTAGGAAAACTCAACGGATCGGCGATGGGTATATATACTTTGTTCATATTAAGTGTTTGCTTGGTACAACCTCTTATCGCCATATTCAGAAAAATACATATTGATGTCCCCAAGGTTTTTATTTACTAATTGAAGCTTATTGTTTCAGGTATTTTGAAAAACACCAGACCCATCCGTACCAGGTAATACTTCTTTACGAAATCTCTTCTCGGGCAAAGTTGAAAAAAAAAAAAAATTAACGTTAGCAAATGTATACAAAAACTGGCTTCTTTGCCGAATTAACCGCCGATTTTTTGAGTTTTTTGTTTTGTTTCGGTTTTCATTACTTTGCTTAACTATTTGTTTTGTTGTAAGAAATCTTAAATTAACATTGACAATGATTCTTATTTTATATTGTCATGTTTTTAGTAAATAAATACTGAATGTTTGACTTGAAAAGATATACTTATATTTGAACATAGTTAATTTCAACTCTCTACATGCTTGTAAAAAAAATATTGACTTTTTACTTGTATGTATATATGGTTATATACATTTTTTTGTTACTATAATGAACTTTTTCCTGTTCAGGAATAATTTTGCTGCAATGACCCCAAATAACTTTTGATTCATTATTTACTTAAGAAGACACTTAAACATTACAATTTTTTATTTCCAGAATTCCAAATACAGCTCCAAAGGTAACTATGAAAGGGACAGAATGCGAGAGCGGGATTCTCCCAATGGAAATTCTTATAGATCGGATAGCCCAGAATGCGACAGTCCGAGGGACAGAGGTTCCTCTTATCACAGCAAGTCCCTGTACGTGTCGAAAACCCGTGAAAAGGAGAGGGAGAACAGAGACTATAAAAATAGGGAAAAATATTCAGGTATTCTAATCTGTTCTAAAAACTAATGTTTATGTTGGTATATACATGTTAATATACAATCTTTCCTTATCTTTACTGCTTTCAGTAATCTCGTTTGTGAGGCTTATTAACTGAGTTTTTTAAATTTATATTATTGGTTTCACTTAAAACAGAAGTTTTCCACTAACTTATCATTTATGTATATAGAAATTAAAAGTTGTATGATGAAAGATTAAACATATCAAAGCAATTAATTTTTTAATTATTTTGCAAATTAACATTCAAACACTTTGATAACAATTAGAAGGCTTCAAGTTCGTTTCATTGTGGTTCAAGTAATTTTTTCAAAATTTGTATTGCTTGATTTTTGTTTATCCTAAAATCTGTGTAACCAATGAGTATTTAAACTAAGAATGCATTATCTTTAACTGTGGTTGACTCAGTAACTTTATTAACATATAAATCAATTGAAAACACTTTTGAAAAATGATAACCTCTGTTAAACGAATTGGTATAGTTGAATTGAATTGTTATTTTACTGTGAAATGTTTTATTTTGACTTTAAAATACTAATGTTTCACTTAACTTATAGACTGTGTCAGATCTCCGAAAGAAAAAAGGATGCGGGAGTCAAGAGATACGGAGCATAGGACAAATCATGATAGGAACAGCACAGAAGTACGTTTTTATTATCTTACTGTTTATGATGATTATTTCCTTAAAATGTTAAATAACTGACCACTAACTTCCTAAAGTGATCTATAAACTTATCAAGTTCTAAAAATAAAGCTGATTAAATTAAAAGAATGTGTACTTATTCATGTTGTTGTTGAAGCATTTTATTGTTCCTTCTAATGCTCTCCTTTAAATCACATTAATTATTATAGTTAATTTTTTACACAACCTTCTTAATTCGTATACATTTAAGTATTATGCACTAATAACATCCCTAAGTAGACCGTCGATGGACATTATTCAGTGGTGTAAAATATCCTAAGTTTTTGAGTTTGTCCATTCAAAAACAATATTGTAAAACAACTTTCTATTCTACATCAAAATTTTAATATAACTTGTAATGTTAGAATTTGTACAGGTCCTTACATTATATAGATTGATTTGTTAGTTTATGTAGAAAAGTTTTGATGATTTCATTAATCTATATTTTCTTCCAGAAGAATGAATCACATGCATTGAAAGTATCTCAGAATTCTTCACGTGAAACATCCCAAAGGAAAATTAGTACTACCTGTCAGGTTAGCAATTTGTTTATCTAGCTTATTACTATTTTTTTCTCAATCTTCACTATTTATTCAGGGTGAACTTAATAGATCATTTAATTAAGTTCATTAAGGATTCAATTGTCTTTTCAATTGAAAGGATTATTGATATTCTCAGCTATAACCCTTACATTACCTACCTTCAAAATATAACCTGCCTTTCTATGTATGTGTGATTTGTAACACATATATCATATATTTTTTCTCCCTTTTATTTTGTTATTGTTAGCTCACTTGCTCTTAGTTGTTTCATAAATATAAGTTTTATTTAATTTAAGAGATAATATATTTTTCTGAAACAAGCCCTTCGCAATGTTACAGCTCAAAACTGTAGTGAAAAATAAATATGTTTATATGCATATGTATATATGCAATGTACTGTGTACAAGCAGCCCACTCATAAATAAATTAAAAGGAAAGAAGATCTTATCAAGCCAGAGCATCATGCATATAATCTCTCAAGAAAATCATCTATTTTAACAAAGTAAAGATCTTTAATTGCTGCAGAGATTACCAAGATAGAGATCGCTTGGGTTCTGGCTTACTAAATAAAACTCAGCTCAAACCTAGCGGCTTAATATTAATAAAACCGATTTAGATAGTGACATCTACATTTCTTGAGATAAATTAGCGTAATTTATTCAATCCTTGTAATGTTTTTATATATATCTTATTATGCATTGCTTAACAAACTGTTCATAAATAGTTTAGCATTTACTCTCAAATCTTTGAAAAATAGGTTATTCTAGCTGGAGTACCCGTCATTAGGGCTTTACAAGGAAAATTTAAGAATGTCTGACATTTTGTTGTAAACCCTACAGTATGACACATTTGTTTAAGGGTGGATTTGTGTTTTTAACGTTTGAAATGGAAAGATTCAAGACAACGTACAGACCAAATCTTTATTTTATTAATATAGATGGAATTCCTAGTTTCATATGATTAAATTAATTATTCAATAGAAACAATATGATTTTGTAAAGCATGCTTCAAAACAATTAGTATTTGTATGTTAAGTTTTCTCCGGAGGGTAGAAAAGCAGAGTGGCGGCGTGGTGTTCTCCCACGATTGTCCTCAAAGTCCTTTATCTTCTAATACTCAGTGCTACGTAACGCAGGACAAATTCTCTAAATGTTTATTTTAAAATGATTTTTTATTACTACTGGAAAGCCTTTCTTAAACAAAATTTTACCATGTCAAATAAACTAGCTAGAGGTTATACAGTTTAATCTCAGATCAAATGAATATTAAATTTAATGACGGTATAAAAATCCGTTTTGTCTGGAATGAAAAAAAGAATTTTCCAGGCAGCTAGGCGTATTAACTTACCGTAAGAAATATCATTAAAGAAAATGAAGATATTGATTAGAGTGATAAAATTTGTTTTGAAACTCCAGCTGAGATACAGCCTGAAAATAAAATGAAATTAAATGTTGATAACTTGGATAAAAAAGCTCTCTTGTCCAGGCTTGTAAAAATCCCTGAGGGTTGAACCTGTTTAAAGAGTCTGATCCATGCTTCACAATCTTGTACCAGCTGATTATATCTGTTGTAGTCCATTCCTCTTCTATTGTAAGCCTCTCTGAATACTTCATCCCTTCATCCCCCCCCTTACTTTCTTCCGATCTCGATGCATATATTATTTTAGCCATTCTGCATTCTTTTGATGGGGCTAAACCTGTAAAGCCCCTGATAGTATTTTCTTTTTCTATTTCTAACTTGTTCTATATCTCTTCGTGTACCTCCCTCTATTATTCTCAGGTACCACATTTCTATAGCTTGGCCTTGGCTTCTGTGCTTGAGTTAATAATCCAGGATTTAACGGCATAAATTAGCTTGGGTATAAATAGTTTTTTAAACCGTTGTTTTTGAGTGAAACATACATAAGTCTGCTTTGATCGGATGAGAGCATTTGTTGGCGAGTCGGGTTCTTATCCAATTTGCAGTGTTTTCCCTAACCAACCGTTGTTGTTCAGATTTATCCCAAATACTTGAAACTTCATATGTTCCATTCCTGAAGGGTAAAAAGATTGGAAGTAATACTCTGTTTAAATATAGACACAAGCATAAAGAACCTTTCAAGTTCTCATACCTTCAGAAAAAACAGTAATTATTCAAATAATATACATTAAATATCTAAACCATATAAGATCTGATTACAAATTTACTTGGAGTGCCTTTATAGACAGAAGTGTGTTTGAAATTGATTGGTTATTGTTATTACATTATAATATCTCTTTTGCTATACTAAAATCATTTTCTATTTATGTAAGTATATAATTATACATATATTTTTGCCACAGTAATGGGATCATTTTATCTAACATCACTTATATTTCTATTTTTCTTCAGCAAGAGAAAAGGGAAGAAAGAGATAGGGTGGTACGATGTGGTGATTGGTCTGAGCATTTAAGTTCCTCTGGAAAGAAGTATTATTATAACTGCAAAACAGAAGTATCGCAGTGGGAGAAACCTCGGGAATGGATGGAGCCTAGACCACCTCCTCCTCAAGCCCAAAGACATCCATATCCACCTTTACAACAAAACCGAACAGGTAAGAACTAGTTTCGCCTTAAAATATCTTTCAATTTATTAAAACGTTCTCTTAATTCATATTGTGACTATTTTGGTAATTTAGATTCTATAATTAATTACAGTTGGTATTGATACAGCTTTCTCAAGCATTATTAATTTATTAACCTTGAGCGGATTAATTATAAATGATAAGAATCTTAGTTTGTCTACAAAGTGATTCACATTATGAAGAAAACCCTATGCATTCCATTTTTTTAATTCATACTCATTTGAGCACGGTTCCTCCCTCCCTCCATAGGAAGAAACCCAGCTTATAAGGTTGACCTCATGATGCAATCCAGAAGTGCCAACTAGAAAATTTTACGTTTCATACCCCTAGAGAATGAAAATAACGGTGATTCAAATTTGTATATATATTGTAAAGATTTTATTTTTATAAAAAGAATGAAAAATTTTTAATTACTTTAATAAGTTTTATTTTATTAAATTGATTTAATCTCAGGGATAGAAGTTCCGAGTGAATGAATAATATAATATTTATTTTCAGACAATTCTGAAATACAAAACAGCATTAAAATACATACAAATAATAATAAAAGAATTAACAATTACAAAAAAATAATTTCACCTCTGAACCAACTCACCTCCAATAAAACCCCAATACACTGCGCTTCCGTAATTCCTTCTTCAAGGTGATACGCTTTCGCTTTCTTGCTAGGTCTCATGCATAGAATGGATATCTGATGTTCCGGACTCCGCCGTTTTCTCAAACCGTCCTTTATTATAGACAGCAAGACTCTACGACTGCTAGGAATAGACTTGACTCCGTACTCCTCGGAGGATAGCTATAGACTGACTTGACTCCAAGGCTGCTACCAATAGACTGCCTGCTTTTTAGCGGGAAAGTTTGGCGTCCTTTTTTTTCAACTTCTGCATTATGTTGGTTCATATATAAAAATAATAATTATATTTTTGTAATACCAAATAATTAATTTATTATAATCTGAATGTACATTTAATATGTATATATTGTACATCAGTATTGTCCAAAAATATTATTAATTTAAAGCGTATACAATACGATGTTATTTGTATATATGGTTTGTGATTTGCGCGGGCTTTTCAAACTATCGATGGTTATTTGAATTTAAAAATATTTTCGAGAATGTAATATATCATTACAATATATATATATATATATATATATATATATATATATATATATATATATATATAGGGTAGGTGGGGGCAAAACTCCGCAGTTTGGACTTTTTGGGGTATTGTGACTAGTATTCTGTTTTAAATTGTAAATTAAAGCATGGATAATATAAAGGGGTGTCTTAGCTATAAATATGGGCGGGTTTGAGCGTGTATTGAGGAAGTACTTCCGTTTTTTCGAAACAGTTCCTTTGCGGGGTTTTGCCCCATCAAGTGGGGCAAAAACCTACACTGCGGGTTTATGCCCCATCTTTAACAAAATAAAATGAAAAATACGGAACACAGCGAAAAACTGTCAAAAGGTTCTTTTTATTATTCTGGTACAGGCTTTGAAAGATCAGAACGTCGTTTAATATCACAGATATTTGTATAAAAAAACAAATTTGAGACTGCCTGAAGCCTATCATCCTTGCGACACGTGTTTTGCGAGGACCGCATAATGACAAATGGTTTCTTATCATGAAACTACGTGCAAAGTCTTTCTCTGTCAGTTTAGTAGTCGTTGAGAACGGATGCTAATCAAACCTTATTCCTCAGCTGCTTGAAGACTGGAGAACCGCACGCGGGGATTTGCCCCTTTCACACTGCGGGTTCTTGCCCCATATGTTATTCACCCGCCCCCATATGTTGTTCAGTGATGCCCAAATTTTCACAGAAACGTAACCTTCAACTTAGGCTATGGGAAACACTTGCTAACGTATGCTTATTCGTAATCTATTCAGGTTTATTAAATAACAATACGTTGATCCAGTGAAACTTGAATTAAAGTTTTTAAAATATTACATAAAAACATGTAAAAATCAACTTTTCTCATTATCTCGTTAGATAACACACCGAGCGTCACCAAACTTTACTCACGACCCGATCTTCTGGAGACAGACCTGCCATCTAGTAGCTATCTAAAAAATTATAGATAGCTTACTTAAAAAAACGCGTGCGGGGTTTTGCCCCATGCGGGTTTTTGCTCCCACCTACCCTATATATATTTCTGTTCACGTTATGATTTTGATGACATTTGTTACAAAAATCTTTCATCTAATTTGAAAGATTAAGCTCGTTAACCAGCAGAATCCGCCCACCGGAACATGGTTTTTGGAGCGAATGTCGCGCGAAAAAAATCGTTCCGCTTACTTCATATGCTTGCAAGCACTCGTTTTATAGGCTTCTTGGCCTAGGAAAACGAATGAAACCATTTTTAAGGCGATAACTTTAACCGTTTTCGAAAAAAATCGAAATTGAATAATGTTCTTGGTTGGGGTATTTAGAATTGTGGGATTCAGTTAAAATATTTTCTGCATGATTGACATTCATATAAACAATGATGTTTAAATTTTGGTTTCGTTTGGAGTTAAGGAAGGATTAGAATAAAACTTTTTATTAATAGACATAAAAAGTTTTGGGAACTTCGTATATTTTCCTTAATATCTCGAAAACAGTTGAGGAAACGTGGTAAGTGTATAGAAACCATTCGTAAGCTTATCAAATTCTCTACAAAAAAGGTTCTGAAGCAATTTTCGATTAGACGATGTCAATCGGAGAAGTGCTTAAAACTTCAAATGTGTTTTGTTCTTTTAAACGGGTTTTCGTAGTTGTTTTTGTTTTAAATTGCATTTATTTAAAGAAATAGTATTATAGTAGAAGAAGTTAAGAAAATTAGAAACATTTTGATATTTGATACTGTGAAATAACTATTTCTAGTTTGTAGCAGTGGGGTTGGCCAATCCAGCTGTAGAGTGGGATTCCAGGTAAAAGGGTACGCTGGCCCTTTGTAACGGGCCATAAAAGAATTTCACAAAAGGTCGCACCAAAATAATAACTGTTTCTATTTCAATCTTTCCAAATGACACTAGGGATAAGAACGGAACCGCACTAAGATGACACAGTTCCTGCGTGTCAGACTTTTTTTTTTATTTATGGATTTTTTTTTATTTTATTTTTAGTTCCAGTATTGGAGAAACATTCCGTTAATAGTCGAAAGACTGTAGCCGTGGGGAGTGTTGGCCGACCTGATAAACTGCCACCGACCACTAGTAGCAGTGGCTATTGGCCTGGGGTGCATCATGATTCTTTAGCGACCAGCAAACCTACAACTGAACTCCCTAACAATTCAGGTAAACATATCTTCTACATCTTATTTAAATTTGTTTTATTACTATTTGTTTTGAAAACATATTATTATCCAACCTAGAGTTGTTCCAATTAGTATATTGTTCATTTTAGCCAGCAGAACATTAGGTCTCTGAGGGATTAATCTTATAAAATATTTTATAATTTTTTTTCAGAGACTTAAACAGTCAGAAACAATGCCAATTCAGATTTTACTTCAGGCCTCATTTTCTGAAAAAGGCTCCTGTATGGATGCACATTTTTAATAAATTTCCCATACTGATGAGTTTTGCCATCATTAATGTGGGCACACACCAGAGAAAGTACAACGGGTTAAGCTTTTTTTTTTTTCCTCTGATACCCAAAAATATTTTTGCTGTAGGATAAAAATAAAAATTATCTACTACTGTGACATCTTCAAAATTGAACCATTTTTGATAAATACCAAGTCCAATTAAGAGTGGAATCGAAAGTTCAATAGTTTCTTAATTTTCCTTCTAGAATGGTCAAATTAGTTATTTTGTTAAGATGATCTCAGCCAGAGATAAGCAACCCGCAGTTTTATCTTATAAATTCTTTGTTTAGGCCTATGCTACTGTTATTTATTTGTTGTACTTCTATTTATAGAGGTAGTAAAATTCAAATTAACTACAATTTACCATCCTTTCTTTGCCAAAATAAATGAGACTTATTTAAGGGCAGTCACTTAATTTTTAGGCTATGAACCTAAGAATTTATATGAATATTGAATGTTTTTAGGTGGTGTTGATGGGCAGACTACTGACATGGAAATCTGTTCTGGAGACAGTACACCTACATCTGAAACAAGTGGCGGACCTCAAGAAGGAGCTAATGCGCCAGGACCACCTCAACAGCCACTACATGTAGAGACCATTGGCCTCTCGGTAGACCCTGGACCTCCCACCCCTACTCACTCAGAGACACAAGACTGTACTGATGCAAGAAAGTGTAAGTTTCTACGTTTCTTTGAGTATTAATTTTTTTTTTTTTTTTTTTTTTTTTTTTTTTTTTTTTTTTTTTTCTAACTAAAACCTTATACTCTACAAGGGGAGACTGCACTTAATATTTAAGTAGAAAATCAAAGTCACTTTATTAATGATAATCAAGTGATAAAATCACTCTATTAGTGATTAATTTTTAAGATATAATTTAGAATTATGTTTTTGGGGGTTAGAGCGTTGTTTAACTACCAAGGGTTTGCTCCACAAACCTGTTTTATTCCATTTCATTCCGGAAGTGGTGCTTCCAGCCTCTTCTAGATATATTTCTAGGAACCCTTTTCCACCAAAGGTTTTCGTCTTGGTTGTCTTAATGTATTTATCAGAACACAGGGCATATCATTTGTCAGAATCACTTTTGTAGAGGCATCTAGACCTCAAAGGGAGTACTCTTCATGTATCTTTTCTAGCAGATTTAATCGCAGGGAAATGTAATCAGATTGTCTGACTCCATTGGGTCCAGGTAATGAATGAGAGGCAAATGCAAAGATTGTTTTCTCTCATGCTGTAATGGAGAGCTTGAGCAGTTTGATGGGAGCTTCAGATTTTTATTCTGGAAAGAGCAATGAAACATTGTTTCTAAAATTTGGTGAATCTCAAAAGGAAGCATGACAACTTATTTTTCGGGTGTGTATCTATTGGGTTGGGAGAGGAGGAGCGATGCTAAGAATTGTGATCTTCATTAATTTATTTGGATAAGACATGATTGTCTGAAATCAAGTAACCCTTGTTTCCTTGTTGCTTTCTATGTGAATTCCCCAAACTCATACAAATAATGGTCTAAAACAATTACTATTAGTAACTCTGTTACCAGTTTATTAAAAGAGAAGAAAATGATTACCCCCATTCCATCTTTTAGCCTTGAAAATATTTCTTCCAGAATTCTGTTTAACATTTTGTCCCTTAGCTATTAACATCCTGAGATATGATGATGCATGAGACTGCTAGTTATCTTTTGTGCGCATGTTCTAGTTATTTGATTTATCCGTTGACAAGTATTTTAAGCAGAAAATACACCCCATTGGGGAACAAGCAAAAACAAAGTTGAGGTTTACCAAAACACATTGTCAATCAGTTTTTTGTTCGAGGTACATCATAACAAAACTAAACACCAACTCATTTAAATTCCCCATGCTTTAAATTTTGTATTTCTAAATTTGCCATTGGTACTGGCCTAAAAAGTGCCTGTCAATTATAAGCACAACTCTAAAAAATGTAAAACTGAAAACCTGGTTTAGTTTTACTAGACACCTTGCAAGAGCTCCTAGAGATTTTTACAAATTATTGAAGGCTGGGTATACCTTGTTGGCAGTTTTTCCTTTAGCGACTTAGAAAAACACAGTTGGAAACACTTTTTTGATTGGATTTTGTATCTAATATATGAAACGGGTGAATTTCTTTGCAATGTTCCGGTAAAACCTTAATTTAATTTGTACAGATTTCCCTTTGTACCCAGAAAAATCGTTGTATTACAATAGAATCTGGGAAATGAAATCTGGCGCTTTACATGTTGTGATAACTAGTAATAAAGGAGGTTAACTATCTAAGTGGCTAATCAATAATATTGTCATTACTCTTAACTCTGTGGTTTATTTAATCAGCTGTTTTTTTTTTTCTTTACGCTCATTAAATATTGTGTATAAAGTATTATTTTTTTCTAAAATGAGTAGTTATTTTAAGGTCATTAGTAGAACAAGTTGTCCCTTCTGATAGGTTATCTCTTGCAGTGACAAGCCCACCAAGCAGCCTCCTTAGTGCTGGGACTGCGCTGGCAGGACTGAGGCCTCAGGCGCCTAACCTCACACCATCCCTAGCCAACCACTACAGGGACGATCTCGTCAATCATGTGAGGGGTTGGCCTGCGGATCTTTTAGAAAAACAGGTACAACTATATTTATCATTTACAATCAAATTTTGTAATAGCTTTACTTTTCCAGCATTTCATGAGATTTTCACAAAACTCTCATGGGATAGTTTTTTTTTTAATTTACACTTATATTTTATGCTAATAGAATTTTGTGAAATTTTATCTCTACTCACTTACTTTTCACATGATTATGATTTCACCTAACAAGGTTCTAGCAGGTCATTTTCAAAGAATTTGTTAAAATAATATCTACTATATAATACGAGAGGGGCCAAAATAAAAACAGAAATTTTGATATAATTCCTTTATTTTTGAATATTTTTACTGGCTGATTGTTAATCCACATTTCTCCAATTTTAAATCATTTAAACTACTTGTAGACATGAATTCTACTTAAATCAGTATCTCCATAAGCTTGTGTGCTAGTATTAAGCATTACAAGGTTTACCCATGGGTGTCTTCCCCAACAAGAAACACAATTTCTGTGTTCTGATTGTTCTTAGCCATCAGGAATCGAACCCACTGTCTTAAGGGAGCCATACACGAGCGGGATTTCCTCAAAGTTCGGCCTGAACAGTCCAATCCTTGAAAAAATCCTGTACGTGTGTGGCGGTATCCTGTGGGCCGCGCTAGGTAGGAGAGATCCGGAAATTTTGAACAAAATTCATTCTTTTCCGCCTTGAGGGAATCAGGCCGCACTTTCCCAGTCTGTCCGGCTGCGTGTTGACAGTACACCTGAGGATCTCTTTGAGGAAATCCTCTCAGTGTGTGGTGGAGGCCACAAATATTGAAGTAGTCATTTTACCATAAAAGCATTAAAACTATTTCAAATCGGTTTACTCTGTAACTAAAGGAGATCAATTTACTGGCACAAGGAGAGGTATACCTTTATTTAAAAATAAACTGGAAAAGAAAAATTATACAGTTTTTATGATTAGAGAGAAATACATTTATGTTAATTTTTAAGCATAAAAGCAACCATTTCATCTATTATTTTTCAATTCTTTCTTCAAAGGAAATTTTTTTTTTTAATTAAGAGATTTTTTTTTTCAAAATGGCTGATTTGTATTTTAGGCACAAAAAATGAGTGAAGAAGCTCATAGCCTGGGAAGTTTGTGTACACGTGTATCGGCCGAACTTAAGTGTGCACGATCTGTAGTTAGGTTGACTGAGATTCAGGCTACTCTTCAAGAGCAGAGGTACGTCTTTATCATTTATCTATGTATAATTAAGAGGTTTATATTTACATAAAAGTACTACACTGTTCTTTTTCAATATATATTTTTTTTTAATAGACTTATTTTTTTCGAAGCTTCAATGAACCCCACAGTTTATGATCACTTAGCCTGTGTCGTATAATTTGGTTTGTTGTCAATTAACAGATTTGTTTACCCTTTTATTTAATTCTTTCTTAGGGGTGTATTCTTCATCAGACCGTTGTCTGTATTTGGTGATTTCTCGAAAACGAACTTACTCTTCAAGTATAGTATCAATATTATTTTTGAAGATTTTATAGCCTTTTTTTTCAAGAAGCCTTGTTAATAGAAATAATAAGTGTTTTCTTATTTATCATTTTCATGGAGACCTTTTTTTGGTGCTTCATTGCATCGCCATCTTTAGACTAAATTGGATGCCAAGCGATCGTCAAATCTAGAAGTCTTATGATTATTCACTCTCTGGGGCTGATGACTCTTGGTTAACAATTACCAAGAAATTGATGACCCAGTGAGTCATCAAAACCACTAACATTATAGAAATTATACACATGAAGACATCATTTATTTTCTTTAAATAAGAGCTAGGGGTATAATAATGTAAGCTTAGGGGGAAGGAGTTTAATATAGATGTTCTATCGATATAGATGGTGTGGATATCGTACTACAAACATGTAGATAGTTAATTCAAACATTTTTATTAAAGTTAAGGATACTTTTTTTCAATTTTTGAGATGAAAATAGTTCTTTTTCTGTTTTTTCTTTAAATTTTACTCTTTAGGAGTGCTTATGTGATGGCTGATACAAGGGACTTAAACTATTATGATAATCCTGATAGAAGGACATGGAGTTCGAGTAGACACGAATAAATTCTATTTAATGAATCATGATGCTTCACTTAATTGTCGAATGAATTTCGGGGTATTATGTTTTTACAACCCAATAAATAAAGGTAACAACAAAATGTGCTTATTACAAAGTCATGTTTTAATCATATCATATTTAGTGATGATATTCCGTAATATTTTCATATGCCTGAGTGAATTAACAATTTTTTTTTTTGTATATGGCTTCTTTGTTTGGAAGTCCTTTAATTATTGCCTTATTTGCTAGATGTAAGAACTACGTGTCTACTTATATTGATCATTCCTATCACAGGTTATTTCTGTTTATGGATGTCGTCGTTAATGGCCCAGATGTCAGTGCGCCATAGAAAAAAAAATTATGTAACATGTGGGGCAGTTGAATACAGGAGGTTGCAATGAAAATTAACTTAATTTATTTAGGCCCAATCCCCTCAAAAACAATAGAATTATTGACATTTCTTTTTTACTTTTGCAAGATCATTCGTTGACTTAAACTCCAATAAGGCATCCATATTTTTTTTTATTAGGGCGCACCGATGACAGTGGCCATTAGCACCAGCACACACGCTCTATGAAATTGTAGCTTTTCACTGTTTGTAATTACCAAGAATAGAAGGTTCAGCCATTTCACGATGGATGGTGAATATCTGATAGAACATGTCTTTTTTTGTAAAATGGAACTTAGAATCTGACAAAAATCTGAGGATGTAGGTTAAGTGATCAATAGATAAAGTGTTTAACTTTTGAGGAATAGGATGGGAGGAGGCTTAGTAATGGTGGAGGTGTGGATTACGTTCAATCAAGGTTTCTAATAATAAGTAGGTCAAGGAAAGGTAGTTTGATTCAATTTCAGAAGTGAATTTCATAGGAGGATTGTAAGAACTGAAGAGAGGAAAAGATCATTAACATGTTTTTTTAGGAAGAGGATAATATTACGTTTTCAAATCATTAATTCTAGAAAAGTCAACTTCCCTTGCTGGGGTTTGAATCCTGTCCTCCATGCTGACATTTTAACCAAATAGGCTGTCAGGCTTGGTATCATAGCAAGACAAATTAAGTCCTCTAATGGAGCCAAATCTACAGATAGACAACTTCCACAGAAAGCAAGAAGCCAAATCTACAGATAGCAAGAAAGTTTTACTGCCTTCTAGGTCTTCAGTTAGGATTTAAATTCATTATACCACTGTATATTATAAAACAGATGTTATTAAGGATCTTCAGTTAGAATGAGGTTGATCAGGTCACCTTGAATCTCATAGAAGGTGAAATTGTTATATTGGAAGCAAGACTTATACCTGAGACTTGGTTAAACTGCTCATCTTGGAATAGGAGGCGACCAGATTTTCTGCGGAAGATTAAGAGTGATCCCAAGTTGTTGGACTAGTTTGGTTTGAGATATTACTGAAGATCAATTGTCAGCTATTTGAAGGGCGTGTTAAAAGAATATTGAGCTCAAATGAATTATCATTAGGAGTGCATTTTGGACTTAATAGAAAGAGGCAATGGACTTCATCCATTACTATAAAATCCTTGGAATTCCTAATATTTCTTTTAAAAAATCTTTAGTTGTTGTATAGGTAAATTGTTCTTTAATTTTTTCTATTATTAACTAATACTTCATTTTTTGTTTCAGGGTATTGTTTCTTCGCCAGCAAATCAAGAACCTCGAAGAACTAAAATCTCAAAATTCATTTATGGCTGATGAGCCTTAGTTGAACTTCCACATCTTGATCTCTTGAGTTTTAATAGACATTCGATGGCCTGGCCACAAGATAAAAAAAGAGAAAAGTGTGGTTGTCACTCCCAGTCGCCATTATAATAGAAATATTATTTATTAAATTGGACACCAAATGACTTAAGCTGTGTAAATAGTGCAAATGAAGATAATGAAAATATAAATCTTGTATAGACAATTATATTTTGTTATTTAAAATTTGGGATGAAACGATAAGTTATAAGTGTTAAAAGTTTTGACTCAAATTATAAATTTTACAGTGTTTTTAATTATTTAAAGTGAGAGCTCTCTTTAAAGTGAAATTTTTAAAGGGCTTGCACTACATTAAGTGAAACGGAGACTCTTGAATTGTTTTTACTCATTCTAACAATTCATGTCGGTTTTGTAAATAGTAACGTACATTTAGAAAACGGCGTAGGTGTAATGAAAACCTGTATGATTATAAGTAACAAAAAGTTTATATATTTAAATACACCATCGTTTTATTTAATTTGTCGATGTAGAATGCATTTACAATGAGTTAATTTGTAAATTTAGCTATAAGTTAGAAAGAAAGGATGAATGAATTGAATATATATATCTACATGTACGTATGTTTGGGTTTGTATATATTTGAGTATATATACACACTCATACATAAATAAAAGAAACTAATTTTTAAATCTTCTTTAAAACTGTTTCCTATAAAAATTAAATTCTTAATAGGCCTTGTTGTTTTGTTTCACTTGCCATTATTTCTTTTTTTATATATAAAAAAAGCTTTTAAAACTGTTTCTGAATTTTTGAAATGTCTCTTGGATGGAGGCTCAAATTTTTGAAATATCTGTGTTATTCACTACTGTGTAGATCGCGTATCATTGTAATAAATTTTTATTTTATAAAACCTAGTCTAATTTTTTTCACTACTGTTCATGGTCGTTGTCTTGTTTTCCTTAATTTTATTGCATTGTTATAATAAGTTTCTTTCGAAGAAAAATATATATTTGAATGATTTAGATTAACACAAATGATATACATTCTTATCCTATTCCATTTTTTCTACAATTATTTATAATGATGTTACAATTGCCAAAGGAAAAAATGTAGGGATAATAAAATAGGAAAATAAACTTTGATATATTGACATCATTCCCATTTATTGTAGATAATACCCTCCAATATCAGTGCCACTATGTTAAGAATTCTCAACAATGTACAATTTAGAGGAAAATGATATCAATTTTATAAGTGTACAAATTAAAAGTTTCAAACAAATTATCATCCTCAACAACTCTGAATATTTATATACAAGCAATGTAATAAAACTTTTTTCACAATTTATACAACTCGAGTTCACAAGGAATCCATATAAAAAAAAATCCATTAGTTTTAAGACATGTAAATAAATAAAACATCTATGGAAAGCCTTTGATTTGTTTTCTTCTTTAAAAATAAGAAAAAAAAAGAGGGACTAGATTGATAATTACTTTATTTCAAAGATAATCGAGCATCATTTTGCCCATTGAGTTTTGTCGGGCTGTACCTAAACAACGTACTAGAACCTCGTGTCAGTTGTCCTGTTGAATGTAAATGACGCCAGCAATGAGTCCAGCTTTCATAAAGGGGCATCTGTGGTGGTTTTCCAGCAGCCAAGCTAAAAACAAGAAATTATTTATTACAAGATTGGGACCATTGTTATCAATTAGTCATTTTCAAAGAAGTGGAATGCCCTATATTTAAAACTCTCCAAATCGTTACTGAACGTGTTAATATGATGAACATGTTTCACATCGTCTGATGCCTCTTTAGTGGCAATTATTATAAATACATATCATTTTAGCCCTAACCTAGGATGACCTTTCCCAGGTAGGGCCATGTCTGTGCTAATAAAATAAATATGGCCAGTTCCAAGTTTAGAATCAATACTTTTATGGTTAAAAATTGATTTCCAGAGGATTATATAATAAGGATATAATTTGTCACTTGGCTGTGGACGGGTAGGGGAAGATGCAGGCGCCTCTAGCCAATGACGGCCTTGCTGGGTTGCTACTCCTCCCTCTCCTAGTCCTGCACCTAGGCAGAGTGGGGGCTGGGAGGGTTGTAGAACTAGCAACATCGAGGCCCCTTTATGCTTTCCCTAAAAGTTATACCTCTCACACTGTAGGTTTGAAGCTAAGATTGAAAAGGCTTGAGACGATACACATGATTGAGATAATGGCAACTAAAAAGAGGCATTGAAAGAGAAAAATAATAAAATAAAACAATAGTCACTTAAAAATGTTGCTTCCTTTTAAAAATGAATTTACATTTATGCACATAAAAAGCAAAAGTTCTTATGATGAAATCCTCGAAAGAGATTGTACCAGCTAAAAAAAATTTCATAATAACAAGTCTGACAAAAAAATTCTGGCGGAGACTGTTTCCAAAAAGTATTAACTAGAACCGGGTGGTATAATATATTTGTCTGCTTCAAATGAGTATAAAATGATTTTTTTTTATTCAAGAATCAACACTGAAGTAATATAATTACTAATAAGTCGCATAAACATACCCGCAATCGTTAACCACTATGCAGGCTGACACTACTGAGAATGGATACGTCAGGGCATGAGACAGGTACTAAAAAAAAAATGTTATTTTTAAAACTCAGAATAAATAAAAGTTTCATCTTAATAAACATAAAATCAAATGTAGTCACCTGAATTGTTGCTGAAGTAAATGATTTTAATTCGTTGTCTTCAATAATGTAATTATTAACACCATAAATAACAAAACTAGAAAGGAGAAGAGCAGATATTTCACCGATCCATCGAGGAATAAGGCCGGTGAAGAATCCCAATACACCTTCATTTCTATAAATTTCTTTTAAAGATGCAAAAACTCCACTAAAACAATAGAACGTTTGTATTAATTTTGTCTATCCACTAAATTTAAGAAAAATGATTGTCTTATTTCATTAATTAATCCTTAATTTTCTTCTCTTTTTTTAATTAAAAAAATCAGACAAGAGCTCTGAAAAATATCTACAACATGCCTTGCACATGTCATCTTAGCTCTGGGAGGTGTCCAATACGCGTTTGTGTTAGATTCCTCTATGACACCGAGCTGCAGTCGGCATTATTACCTAGGCTACGGGTTCTTATTACTTTTTGATCCTTCATTGAACTGAGAGGTAAATACGGTAATGTAATGAACCAAAATAAATAACTATTTTTTTCCTAAAAAAAATTGTTTGTTTTTTGTACCTTAGAAAACTAAATTTAGTAAGCTACATATTTATTAATAACAATGGTAGTATAAAACAAATCAGTGATTTTCAGCATAATCAATTTTGTAATTAAGAAACTTGCAATTACAAACACAAGAATCCTAATTATATTTTCAAACTCATTTTACTTCTAAAAGCATCTAAAAACTCATGGGAAAAATGATGAGCTTTTAAAGCAAGGAAACTGAGACAAAAACACATATATAACCCTTTTAGAGAAAAATTGATAAAACTGGAATTTTGGTTTCAGCTACTTAAAAATAATGGAAGGGTATGAAATTTTTTGGAAAAACGCAAGTACTAAAAAAATTATTATATCAACAGACAAGCATGCTTTGGACTTATTGTTTTTCCTTAAAAAAAGTTTTAGGCATATATTTTGATACGACCATTTTCTTCAGCACTCCAGAAAACTCCTGCCATGAAAAACATCATTCCTATAATGTCAAGAAAACTGTAATAGCCTGTACCTAATCTCTCAATGGTTATTTGAAACACTATTAGCCAAAAATCAAATCTTTCAATACATTTAATAATTAAAATACAGTAGAAACTCGATTATCCGGGCTAATTGGGACCAAGGTCAGTCCGGATAATCGAAAATCCGGATAATGGAATATTAAAAAAGTTTCAAAAACTATGAACTCTTTATTGAAAATTTAAAGCAATATAATATATAATAATATTTTTATGTATGTAAATGTAATAATCTATAGACATGTTAGGAAATTATCCACAACGATTTTCTGAGGTATAAATTATTTCCATATATAGTTTATTTTTTGATCCTCAACCTCAGCCAAATATATTGATGAACTAGTTACAATTCCTCATTTTTAAACGTTTCGGCCTCAGGGCCATCCTCATTAACTTCCTTTCTTAATCCACATATAAACACCCTATTTTCACAAGAGCTTGTCATCACATTACATCTAAACTTTAAAACTCTAGGATTTTTCATCAAAATAGAAAATGGTGGAAGGTTGTGGCCACATGGTCTGTTGGAAATTTCAAATGTTTAAAGAAAGAGTAAAAAAGTGTTATTTATAGAAGATGAAAAATCCTAGAGTTTTAAAGTTTAGATATAATGTGATGACAAGCTCTTGTGAAAATAGGGTGTTTATATGTGGATTAAGAAAGGAAGTTAATGAGGATGGCCCTGAGGCCGAAACGTTTAAAAATGAGGAATTGTAACTAGTTCATCAATATATTTGGCTGAGGTTGAGGATCAAAAAATAAACTATATATGGAAGTAATAATCTATGTTCACAGTTAAGTACAGAAACTAATTTAAAACAGTTAGGAAGGTTTAAAAAAATCGATTATTTTTGTTTGCTTCTTTTCCTTCTATTATTTCTTGGACGCCGCCATATCTCGAAGTCGCTGGAGTTGTAGAAGCTGCACAGCTTCTGCCTCTTCTTGTCTCTCAAGCCACCTGAACACCACGTAAAATCTCCTCCTTCGTCCTGTCGTCCGGATAATCGAGTTTCTACTGTATTTTAAAAAATCGGTTACTAACAATTTATTCATAACATACCTATAAATTTCTTCGCCTCCCACAAATTGAGCCATCATTCTAGATGAAATAACATAGAAAGGTTGACTAACTACTATTGTTACCGTCCTACCAGCTAAATCCTTTGTAAGGGTCTGTCTAAAGTGAAGCCACCTGAAAATTAGTTCATTAATAAAACACAGATAATAAGATAATAATAATAAATAATAAGATACAGACAAAATGGTAGGAATAATTTGTATATCAATTTATCTTAATATTATATTTTTAAAAAAAATAAGATGTTCCAGCCATATGTGCCTTAGTAGAAACATTTATGGTCTAAGTAGAAACACAAGTTCCTGCCTCTAGTACAACTGTATGCCTTCTTTGACTTCCATTCAATGAAATACCCGGAAATAAATGGTTGGCTAGCTAGGAAGGGAAGATTTTCTAGGAACCCTCCAGGAGTCTAGCTGCGCAGTGTCAATGTAATTTTATTATTATTCAGATATAGCCCATATCAGGGTGTAAAAAAATCATGATTTTTTTTTTAAATAAAAAAATCGGATTTATTTGATTTAAATCAGATTTTTTTATTTAAATCGGGTTTTTTTTTATTTAAATTGAATTTTTTTACTAAAACCGGCTTTAAAAAAGAAATCAGACTTTTTAAATGTATCTAGTCTATATAGAGAGCTGGTTATTACCTAGTTGTTCATTATATAAACCTGTAACTAAAATGTTTGTTTATTTACAAAGCAAATAATAAAATAACTATTCTAAAGTGGTGGGTCTTAAGTGGATAATTTTGGGAGCATAGCAGAATTGACGTATCATATATACAGGGGTTGAAGTTGTCTTATATTTTGAGACCGGAATTTCTGTAAATTTAAAGACTTAAATCAACAAAAATCATTAATTTTCGGTGATTAAAGACATTAAATTTAAATGTACAGAAACTCAGGCCTCCAAATATAGGACAATTTCGACCCCTGTATATATAATGAATTTTCTAATTTTAAAACATCAATTTTAGAAATGAAGCTTTACAGAAATATTAATCACTAGGGAACAGATGTCATTGTATTTACATATTTTTTTCTCATTCGTAAATCGTAAGTATTGATGTAATTCTGCATGTTTTAAAAGTATTTAAACAATTTTTTATTTTATATATTTAGCCAAAACTCCATATTTTTACATATTCTGCCATAAATACATATGTTTGCTACATATATTAATATTCTTTTTATTTTGTAATTGAAGAAATAAAGGAAAACCGAGAAAGAAAATAAAACTTTACCCATTGAGTCTAGGTAACTGTGATTTTTCTAATTCCAAGAAGGTGGCTGTATATGTACTATGTCAATACTAGGTACACGGTGTCACAAAAATAATGGTCATCTGTTGGCCAGATGATTCTCCAATGCGAGATTGGAAAAAATAACCCCAATATTAACCCCCGCAAAATTGACCATGAAATGTTATTCAAGGTCAAATTTTCCATTATTTTTAAAAAAAATAAAAAAATCTTCCAGCATAAAATAATGTAAGTATATTGAACAACGGCCCTCACAGTGGTAATCATTGGAGGACCAGAACTTCCTTCGGGAAGAACGTCTTCCTTCAGATTACAGCAAGTTCAGGAGTTGAGGCCTGGGGATCATGAGCAGAGAGCATTGTTTTGCAGGTGGGTGCTGGACATGTCGGAACGTCATCCAGACTTCCTCCAGCGGATATTGTGGACGGAAGAAAGTTTGTTTTCCGTTACCGACCACAGCAGGCAAAATGGACGAGAATAACTTGGGCATTTAAATGAATTTGGAGAAAGTCTGGCAGCTTGCCTCAGAAATTAAGTCCGAAATATTTAAGCTGGTGAACGGGCACAATTGCTACGGGCGATGGAGTGATAATCTTACTTATTAAGTTATTTTTTTGATTTTTTTTCGGAAGAAACTTTTTTTTCACGGGCAAGGACAATTATTCTATCCTCTATTCTAAGAGCGACTCGAGGATTGGCTGCTTCATGAAATTCATACACGACCTGTGAAATCCTTAATGATTAATTTCAGCGATTGGTTGAAAGCTTATGGCCAGGAGCTCTTGATAAGCTTCGAGAATAACCTCAGGAAGGCATTTCTGTCAATTGTAAAATATGTGTTCTGGTCCTCCAATGATTCCCGCTGTGAGGGCCGGTGTTCAATATACTTACATTTTTTTATACTGGAAGATGCTTTTTTAAAAAAATCAAACGAGGTATTTTTGTGTAAGGCAATGTTAGAACATGCTAAAGACAAAAAATTATCAAAATTGGCCACCATTTGTCGATTGTAATAGAATGGCCCATGTATACGCTGTTAATGGTCATTTTGACCAAAAGGAGTCATTTCTGGTCTATGGTGCCATTGACTTTTTTCTTCCTCATGACTCGCAGTTTCGAAATATGCAATAAAAATGAATAACATTTCAAGGTCAATTTTGCGGGGGTTAATATGGGGATTATTTTTTCCGATCTCGCATTGGAGAATCATCTGGCCAACCGATGACCATTATTTTTGTGATGCCCATGGGCGTATAAAGAAAATAATTTCAGAGGGGGCTGGGAAAATTTCGGGGGCTACTAACAATTTAGATCTTGGAAGAGTTTTAGCCAACTAAAACGTTATTACACCCAAAATGTAATATTTTTTATGAACTAAATGATCTTATTTAATTTATTTGTAAGGATTTTATGAAATTTTTTCCGATCAACTCAAAATTTCGGGGGGGGGGGGGGGGGGGAGGCTGCAGCCCCCTCGGCCCCCCCCCTTATATACACCCATGGTGATACCCTGTACAAAAGGCATGTTGTTAGTGAATAGCATTAGAATCATACGAGAGTAATAGAGAAAATCCAGGTTTTAGAAGGAGCTACTGTGAATAAATTAAAAATAAAGTGAAAAGACAGTCTAGAATAAACCAGTGGATGGGAAAATATCTGCACTATTGGAGATATCCATAGTGGCAAAACGATTAACAGTTTAGTTGAATACCACTCTTCAGAGCAGTTGATTGTAGCCTTAAAATACACACAAGAGGCTTTAGTAGATGTTGAAAGATAAGCTTTTCTGTCATAAGCTGCTCTATTATTAACATTTCTTTTGAGGAAATGCAATATGTTAAGGCCGACAAAGACTTTCGCCAATTTAAAGCATTCACTTCGCCCACTACCTGCCAATCTCTTTTATTTTAACCTTAAATGGAGATTTATTTGCAGAATTAAAAACAAAGAAAGGGTCATAAAAGAAACATACTTTGAATAGATAAGAACGGTCAAGTGAGGGTAGGCCCTAGGGACAAAAATAAAGACGAAATGTTGAAATGGCTGAGAAAAAGGCAGAACTAGTTATATTTAAGTTAAAAAAATAAACTAAAGTTAAAAAAAAAATATATAATAAAATTTTTTTAAATAAAATCAATTGGTTTAAATCAATATTTTTTTAATGAAATAAATTGATTTAAATCAGTGATTTTTAAAAAAAAATCAAATGATTTTAATCATGATTTAAATCAATTGACTTAAATCACTGATTTAAATCAATTGATTTAAATCACTGATTTAAATCGTTGACACCCTGGCCCATATGTAAATAATAATAACAAAATACATGGGGTTGTCTGAAAAATTCCTAGAGATTTTGAAAGAAGGTTTAATTTTAATTCTTTTCAACTTGTAATACATAAAAAGGCTATTATTGTTAACATACCTTTAATTCTCAATGTATTAACTCGATCTTTGTATTCATTATAAGTTGAAAGAATTAAGGTAAAACCTTATTTCAAAAACTATGAACTTTCCAGACAACCAAATATAAAATGTGTCTGTTAACATAATAGCAACCAAAATTTGTTATCTTTCACCATGAAAATTGGTATATATCATTTTCATAAAAAATAATTAGACGTTTAGAACCAGCAAAATTAGCCCATCTGGAGGGAGAGTATATTCCTGACACTAAAGTATTAGCACTTTCAGGACACATGGGTTTGAAAATAAATTCCATTGGGCCCAAGTCTTCCTTTTGTACATTTATTTCAGCAAACACATTAAATAAATATATATGAGTGAAGAAACTTTTGAATGATGTACTTTTAGTGAATTAAAGACAATATAGCCCCCCCCCCCATAGCTGACCCGCTGAACGATTTTTTTGGTGAATTCAGTATCATACAATAGCAGACCCGCAAACCTAACCAGGAATAAGATAATGAGGTCCCAAACTAAATACGGAGGGTGCAGGACAAGGCCCGGAGTAGTGGGGATAGAAAGAAAACTACGCTATATGCTGACGTACACGCCATGACGCTGGGCCTGCAGAACACATCTCTCTGACGCATATGCCATGACACCGGGCCCGAACGTGTTACTGTGCTCCTAATAGTCGTAAATTTAGTTATGTTGCTGCAAAACTTAAAATACAGCACGAGAAAGTTATTTTTGAAGTTTCTAATGAACATAGGGAAAATCGGTCCATTAGGAGTAGGGCTTTGCCTGAAACCCCAACTCCAGACAAAATTATTCATTTGGTTTGGGTCCTTGCAGCCATATTTTTGTTGTTCTAACTACTTAGGTAACATGCAAAAATAAAGCATTCCAAACAAGTTTACGCTGTTCTTCATTACTCAATCAGCTGGAAAGAAGAAAAAATCATTTTAACGAACAATAAAGCGAAATAAAAATATATACCTGTCTGCATCTGAAACTTCATCTTCTCTCGGGTCAAATGTGTCAACAACTTTAAAATGTTTTGTGACATTTTCTGCAGCCAAAGTACTAATGACTTGGCCAGTAATTTTTGGAGCAAAGCCGCGATAGCAACCAAGAAACCCATCAGTATTCTTTATGTAATTCACTAAATAATAAAAATTTTATATAATTATGTAAGTAATTAAACTCACTACATTAAATTAGGGATTAAAACAGTCTTTCTTTCTTTTTTAGAAATGAGATGAACACGAAGTATTTAAAAAACTTTTCATCAATAAGTGGTTAACAGTCAGGATTTTTCCAAAACTGTTAGAAAAAGTTCTGGTTTTTTTAATAAATAAATCAATTCCATCAAAGAACATGTTACCTTTTATTAACTTTATATAGACATTCACTCTAAAATAAAAATCGTATGTATAAAAAATTACAAATAATAATAGAACATAATTATTAACCACTTGAAAATGCAATATAAACACTTAAAAAAATTTCCAGCAAATGTTTTCCAAGATTATGTTAATAACATTTAATTTGAGAACATAATGGTCTTCTCTAAAAAGACAAAAGGCTTCAGCTCTATCCCGCCTAGAAAAGTGTAATAGCCTATAGACAAACCGCTCTAAAACCGTTCTGTGTTATATATAAATGTACATTAAAATTTATATAAAAATAGGTAGGAATGGTCACCTTCCAATTACCAGGATTTTCAATCCGTTTTTGAGGTATTTACAAAAAATAAACGAAGATACAAAACTTGTTCAAGTCTATTAATAATTATTTTTGTCAGAAACTTCCTTAACTCAAAAAGTAATCAAAATTTAAAAATCTTAGTTTAAATGAATTTCAAACATGTAGAAAATATTTCAAATGACCCCAACACTTTTAAGCATTGAAACTGAAAACTATTTGTATCAAATTTTCTCGAATACAGTTACAGATATCACCTTGAAATGGTTTCATTCGTTTCCCTACATTAGGATACCTATAAGAAGTCCCTGCAAGCATTTTAACTCAAAAATATAAGCGTTATGATTTTTTTCTTCGCGGTTTTTGTCCCAAAAACCATCCTCCGGTTTATGGATTCTGATGGTAAAGGAACTTGACATATGAAATTAGACAGAAGAATTTTGTATTAAATTTCATTAAAATCATCGGACTATTTTTGAACTTGTGGGAGAACAAACAGACATACATATATATAAAATATATATAACATGAAATGTTCAAGTCGGCATTCCGGATTGCGTCATAAGGTCAACCTCATAAGCGAGTTTCCTCCCTATGGAGGGAGGGAGGAAACAGGCTAAAATTAATGTGTATTAAAAATTAATTAGAAGAATTAACTGTTTCATTCAAACCCCTGAATTAAATTATTTCTCATAATAATCAGTAGATTTAATGATATCCAGACTTCACAAAAAGTAATAATAACAATTACCATATTTAAATATATTAGGTAATGCTCTAGTAGGTTTTCCAAAAAGGCTTTTAGCTGGATATGATGGCATGGGTTCATGACCAATCTAAAAATAAATAACAATATCAATAAACTTAAAATGAATATATGAACATATATACACACGCACGCACGCGCGCACACACACACACGCACACACACGTATATAAATGTACTATATTAATCCTATTTATAAATTCTAGTCCATAATGTACAAAAAATCCAGACAGTTCAAATTTCTTACTTGCTTAAAAAAAACAAATAATGTCTTTAGATTAATTTATTTATTTGTAATTCCCTTTTCCTCTCAAAGTATATTGGCTTGGATGGACGAAAATTATAAACATTGACATAGTCATAACATTATTAGCTATTGAAGGAGTGAAAGAAAATTATTGACACCATACAAGTCGATATCAGTATAATATATTAAATAATTTATTTATCTGAAGCTGATAATATACAGCCAAAAAATCGCTTATGTGTTATATTTATGAAGAATATAAATATTCTTGTACTGACTTTTATGATTGGGAATATTTTTGGTTAAAGGAAATTGAAGCATCATCTTATTTTTTGACTCCCATTAAGAAATGACAGAATTGTACTCAAAGAAGCACACTGTGCGACATGAGAAACCGTTTGTTTAGATAAGGCAACCTAAAGAGAGAAAATTATTCTAAAAATGTATAATTGATAAAAATCCTTATCTGTTATTGAAAACCCCTCATAAAGCCTTATCACAGCAAAATGATTCAGGCTTTGAGTCTGAAATTAAAAAATAAGAAAAGCTACATTTTTGTAATATTTAGCGAATTAATAATTTAAATAAAGAATATTATGCCAAGTTCAAGGGTAACTGGATTACTTAAAAAGAATTAGTCAATGGCATGATGATATCAGAGTTATGATTAGCTTTTGACAATAGTGATAATAGAAGCTTGTTATTGAGGTGCACAAAAATACAGGCAGAATATTGCAAATATCTGTTTGTTATGATTACAATTGAGAAATGAAATCATCTCCAATGGACAAGTTTGAATTTTGGCGCTAACAAATTCAAAAGCCTTTTAATAAATATATAGAACATAGTTTCAAAATCTTGCTGTAAATATTAATCTGTGGGTAGCTAAAACAAAATGTCTCAGATAGTAATAAATATGAATGGGATTAGTTAATCGCTGAAATATATAAAGAGATGGGGTTTCCAATAGCAAATCTTCTTGCCTACCTTTTTTTTAAAAATGTATCTTTTATAGAAAAGAAAGATGAAAAAATGAACAATACAGGCTAACTAAAAAATGACTAAAAATCACAGAATGAAGATAGGATCATGCAATAGGCCCCTAAAGAACATGACTAATGAAAATTGCTTGAAAACAAAACTAATGTAGACATTCCCAAGCTTAAGGAAATTTACTTCATAAGACTTCTTTTCGGTAAATAGATATTATTTTTCATCTAATAAAATCAACAGTATAATGGTTAAAATGTAATACTTACTTGAATTAAAAACTTAGCATATTCAAAGGGATGTGAAACCGTGCTAATACATATTCTAAATCCTAAAGAAGTTAGTGTTGCGTAGCTTCTTTCTACAATATCGTTGAATGATCCCATAGCATAAATTTACAGTTTACAAGGATCTATCACTCGAATCTACCACTCTAAGGTAGAATCAAAATTCGGGAGGTTATAAAATCATTTGTGACACTATTGCCAACTGAGGAAGGTTGCCACCACGTGAAGGCTAGAACATTATTATATTAGCGATATCTTTCCGAAATGTTTGAATATTTATTTATCGATATTTTCCGATATTTATTTATTTATCGAAAACGAGGAAAAAACTGTGGTAGGTTCATTGAGTGAGTACTCCTTCCTACTAACTCAATGGATAGGTTGATCTTTTACAGTGATAAACTCTTTTAGAAGAGCTCTCTGTTTCACTATGGATACATAAAAAAGCTGGATTAGATTAGATTAGTGTTTATTGGATGAAGCTGTAGTTTTTTTTCTCACAAAAACGCTCAATATTAATCCTGAAAACAAATTAAGGAATCTATATCGTAAAACAGTGAACAAAATCGGTGCATTAAGAGTAGAGTTTTATCTATGGCACACCCTAAACTAAAATGCAAATATGCGACAGTTCTACTCCAACGAAACTAGCTACATAGCCTCAGGGCCTCCAAGAGGAGTTACGGGCTCCTTAACCCCCCCTTCCATTAACATTAACAAAAAACATTAATAGAATTATATAAAACTGGCATTTCTCTGAAAATGAAGTTAAATACATTACAAATTGAACGTAGTGGAAAATGGCGTATGTATGTATATGTATATATATATATATATATATATATATATATATATATAAATAAATAAAAGGATAACTTCCAGTCCATCGCCATCACTTCTGGGACACTCTATTCACCCTTAGGAAGAACATGGTCACTTCCGGTGCCTGATAATTTCTTGTGAGACACTATATTCATCCCATGGCCAATTCCACGGGGGAAACAGGCATGGGCGTATATAGAAAATAATTTGGGGGGGGGCTAAGCACATGGGGGGGGGGGGGGGGTATGGAATACTAACAAGCTAGAACTTGGAATAGTTAGCCAATTAAAATGATATTACACCCAATAAAAACTATTTTTTCTGAACTAAGTGATCTTATTTAATTTATTTTTAAGGTTTTTATGATACATTCTAACCGATTTCCTTAAGAAATGGGCCCCCTCAGCCCCCCCCCCCTCTTATATTCGCCTATGGAAACAAGGCAACTTCTTGTTCACTTCCAGTATCAAATAATCACTCCTAGGGCACTAAATTATTCATTGGGTCACTTCCGGATAGTTCTGAATTACTCCCGAGTACATCTGCTTCCGGGATCTCTTCACTTCGGTTTTGTTCTTTTAAACGGGGGTTTGTCTATGTTTACCTCATTCAGCCTACATAAACGATCTCCCATCCTCTATCCTATTTTGCAACTTCCACATGTATGCCGATGATTCCCAAATCCACCTTTCCTTCCCTCCTTCTGAGCTATTTGAAACAGCAAGAAAGATTCAGGAAGTCTTGGACAGGATGGGCCAAGATCAACAAATTAAAGATGAACGCTGAGAAGTCCAAAGCGATAGGGATAGGCTCAGCTCCCCTCTTGAAATCTCTCCCTCCTATCCTCCCTTCCTTCACTATTGACTCCAGTCCTATTCAATATGTCTCCTCTGCCAAGAACCTAGGCCTTGTTTTTGACCAAAACCTATCCTGGAAAAATCACTTATCCCTAATCACTCGTCGCACCTTAGCCACCCTTAAACTATTTAACCGTTCCCGTCACCTGCTCCCTACTCCTACACGTCAGCTTCTTGTATCTTCTCTTGTGTTGCCCCATTTCGATTACGGCTGCTTAGTGTATGGAGGGGTCACTGGGGCGCTTGAGGATCGTCTTAAGCGACTAATGAACAGTTTTCTCATATTTATCCTCGATACCCCCAGGGATGCCCATATTTCACACCGGTATTCCGAGTTGAAGTGGCTATTCCCATCAATTCGACGACAATACTTCCTAGGTTCCTTCCTTTACCAAACCATTTCTTCCAAATCCCCTTCCTATATCTACAACCTCCTTCAGTTTAAATCCTCTGTCCATTCCCGTGGTACCCGTTCCCGTCCCTCCGATCTCTATCCTCCCACTCATAAAACAGCCTTCTTCGACCTTTCCTTCATCTACCGAGCCTCCTCCTTCTGGAACTCTATCCCTCTTTCGATTCGACACTCTCCTTCCTTATATGTATTTAAATCCCGCCTTTGCTTTTCTCCTATCCTCCCAGGAAGACGCTTCTTAAGATTTGACCACCAGGCAAGACCAGTTTAGCTATGTAAATTATGTTGTTGTTTTATCCGTTTAATCAAGTCCCCACTTGTATTTATTGGTTTTGGTAAGATTATAATTTTTTTTTAAATCTTTTTTTTTCTTTTGTTTATGCATTTATTTTTTATTCATATCCTTTTATAGTCCCCATTTCTTTAATATTTCTTTAATTTTTTAATATTTATTTAATTAGTTATTTGTTTATTTTAAACTATTTAATTATATTCTCACCCCCTCTCAATATTGTATCATCATTGCTCCAATCCAATTATAATTTATGTACATATTTACTTATGTTTTATTTTATTATTTAAGACTTTACTAATAGTATTTGTATTAGTTTTTTTCTGCTTTTGTTTGTTCTTTATTTATAGTCATACTAGCTGAATACCCGTGCTTCGTCACGGCAGATAAGTAGTTATTTTATTGTGTTAAATAATGTTTCATTAAAATTACGTTACTATACAATTCTGTGCAGTTTATTATAGCACGGTTCCCGTCATACTATATTTTATTCAATGGGCGTTAAAATTTAAAAGTTTATGTTTCCAAGAAGTCATATGGTAACACCCAATATATTTACGAGTATTACCAAGGTTATAGGCAAGGAGGCTGTGCAAGGGCTCCGGATATTATTACCTCGCCTGGAAAACCTAAGGATATGCCATACATCACGGTTTGACCGGGACTGTCCCGGTATTTTGAAATTGTTTCGGTGTCCCGCCCAGTTTTATCAATGTCCCGGAAAAGGCTGTAAAATGTAAAAAGTAATGAATTCATGTTTATAAGAATCTTTTTTAAATCGGTTACTTTTCTACAATTAACATTTTTACTACTGCTCACAGTGTCAAAGAAATGAGAAGTAATCTAACTGTAAAACGCTGGAACTACCTGCACAGCGCTGCCAGCTGCCAGACACTACTATTTGGCTGAGAGATTGTTTTAAGAAAATCAAGTAGCAAAAAAAGTTCCCTTCTTATTTTTAAGGTTTGGGTAGACTAACAGTTTAGGATTCCCCCTTCCCGTTAGTTGCTAGGCTTAAAACTCACCAACCATTTTGCTTATAATTTGTACTCTTTTTATCCCCCCCCCCTGGTATGCCCATCCCATATTAATGTGTCTCGGTTTAACTCTCCAAAAATATGGCAAGCCTATCTGACGGGGACAGGCAGAGAAGAAACGCAATTAAAACTCTATGAGGGACAGTTAATTTCTAGTAATTCAAGGTCTGCCATCATAGTTAAAATTAACCTCAATTAGAAATAAAACTATGAGATAGATAATGTAAGGTAACAGCTGTTCTTTATCGTCCTAGCAACGCAGGCTGCCTAGGCTTGCCTTCTCTAGCCAACTCAAAATTTAAACCCCCCGAAAAATGCTTAAAAATACGAATATCAAAAAATCCTTTCTTAGCGAGCGCCTACATTATATAGGGAGTGTCGATGCAAAATTTCAAAATTTTCTTTCGAACGGTTTGGGCTGGGCGTGGATAGATGAGTGAGTGGTATTTGACAAATATATAGTAGATTTTTAGTTTAAATTTGTTTATTCAACCATATGTATTTATTTTTATTCTTATGGGACGAAGTCCCAGAATAAAGTATTTTTTTCATTCATTCATTTTTTTTAATTTTATTTATTTTTTTGTTAAATTGCATCGAACGTAGAATGAGTATTTTAGTAAAGCAAGATAAGAAAATGAAAAATATATTGGTAATAGTGTTTTCCTAGAGTGAACATTGAGAAAGAGGATGGAGGAATTCCGCTTAGGATACTGCTGTGGCGTCAAATATCTTTCTTTTCGTTGAGATTTCATTTTATATTTTTCACGAAAGATCAAAACCTCCCAATAACTGTTCTTATTACTGAACTATTGGCACTAGGGATATGAACGGAATCGCGCGAAGGTCCTGCGAGTCGGGGCTTTTGAGAAAATGGGAAGAATCTAGGATTTTGGATCCACTTTAATGACAAACGAAGTTTAAAATGTTTTCAGACGTTTGACATTTATGCAAACTAAGATATAAATATTTTGTTTACTAATGGTTTAAAGGAAGTATAATAAAAAAATATTTGATTTATTTACCTGATCAGTTTTGAAGTTGTTGTATATTTTGTTAAATACTTTGATAATCGTCATTCAATTTTTGGATAGGACGATTTTATTCGAAGGAATCAATTCGTAAAATGTCGAAAGTGATGGGTTTCTGTGAACAACTCTTTTTTTCAGATTTTTATTAGCTGTTGTTTTTTTAATTCTTTTTAGCAGTAATATGAGTTGGTATATGTATACAATTAAGGGGGTAGGATAATAAATTAACTTGTAGTGTTTGTAAAGTTTGGCATAATGCTTTTCTTAAAAATGAGCGGAATTCCAGTACCATGTAAATTGGGTCACTTCCGGTTCAGTTAACTTTTGTCAAGATTCTGTGGCGTGTAGTCTTAAATGACTACAGTTTCTAAAGTTTCACTTTCCATGAAGATTTCAATTTGTTCAACAGTAAAATTAGTTTATCGATGAAAGTTTTTCACGAAATAGCAAAGATTTTGAACAATATATTAGCTACTTTTCTACTTCAATCTTTCTAAATGATATCAGGGATAAGAAAGAAATGTAAGCAATACAGTTATAGCGAGTATGCCTTTTAGTATTTAGAAATAACCCTCAACAAGAATTAGTCCCAGGAAACTTAGATAATAAATATAATGATTGTTAAATGTAAAAATATGATATGGCAACACTGCTTGTGTGATTACCTTCCCCCTGTTTCCATGGTGTCACCTTTCTTATTTCCTTAGTTTTAATAAATTTGTCTTCCATTGTGTATTGCATTAAATCTGGTGTATAATTAAAAGTTAAGATTTAGCTTCTACTGCCCTTTCTGATTGATCCTCTTCAGTAATAATTCTATTGTCATAATAATTTCAGCAGGCTGTTGAATCTGCTTAAATTCTTAGCTTTCCTCAAGTAGAATAAAATTGAAGAGGTCGGGGCAAAATAGTGTGGACCAACATTTCTAACAAAACTTAACTGTAGCTGTTATAGTTGGAGATTACGGGGTGGTTAGGAGCAACAAGATCAAGTAGCATACAGAGCTTGTAGTCATATTTTAGTAGTATCTGCATCATAGACTGATAGTCTCACATATGTATATCAGCTACAGTTAAGTTTTGGTAATAATGTTTCTTGGTACTATTTTGCTTCGACCCCTTCAATTATTCTCATGTTTTTTTTTTTAAGAATCCTGGACACATAGAAATATGAAAATTTATGTATTTTTTGGGTTTGGGGAATAAATTAATAGACATTTTAATATTTGTTTACTTGGACGTAATATTACATCTATACAACACTGACCTCTATGAAAACAAACATGCATGGACAGATATTGCACATTTAAGAATAACATCAATATGTACACAATATATAAGGGTATTTTAATTATAATTATAATTGCTAACTTTGTATACAAAAATTGAGAAGATTTGTATGCTGAGGGTTTCAATAAATGAAATTAGATACTTTTTTTTTCAAAGAACCACTCGTAATAATAAAGGCTGTTTTGCTAAGAAGAAAATGTGCAGTCTATTATTATTTGCCAGAATTGCACGGCTAAACTAAGAACAGTTTCTACTTTCATTGTAAATCATGAAGTGTTATCTGGCCTCTATTTTTTTTTTTTTTTTGTTTTTTTTTTTTTTTACGGCGCATCTACATCTAGGCCATTAGCGCCGATCTGGCCTCTATTGTTGCTATTAATAAAAATAAATATGAGCATAAAAGTTTGTGAAACTAGGATTTATCTGGAGGGGAAATAAAATGTGCATTTAAGCTTCTTGAACTAAAAAACCAACTGGTTATAAGTCAGTATTCCTGAATCGGCCAGAGCCTATTCGAACTACAAGTATTCAGTAGTGTCCATTCCATCTAGAGACCAAATGCTCTTTGAACATGAAACGTAGATGACAATGAGCCCTCAATAAATTGAAGACTCTTTGAATAATATAAAACCCAAACACATGAGTAGAGAGGGCTGCTTAACCTTCCAGCTGTAGAAATAGGGGCAATAAAAAATTATTCCATCAGCACCCTCCATTTCTTCAAAGCCAAGCAGCCTGTCATCATTAATATAAATATTTAAATTTAAAATTGATTAAACTGTTTAATAAGACATCCTTTCTTTTTATTTATTTAAAGCACATTGGCTTCTATGGCCATTGGGGAAGGCATTCATTCGTTTTAGTAAACATTTTAAATGTTATGATGCTGCTGAGATTTAATGAGTAAACAGCTCTATTATGAATGTTTTACAACGGCTCGTATATTTAAGATTATTTCGTAAAGATGTCAGGAGTCTGATTTATCAGGAAGTCATGAGTTCAGCAGAAGACTTGATATAGTGCAATACCCTAGTGATTGGATATATGGGGAAAAGCAAAATTAATTTATTTCTTTATTATATTCAAGGAATTTATTGTATTTAATAGAACAATCCAAAGTCATGACTCCCAGTTGAGAACTGTATTGCTGGTGAATAATATTCCTAGTAGCATTGGGACTTCTTCCAACAATAGTCAATATTTTAAATAAATACATTAAAAAAATCTCAAAAGATATAATAATATACTTGTGAAAGAAATTTCAGTTAAGGAAAAATAGAACATTCAGAACTAACATGATAATACGTTTTAAAAAAAGTCTGTATTTACCAAATGTTTATCTATAATTTTATATAGAGCAGTTTAGAGTGACAGAGCTGTGCTTAAGGTAAGTTAATATAATATGACATAATATAATCATAAATATTATATATATTCTTTAATTAATAAATAAATATATGAAATCACTCAGAATCCAAATTATTATTTTAAATCTGTACCGTCATGGGGGGCGAGTTCGGACAGATCTTACGAGTTGGAATCACTGCACTGGTGATTTCCTGCATCGTACGCTATTTTCCGAAGGTGTACGATTTGTCCAAACTCACACCAGATGACGGCATTTTACTGAAGAAAGTTACATAAAATAACTTGATAAACTTATATTAGATCCCAGGTCTTCCAGACTTATATTTAACATATTTTTAATATAGTTTTTACAAAAGTTTTTTCATCTTTAGTTTTTACTAAAAACAATCAATAATCCATTTCATCAAAAGAAATACATAATATATTTTAATAATATATGTTGTGGACTGTTATACAGTAGTCTTGAACTGATCATTGTACAATGAAACATTTTGCTTTCATTGTTGAAGAGTGGTATGTTTTCTCGTCTTTGAAAAAAGCTATTTCCCCTCAGCATGGGAAGAAAATAATAATGAAAACTGATAAAATACATTTTTTGAGGGAATCCGTGACCAATTTAAGGTTTTGGGCATTTCTAATTAATGTAAGCAATTTTAAATGCCCATTGAATTATATTATGAAATTTGATAGAATGTAATAATTAAATTATCCAGTGGTGGAAGTGGTCCCCATATTAAAAGATGTAACACAATACATCACAGACTTGAAAAAGGCATTAAAATCTTATTTTCAAATGAAAACCAAAATGAAAATAAAAAAAAAAAGAAGTAACCACTCAATAGAATGTTTTGAAAGGTTAATGAAGGAATGTTATAAACTCATGAACATTATTCTCCTTAATTATAGTACAATTTTGTTTAATATATAATATGATTAATAAAATACTTAATAGACTCTTCCATAAAGGAATTCTATTAGTAGACAAATACAAGTATTTTATTTTCACAAAATATGTCAGTTTATTAAGAAAATATTTAATTACAGATAGTTAACTGCAAAAGCATTGAGAACATTTGCTAATGTTGAGTAGCTAAGAGTTATACAGAAGATTTAATTCTCCTTGTATGCTATTTAAAATGTTTTTGTTTATTTATTTTAACCCTTTAAACTCGAGATGTTTTTCTAACCAACAAATTGAGACGTTTCGACTGTATTAGAAACATTTTTTACAGGTACCTTGAAATCATTTCATAATCAAATTGATAAGAAGAGATTATAAAATTCCTAAACATTCAAATATACAGGACGATGGTAACCTTTGACGTTCTTCGTCCTTAAACCCCATTCATACATACATACATTCAATTATAATTTCCCAGATTCTTACACCCGACTGGGGATTCATATTCATCTTTTCGACTTCATTTGTTTTGTTGCCATCTAAATCTACCTTTCCATCAATTGAACTGATATAAGGCTAAAGAACTTCGAAAGCACTGCCAATCTGTTTCAGGCAGAAGGTAATCTTTAGAATAACACCAATGCAAGCCTCCAAGTATATTTGCGATCAGAATATAGTGTTGTGAAAACAAGTACATAGAACATCAGGGCGAAATAGCACCTCTTGAGCACAAAGGGTTAATAATGATTGAAGTATTTTTTTAGAAATACAGAGAAAATACAGTTCTGATAGGCTTATTTACAGGAGAAAAAATTGAAAAGTAGAAATCTCGCAGAACTATTTTACTATTTGTCAAAAAGAAAAGTCACTATATTTGCTTTAGATCACTGAGCAATAAAGGAGAAGCCTCTACTCTAAACTATTCTATTGCCATAAAGGGAATTCCATTCATAATACGTTATGACTTAATGAATCCTTGTAAGATTGGACCATTCAATTACTTTATCTATGTAGAGGCCTTAAGTATTTATCTAATTGTTTATTCAAACCTCTAATATGTTAGACCTGATTCAATGAGAAGTTTTATGAATAATTATTTTTAATATTTGAATTAAACCTATCATATTCTATGTGGCAGCCAATAGTTCAAAGCCGTTGGTACCAACCTTTTTAAACTGAGAATGTAAAGTACAAAGGAAAAGGTAATATGATATCCGAATTAGGATTGTGGATAACTGAAGGCAAATGATCCCTTATATTCAATAAATTTGTTTTGCTAGGGCAACTGAATAATATGGGAAGGAGTGTGCAGCGCTAGCTGATTATACAACAGGTACTGGTCCTAGCTACATAGCCTAGGATCAAATCAGCATTGGATTTATCGGAGACAGACATGCCTTGCCTTACAAAACCGTAGAAACGACTTACTGAAGAATAAATTGTACAGCCTCACTGTAAAGGATGTCAGAAAAATAATGACCATCCTTTGGCTGGGTGATTCTCCAATGTGAGATCAGAAAAAATAACCCCCATTTTGACCCCCGCAAAATTGACCTTAAATGGTTTTTAAAGGTAAAATATTTGTTTGTGTATTTCGAATCTATGTATCACAAGGAAGAAAAAATTCAATGGCACCATAGGTCGGAAATTACTCCTTTTCCATTGACAAATGGTGCCGGATTCCGATATTTTTTTTATATGTTATGTTATAGGCATTTTTGTGTAAGACAACATTATTAGCACATGTAAAAAAAAAAAAAAAAAAAAAAAAAAAAAAAAAAAAAAAAAAAAAAAAAAAAAAAAAAAAAAAAATCGGCCATTGTTAGTCAATTGGAATTGAATGGCCCATATATACGTTGTTAATGGTCATTTTGACAATAATGAGTCATTTCCGACCATTGGTGCCGTTGAATTTTTTTCTTCCTCATGATTCGTAGATTCGAAATATGCAAAAATTAGAATTGAATGTTTAGGAAAACATTTCATGGTCAATTTGGGGATGCCCATTATTTTTCTGACACCCTATACAATGATTATGGTTGAGGGCACTAGAACATTTCGAAACCAAACATCCTCCAATATCAGCAAGGGAACGAAGAAGGTTATTACGTTATTACGGAACAAATGTGCCATAGACGCAATCTTTCCATAGTATATGACATCGTACTTCAGAGCTTTAGTTCAGAAGGTTCTTCTGAAAACAACAGCCTTGAAGATGAGCCTAGATCATCCCCTTCAAGGATGGATATTTCTGAATTACTCGAATCTAGCAGCCAAGATACATTTACAATCAATAGATGATTTTCAAATGAAATTGGGGTTTTAAATGCTTTAGTAAATCACAATTTAAGAAAGCCTTATGCCCCAAATATAATTAACCATATAGGATCCTCATGAATTGACAGCTGCCCAAGCTCAATAAATTAATATTTGTAAACATTTGCTACAAAATCCAAAATATTATAGATTTTATTTATTATTTATTCAAATGTCGTTATAACAATGTTTATTACCCATCTTTTGATTTGAAGCTGATCTTAAATATAAGTTATTATCATTTTTGATAAGACTGTATTTTTTTTCTTTTATTATTTTATTTTTTTTTTTTACGGCGCATCGACATCTGGGCCATTAGCGCCGAGTGTATTGTTACTACTTTTTCTAATAATTTCATTCCCAGGCCCACAATTTGTATACTGTTCTCCCATTAAACATACTCATAAAAAATTAGAGAATGTTATGATATAATTAATGTATTTTTGAATTACTAACATTTTAAAGGAACTAACATTTTAAAGTGAATTGGTGTATTCCTTATCACTTGTTGGAATGTTCATTCTTTGTGAAACTTGAAAATACTGATTAAACCTTTAATCCTTAGCCAGTCTTCATTTTAAATATCAATTATACCTTAAAATTGTATTTACTAATACTCTCACATGACCACTTGAATGTTTTTTTTTTGTGTGCACACACTTGTTTATATAAGAGTGTTTGTGTGACCAACATATTGTTAAAATTACATTTATCGCAGATATCATTTGGGAATAATGTATAAATGCTGTAATAACAAAGAATTCGTAAATCATTTTATACAATCTTTTAGGTGGCGTGTTTAGCTAAATGGTAGAGCACTCGGCTCATGTTTTGAGTTCGAAACTCGGGCACACTTCGAAAGATTTTATCTTCTAGTGTTGTCGTTTGAGGTTTAGAGTCAAGTTCCATCACCGTCCCTAGGCCCACCTAGACCTTAATGGTTTCTTGCGAAGCAGAATATCAGGCCTTCAGAGCATGTATCTGCACTTCTTGGCCCTAGTGATCTGTTTAGGAACTAATTTTTATTTCTTTTTAAAGTGTTTTCTTTCTCAAATATAATTGTGTTGCTGCCTGTATTCGATTTATTGAAAAATTTTAAATTTGGAATATTTTTTACACTGGACAAACATTTTCATATTAAATATTAAAATATGCATGGTTCATAAAAATAGGTATGGATTACTAGAAAAAATAAGTTTTCATTTATATGTTTTTTGTTAAGAAAAAAACCCTGGCGATGGTTCTCTTGATAAAATTAAGCTTATATATATTCAATGAAATTCAGTACAATTGTACTTTTTATTATATAATAACAATAAAAAAACTTTGCGATCCCTTTGAATAAAAATATGATTTATTTGAAGCAGTATATTTTAATTCTTAGCTACCTTTAAATGCATTTCTCAGACAATATGTTACTTATATCCATGTTTTCTTATCATCACAATAGATACCAGACCTTACCAACACATTCCAAATTCATAAGTAAACATAAAACCAACACCAAATCAAATATAAGAGCTAATATAATTTAGGCACTTTATAGATATCATACAGATACCGTTATATAATCAAAATTATATTAATGACATAATTACACTCATTTGTGAACGCTTACCAATATGATAGATATGTTGAGTTAACAAATATTCTTATTAACGATTATCCTTTAATCTACTTTCTAAAAAAGATTAATTGGCGAAAGAAAATGTCGATATCATTTACCAAACTCGAGATATAAAATAATGAATTTTCAACCTATTTTATTTTATTTATAAGTCCCTAAAGCCCATTGGACAAAATGATCAGACACAAGTCGACTAATTTTTGATGCAGAATCACCAGAAAAAAATGGGCCTGATCGGTGACACAACACTGTATACTGCCCTTGTTAGTTATTACTCTTGCATCACCGAGCTGTGACAATGCTACACAGTCGAAGATCTCATTCTGCCTCGAATTTGTCATTGAACATTCAATTAAACAAAATTGCCACCAGCAAGATTCCCGAAGTATCCTACATGAGTATCATCCCCTGTTCAAGTGAAAATTGTTTAATGCACTAAATGAAATTATTTATTTGTTAGCTCAACATACCCATTCACACTTTTAATATTGACATATTTTTATGTGCTTTTATAAAACTCTTTAATCCTGATATAAAATAAATATACACAAAGAGTAGTTTAATATAAATTTCTTATATAGTATAGTTCTAACAAGTAAACCTTAATATTACATAAATATATTTACATAGAGCCACTAATAAACTATGTGTGATTACACAGTAGCCTTCTTCTTTTTGTAGTGACAATAAATGCTCAGTAATAGGGGACTTTCTATACATGTCACTCAATTTAAAAATTAATGAAGGCGTCACATACATTTTATGTACAATGAAGGTTATATAATAAAATAGGGGGCATTGTAGGATTTATACTAAAATAAATAATGATAAATAATTAAATACAAAACTATAGTTATAAGCAAGCATTTCACATTTCTTTTAGAAATAGGAAAACTTATACTATACAAATATATATATATGTTTATATTTTAAGTATGTACTTGTATTTTATAAATTGCATTAATAAATAGTTAATTTGATTTATTCAGCCATAAAGTTGTATGGATGAGTTATTGTGTTTGACAAATGGTTTCAAGGTTATATTGCAATAACTTCATTTCAATTTCAAATACATCTAGTTTCCATTGTTCCCATTAATATAAAACACAAATGACTGCCCTAAACAAGGTGGTAAAGATGAGTAATCAAGAAATTGAGTTAAGTTCCAAACAGGGTGCCATCTAAGTGGCAAATTCAAGGCTGGTATATTTTTTGTTGTAACTTGAAAAGTGGCAACACTGTCATGATCTCTCTATTAACAAATTCAACATCACACAAAAATAATTTTTGTTGTATTACCCGATTGCTGCCTTGAATTTACATTTTGTTAATTATTACATTGCAATAAAAGTAAATAGGCAACAATGACCCGCGTGGTTGAATTGCCTTTAAAAACCAAATAAAAAAAAAAAAAAATCAACATCATAACATTTTTTTAGCTGTTCATTTTTAAAACTGAGGATTGCAACCTTGTTTGGGGCACACTCTTCAAATAATAATATAAAATATAGTTCTTTTACCAAAATCGATCTTATTTTTGAGGGGCGGGAGGCAAATGAAATTACACTCATTTGGTTTCTTTTTCATTATTGAATTTTGGAATTGATGAACACTTGGCACATCTTTGCTGTTAATAGGTATTTCAAGCGGTGGAAGCACTTGTCCAATTACTTAAATATTATAGCAGTGATAATTTAATTAATAATATTAAATATGTAGCAAACCACATCTTCGTCCAGAAAGGTATTATTATTCACATGAAACAGCAATTCACATTTCAAAAAGGAGTTTACGACTTTCTTTAAAGTAACCTTTAAGTTTTAGAAGCCTAAACTGACTATATCAATAAATACTCTCAGATACCAGGAGTGATTAGATAATTCAGAAGTATTCAAAAATATATTCATAAAAAAAATCATTAATACTATTTTTCCTCTTGGCACAAAAATGGTACCAGCTCAATAGGAAAAGAGTTTTTTTTTTTTAATAATTGATGCGTCTGTATAAATTTCCTGGTTTTATGTAATAGACAATTGCACCAATTGATTTGGGGGGGGGAGGAGGAGGCATGAATTACTCATTAGCTTAGTTTATTAATTTTTTGTTTAAGATTTAGCGATGGTGCTTATTAGGATTGCTTCAGTTACATATTTTATGTAAGAGTGAGTAAGAAATTAATTAGAATTTTTATTCCATGAATAATTTACCCTTATTTCCATGAGTAAGTTTGTTATAAATTTCACTCGACAGTGACTTACAGCATGAGTGAGTAATGGTGGTCTCCAAAATAACTATCAATGCTTTCATTTTAAGACGTAGATGATCAGTAAAACTATATAGTAAATTAAAGATTTCAATTTTTTTGCTTGAAATAAAAACATGAGGTTTAGTTTTTTATAATTGACAATAAGAAATTGATATTTGTTTCATTTTATCATTGTTGAAGGATAGAAATTGTGTTCAGCTATTATTAATAAGACATGAAACTCACGGGCGTATATAGGAAATAATTTCAGTGGGGGGGGGGGGGGGGGTTGGGAGCTTTTGGGGGGTATGGAATATTAACAATATAGAACGGAATAATTAGCCAACTGAAACGCTATTACACCCCAAAAAGTTATTCTTTCTAAACTATTTGGTCTTATTTAGTTTATTTTTGAGGTTTTTATGACACACTTTTACCGATTCAACATTTTGGCCCCCCTCAGCCCCCCCCCCTTATATACGCCCATGGACAACTATGAAATTATCTTAAGAGATAATCACTTCAATATTGGAACTAATCAATATATTTAAGTAAATATGTAAAAAATGATTTCTTTATGGTTTATATTCCTTAATTATTCAGAATAAGTTTCGCATGAGGATCAATTAAGTGTTGATAATATTTCGAGGGCAACATTGACATTGAATGTAGAAAAAAGGAAACTTAATTGACTGCATTTAGAAAATTTGTTTAGATTCTGTGGTTTGAATTCTATAGTTTCAGATTTGTAAAATATTTCAACTAAATTTATGTTGGATGTCAGGAAATTATTATTAGTAATAAGAGGAGCTATAGTGAGTAATTATATAATATTGTCAGAAGTAGCTGGTCCCTTCATTTCTTAAAGTTGAATTGAAGGAGAAAACATTAATATATCCTACAATTAAACTTTAAATCTAATCTTGAAATAAGAAATTTTCTTTTTGATATCAATGAAGTACTATTATTAAACATTGAGTATATAACTTTCGAAGCTTTGCCGACTTGAAGCCTCGTCTCTTTAAAAAATGTACACCTCAATAACGATGTACTTAATGAAATCACTAAATACTTCTGGTATTCCTATAATTAGAAATTAACGAAGTACATAGAGTCTTAGATTTATCAATTTGCTATATGGGCAATTAAAGCTCATAAACATCTCTGCTTTGGGGTCTTGAAGATGCGACTGATCTTTTGACATTGGACCCTGTTTCACGGCTTCTCTGGGGACTTGTGTATGAATACATGTTATAACCCGGTATGATATGAACTCTTACGTCTCCTGATGGCCTTGTGCCCTCTCCCCTGGTGCGTCGAGTATTTGTGACTGTTGTCTTACAACAACAGTAGTGAAAAAGATTTATATAAGCGTTTCTGAAATGACGGTCTGCAACACAATAAAGAAAGTTGTTCACGCACGATTTACTTAGAGCGAACCAAGCAAGGTTGTAGAACAGCCTTGCGGATATTGTTTTAATAGAGCCGACAAATAATATGACACCAAAGGGCAACCAAAAAAGAAAGAAAAGGAAAAAGCTATACATATTGGTTTTCATTAAAGAGTAATCCCAAGAAAAAGCTATTGGTGGTTTGAAACTGGGATGTGATCTAGCAAGTCGTACTTGGAAAATGGTTCTGATATAAAAAAATCCAGTCATAAAAGCTGGCATGGCTACAAAAAGAGCAGCAACAAGAGCTTGATAAAGAAGGATTCCTTCACTGCGCCTTGTACAGTAGTCTGGGCCCAGATCGTAAACGTGCTGTACAGTGACGGCAATACCACTTACGAGCCAAATCGATAGCACTGATATTGTTACCCTGGGTGTTGTAAGCTTAGCATATTTTTCTGGAGGCAGGCAAAGGCGAGCGTAGTTCTCTCCTGCTATTGCCGCAAGACTGAGGACAGTCACCAGCCAGGATAGGATGGCCAGGAACCACTGAACTGAGCAGACCTGTGCTGGAGCCTCGAGTCCAGAGAGGATCACCACTGCAGACACTGGCATTATTAATCCAGTTATTAGAAGGTCTGCCAGGGCCACATTCACAACAAATGTGTTTCCTGAAAAATATCTTATTAGTAAACAGTATTAAACTTTTATACACACACTTAAGATTGACAAGTCCTCTGATAGCAAAAATGATTAAATTTAAAGAAATTCTTCTGTAATTTTATAAGAAATTGAGAAGACCTTATACTACTGGGTCCTTTTTAAACTGATTGCATTTTCTGGGTGCCTGCAGTTAAATTGGTAAACCTGCAAATTTTCATGTTTTTTTTTTTTTTTTTTTTTTTTTTTTTTTTTTTTTTTTTTTCTTTATTCATGTTGCTTTACAACGGCAAGGTGATTTGCTCACATAAAAATAATCAATTAAAACTATATAAAGGGTAAAGAATATAAATTCATTATATTCAATTTCAGAAAAAAGAAAAAAAAAAAAAAACAAAAATAAATAGAGAAAAAAAATAAAAAAAATTAATAATAACATTAATATAAAATAAAATAAATAATTAAATCAAACCAAATAATTGATTTAATAATTTAATGTATAGAATATAACAAAATAAAGAATGACAAATTGCGGCAGTAATAAATAATATTTTTTTTTATTGCAAGAAGAAAATCATTATTGTGTGTGGATTGTAACATATTTAATATAAAGACTTTATTTTCAATTTTGAAGCCTCTCCGGACACAACCACGCTCACACACACACACGCACGAACATCACACACGTGTGCGCATACACACCAAACATACATATACACGGTAGGTTGTGTCATATTTTGCCATAAAGTTTTATTTTATGTAAGTGTTGTAAAATGGTAGCAATGTGAGGGCTTTGTTCGGAAAATAATTCAGACATGTGATATGGTATAGTTAAGTAGTCTCGTGTTTTGCATTCTGTTAGTAAGTGTTTAATTGTTAGTGGTCTGTTGCATGTCTTGCATATCGGACTGTCTTGTTTTGTTATGAGATAGGAATGTGTTAAGTGTGTATGTCCAATGCGTAGTCTTGTAATCACAACTTCATCAAATCTTGTTAATTGCGTATTAGCTTGCCATTCAATTTTCATGTGTGACAGACATTTTGAGATCAATTGTTGTAGGAGAGTCAAGTACACTCCTGTTTGCTGTTAGGGTAGTCACTATAAGAATGATCTCTACTTATGTTATTGTACTGTGTAAACCTCCAATGACACAGGCGATGCTCTGTTGATGTAGCTGTAACTCTGTAAGTTCCACTTTGTGAGAAGCAAATACGTACAATTATTTTGGACGTGACAGAAGTCAATGCATTATTGTACCTGTATAATGCAGTAAAACCACCTTTTGGTCTAGTCAATACCAAATAAAAAATATAATAATTTAGTTATAACAAAATAAAACAGAACAGCAAAACTGTTTAACTCCTGCATGACAGACTATTTGAATTAATACATTGTTAAACAGAACGATGTGACACTTCACTAGAAAGTGATCATATAAGCATTAAATTGAGCATTAATATCTAAATGAAAAGTGATTTTGTATATAACACTTATCATTCTAATCCAAAGTCCTAAGAACAATAGTCAATGTTCCGTTTTACGCTCCCCAAACTCAACCTCCATAAAGACCTCAGTATCCCGCTCGTTAAAGAAGTTATATTTTCCAGATTCAAACGTTTTCACCCTAAACTTTCCACTCATCAAAATCATATTTCCACTCAGATTGTATTTTATATCTTATTACCAGATGTGTTCATATACAGGATGTAATAACCAATAGAGAAATCAATAAAAAAAATATATATATATATATATATATATATATATATATAAGACTTGATAGAATAAATATGAAAGAGTATTTTTTTCATCTAAAGTTATACTAGTAAAGATAATTAAAACACTATGCATAGTTAAATTATAATTCCTATTTTTCTTTATTCCTAAAGATTGGTCAATTTTCTGAAGAGGCTTTGCTTGTGCAGTGAAAACACTGATCAGATGTGTCGAGTTATTAGCTGGTTAAGAAACTCGTTCAATTGTTTGTTATTGGAATGTTATACCAAGTATTGCGGCAAAAGAAAACAAAAACTGTTGCCACTAGCGTGTTAACAGTTACACATATACATATTATTTTATTGCTTTAAGTCCATGATATCCCACATACTTTCAAATATTGTCTGTTAATAAGATCCAGGCAACAACTTAAAAAGAGCTGCCTCAGTCAGAGAAAACATTGTTTCAATGGTTTTGTTCCATTGCATTAAGGTGCAATATTAAGAGTTTCAAATCACATTGGAGGTAAACATACAATGGAAAAATGATAAGACAATGAACTTCCTGCGAGTTGGATGAGAGACTCACCGAGTTACAGATAAGTGGCACAAAGGATATGTATGTCTTAGAAGTAAAACAATTCTTTTCTTTGAGTTTCTTTTTCCTGACCGGTTCAATATTTGTATTTTTTAAATACCCCAAAATATTTTAAAAAAAAGGATAAAAATAAAAAATAAAAAAAAAATGAATAAACATTAATAATAAAAAAATAATTAAATATATTTGTATATGTGGTTTTGTACAGCTTTAAATATTTGGTTCCTACATTTATGCTATAGTAATTTTGTCCAAAGCAACGTTTTCCTAAACACAAATTTCACCCCACCAATCTAGACAAACCCAGTTCTATGGCATCATGTGCCAATCTTCTCTAATTATTATTATGATTTACTTTAATTACCTCTTTTTTTTAGGTGATCCTCGATCATGACAGCACTTATCATGTAAACATTTCCAAGGCTGCCAACCACTGCAAGGCTGACCACCAGAAGCAGCCTCACAACCCTGCTCCAGTCTGAAGAAAGAGTCACTGGTGAAATGTTATCATCATCAAAAAGCGTGCCACTCTTATTGAGCACTCCTCCACCCATAGTCATCTGAAAATGAATTGTTGTATAAATTCCCATTGTATTTGTTATTATTTTTCCCTTACAACCATTTATACAACATATTTAAATGTGAATGTGTGTGAAAGCTTGTGGTTAGGGCTGACGAATTTAATATTTCCAAAAGAAAAGCCTCTATCTCGTACGAGTATCGAATTCAAAGCCCTAGGATCAGAGTGCTCATGCCTATCACTCAAGAACATCTGGCGTCCAAATAAATACAGATTAGAATGTAAGCATATTATCAGTTAAATGTCCTTTTAGAACGTATGACCTTCCCATCTCACCCTTCAGTTGTATTGTGAGGTAGGGGTGAATATAAGTATTAATACATTTATTTTTTTTAAGTGAACATATAGTAGTATAGAACATAAACTAATAAGTCTGACTCACAGGAACTGCATCATCTTAGCGCGCTTTAAGTTAATGATTTGTCTTAATCTTTCGTAAAAAATATAAATACATATGAAAATGTAAAATGAAATCTGAAAGCGATGCAAGACCTCAGGCGCCACAACAGAAAACTGGCAATAACCTAAGCTAGAATTAGTCCGAATGAGATCGCTTAATCAAAAATCGCATAAGAACCGTATTTCTAGAAAATTTAATACGCTTACTACGATGCTTTACATTTACTACGATTTTCCAATTGGTTTCGAGCTGTATAAGAATATATCCGAAAAATCTAGTTTTCCTAAACAACGGTTTTAGATATGGCCTTATAAATAACTTTTTTCGTCCAAAAAAACATGTACCTGATGTTGGTGGACGTATTATGCTAGTTACCAAACTTGACCTTTGAAGTCTCGCAAAGTATTTTTGTAATAAATTTCATTAAAATCGTTTAATTTTTGACACAGCAAGAGAGCTCCTTTCTCCAGCGGTAATTCTCCTCTCCTACTTCTTCCTGCTATATTTTCCTGGAATCCTCTCCAGCTTCGTCAGGCAGGCCATTTGTGTAGTGTGCCTTGCTGATGATCGCCTTGTAGATTTGCATCTTCAGCCGAAGCGAGTGTTGGGCGTCGCCACCTTATAAAGTGGGTTTACTTCCTATGTAGTGAGGGAAGAAACGCGCTAACACAAACAAAAAAACTTGTAAACATCTTCCTAAAAGAAAGTAGTTTGTTTTAGCGCTGAATGCAAACATATTCATTACAAGCATGACGAAAGCCCGAGTATTAACTTGACTGTTTAATGAGGCAGTAAAAGAACTCTTACCGAAACGAAAGTTGACTCGGCTCTAGTTTTTGATTAGTGAAATGGAAGCTAATGCCGATCATTAGTTCGTGTTAGAGTCAACACGCCACCAGCCCCTCCAAATAGCACAGCAATAAAATGGGGAAAAAGCATTAAGTTTGTTTCGACACAGATGGTCTCCTTCCATTCCTCTAATAGCAAATAATTGGCTTTCTTTTAGTGCTTCGAGGTAAGGTAGACTTTTACAAGGTCTTACTCCTTGTCTAGGGTGGGGGCTTCGATTCCCATTAAAATACGAGTCGCTTGAAGGAATTACGCCATATTAGCAAGTTTCCGTATCGTTTTTATTCCTAAAGTTATTTGTAAGGGTTGATATAGACATAGTTATTTTTTTGTAAAAAGTTTAAACATATACTCCAATGAAATCTTGAAGAAAAGGCGCCAATAAGCATAGAATGTGTACAGTATCGGAAATTACTCGCTCGGCCTCGCTCTTCGACTTCCGCTCGAAAGTATTTTGTTCTTCTGGCAAATTCATTTTACAGTTAAAAAGAAGTACAAAAACAACAAACAATAAACAACTGAGGAAAAAAACACAAAGGAACCGGTCAAAGAAAAGAGAAGTAAGCACCTATTTTAATTAATTAAAATAGGTGCTTACTAATACGTCTCCACTAATTCACCGTATTATAAATTTAAAAAAAATAATAAAAAATATAGCATTTCTTGACAATTTTAATCAAAAACATTTGAAAATATTTAAAGAATTCAGGAAAACGCCTCTTTGTAGTTTATACCATTTTTGACAAGAATTAACAATATTGTGTTTAAATCATAGTTTTATATGATGAACCGCCTTAGTAGTCCCCTTGCAAATATATGAATAAATAAATAAATGGAAAAGCATTATTTAAATAAAATAGTTAGTAGTCATTCCTTTAGAATTTGTTATCTCTATTTATTTTTTTTCCTAATTTATAAGGGGAGACCCGTTGGCCGTGAGGGTTAAGGCATGAGCACTTAACACTCCGTGCCAAAGGTCGTGGGTTCGATTCCCACTAGGGGTGGTGGCTTTTCTTTCGAAAAAAGAAAAGGCAACACCCCTATCCTGGCTAGAAAAGGATGGTAACCCGTCCTAAAATTCGTAGTTAATAATAAATGGCCGTTAAAATTGAAATAAAAAAAATAATTTATAAGGCCGGACAAAATCTTGTTCTTTTTGAAGGGGCGCTAGACCCGCATGACGTTAGTGTGTTGAGGGTTAGTATAACTTCGGGCGGGATAATATCACATGATTTATGGGGATGGGGGGGGGCGATTAATGACAGTTGTTAATATTTAATGGTTCCTTGCCGACCGCCAAGAATGCATGAAGGAAACCTGAGTAAGCCGGGGAGGAAACCGGCGAAATATTGCAGAATGGAGAGTTTAAACACCGCTGGAGAGAGAGGCCGTCTCACCACCCAATCAGTTAATATTTAATGAAATATTTATTATAACTAGAAATTACGCATCTACATTGCAGTGGGTCACCAGGAATGAAGACAGCTAACTGTTAAAAGTTGAATTAAAGGCAAATCTCCCGAGATTTCCAGCTGTCTGTATTGTTATTTAGTAGACAGACCAAGTATTTAAATCCTTAGACTTGTTGAATCGTAAGATCGTTGATAGACATAAGATTTGAAATCAGAGGAAAAATTAAAATATTTAGCATAACATTTATTATTTATTTATTAAGAGTACAGAGCAGGGTGATTTACATCTTTTGTCAATGTGCAAACAAAGCAAAATATTCCTTTTACTATATTAACTATAAAATTGATAAACATAAAGATAAAAATAAAATATATTTTATTATATATGAAAACTTATGTAATTTTTGTATAAAATAAAATAAAGAAATGTTTTAGAAGAAAAAGAGGCAGCAAAACTAATATGAAAGCTTTTAAGAAAAGTTGGATTTTTTTATTTTTAAATATTTTAGAATGTTATTAATGCGTAACAAATTACTGCATGTGTAAGCAATTCGTGTATGTGACTGTCTTATCATTCTCTGAAGATGTAAGTTTGTGTTTGATGGCTAGTGGAACATTACAAAGTATAGAATTAGGTTTGTCCTATTTTGTTATTAAATAGGAATGAGTCAAATGTGAATGCCCAATATATAGTCTAGTAAACCCGACTTCTTCTTGCCTTACATAACGTATTCTGGCACTCCAGGCGTTTAGAGTCAGCTTAATCTTTCTCTGCTTGTTGTCCTGTGCGCATAAAATAAACTATAAAAATACATCCACATTAAAGGGGTTCATTGCTCCTGTAATGTGAGTATTCCGCATTACAAGCTTCCTTTGATAAGGTTAAGTAGGCGCTTACGATAAGAGCCTATCGTGATAAGAAATGGCGCCAATAATAAGCCGCGGCCTTATCTCGCCTCTATAGTATAAAGTGTGGAGAGAATTCGGGGCGATGGATTGACCCGAAGAAATGATTTCACCTTTAGCAAGGCTAAATGCCAATGGCTTATCTACCTCCCTCAGCTGTTACCCTTCTCTTGACGCGCTCTCTTAAGCACAATGTATATCGCTTCGGCGATTTTTATTGCAAATTGCTTAAACGTCGCTTTTCTACTCTTACATTCTATCGAAATAGATAGAATTACTTGCGTTTCTGGGCAAGTGGGGCGAGGGATGGCATATAGGACTCATCGTCCTTTTAAAATAAGGTACTTGTTACCAAATGACTTAGGTATTTATTGTGACAGAATCTTCAGATCCTTTTATGATCAGTCACAACTTATAATACACATTTTAAAATATATTTTAACAAAAGTGGAGGCGGGCGTAATATTTATTCTATTGTGTTACATCTACTGAGGTGCGAAGTAGGCCCGAAACATGCCAGGCTTAAATAATGAATAAATTAGTTGAAATAGAAAGAAAAAGTCTCAAAAGAATGAGATCAATGTATATATATATATATATATATATATATATATATATATATATATAGATATACACATAAATATGTATATAAATTTGTCTGTTGGCGCTCTAACTACTGCAAAAATAGTCCGATTTTAATAAAATTGAAAGAATATTGAATATTGAAAGAATAGTTTGTCTAAAACGAAAGATCAAGTTTATAACTTCGCTAAATCTTCCTGTTGTTTTCACAATAGAAGCAGGCGTAATTCTTATTACTTAGAATTACGCCTGCTTGTTTTGAGAGTATACGGTGGCGAGATGAAAATCAGGAAACAGGTCAGGCGTAAATAATAATTAAAGAAGTTGAAAACGAAAGGTTACTGCTTTACCGAAACATCGTGTATATATATATATATATATATATATATATATATATATATATATATACGATGTTTCGGTAAAGCAGTAACCTTACATATATATATATATATATATATATATATATATATATATATATATATATATATATACGATGTTTCGGTAAAGCAGTAACCTTACATATATATATATATATATATATATATATATACATATATATATATATGTATATGTATATATACAAACACACACACAAAGAGTGGGTGAGGATCAGTGGATCAATCCCCGATATTACACCTCCTTTGCAACGAAAAAGGTGTTACTCTAAAACAGTGTCAAACGTTTTTGCTGTACCTTCACTTAAGGAAAACTGGATTACCTCTGCCCCCCAGGAATCATACGTTTTATACGAAAATCCTCTGAATGACTACAATATCTGCGACAGTGTTGCCGCAACTGATTTTCTACGTGTACTGAATTCAGGGCCGAAAATTACTGTATACGTACATAAGTACTGAATTGAGGTACATTAAAATATCGCGACTTGTGGAGCAGAAACAACACGAAACAACGAAGGGACAATATATTTAAAAAGGATTTAACATTTAACCATTCCGATATACATTCCACTGCCCACTGATTTTTATTTAGCGCCCCCTAATATTACTTGAAATTTCAATCGTCTTCTCAATTAGGCTCAGCGCCGAGATTTCAGTCAGTTGATGCGTTTCCTCCCTTCCCTCTCCATAGGAAGGAACCCCGCTTTTGACGTCTACCCTATGACGCAATTAGGAAACACATATTTAATGGGGAATTAACATTAATTTTTTCCGGCAATTATTTCAGCTGTTTATAACAATCTGTTCATGTTTTCACCAGTGTAACTATTTCGATATGGCATTATTTATAACATTGTTTTATATCGGGAAGAATATTAGTATTTATAGGAGTGATGACAGGACTATATTATCATATTTTTTATAATTTTTATTAAGCCTGCGACTTGACCTTCTTTGACTTTTGACCTTTTGAAGTTATACAAGTCATTAAGTAATTCTCTAAGGCTCAGGTCGTCAATAATCAATAAATAAAATTGTAAGGTCGCGTTTTCATTTATATTTCAATTAGCTTCAGAGAAATACAAAGACGAAGTATAAAGTTAAAGCACTCGGTAATACCGTAAAATACACAGGTGAAAAATTGAGAGGTACATGATTATTCTTAGGTCACACAAAGCTTATACAGGTCCTCTTAATGCCAGGTTATAACCAACTTATATATGCTGTAATACGTTGTTAACACATAATAATATCAAATGTTTCACACTCATCAAATTTACAAAATTACGTTTCAAGCAGAGGAATTATTCTTTACAAATAATGTATAGAGTCTCTAACGTAGGGAAACGAATGAAACCATTTTTAAGGCGATATCGGTAACCGTTTTTTTTTTTTTAAAAAAGTAAATAAAACTCGGTTTTCTAACTCATTTTCGGTTCAGGTACTTAGTAACAATGGATTCTGTTGAAACGCTATTGAGATATTGAACATTCATCCAAACTGAGATATTTAAATTTTGGATATGTTTAGTCTTAAGGAAGTTTTAGAAAAAAGCATATTTTATTAACAGACATGAGCAGTTTTCGAATTTTCTTAAAAATCTCGTTGGTTGGAAAATCATGGTAAGTAGATTAATAAAGTTTCTGCAAAAATGGTTCTGAAATATTTTTCGATGGGCCGGTCTCTCATTCCGAGAAATAAGTGCTTAAAACATCGATGGTGTCGGTCTTGTTGCTTTGTGTTTTATTGCTCAATTGTTCATTGTTTGTAGTTTTTGTACTTGGGGGGCAACGTTAGCTCAGTGGTAGAGCACTGAACCAATATTCAGGATGACCTGAGTTCAAATCCCGAACAAGAACTAAAGAATTTTATCTTCTGGTGTTTTTTTTTTCGTGAGTTGCATTCGGCGTCCCTGACCGTCCCTAGGCAAGCCCAGCCTTTAATTAAATTATTAATGGGCACCTGCAAAGTGGAAAATCAGGCGGCCGGAGGATAGTACTGACCACACCATCTCCACTAGTATCTGACCCTGAGGGCTCTTGTGGCCTGTTACGGGAATAATTTTTTTTTTTGTATTTTATTTTAGCAGTTAAATGAATTTTCCAATCAAACTAGATACATAAAATGAGAGCAAAATGTTTGTATGTAATAGTACTTTTCGAACGGTCAAAGAGCGAGGGCGAGCGAGTAATTTCCGATACTTTACACTTTCTGTGCATATTGGCGCATTTTGTTCAAGATTTCTGTGGAGTAGATGTATAAACGTTTCACAAAAAAAAAGAACTATGTCTATTACAACCTTTACAAATGACTTAAGGGATAAGAGGGGACGCGCTAAATTGAAGCAGTCCCTACCAATCAGAATATTTTTGAAGTTTTGCAGCCATCAAATAAGTTGGCCACATTATTATATTGCTAAGTTGATTGCTTCTACTACAGACATGTAGACTATACACGAATAACTACTGTCTATACAGTAGAGAGTGGGGGTACATCACCATGGAGACGGTGTCGATACTAGCCCCACCCCTCCATTCCCCTCCATCAACGCCTCAGCTTTAGTCCACACCCTCGAGGAGCTTTTTGTCTAATTACAGGCGACTTCCTCTTAATTAGCATATCACTTCCGTTTTTAGTGTTTCCTCTCAACTAGGGGTTCTTGAAAGTCCGTAATCCGGGAACTCACTCCGGAACAAATTTCTTTTATAGGGACAGCCTCTCAACCCCAGTCTGTAAGTGCTCAACACTTACAGATGCACAACACATCCACTACTGACAGAAATTCTTGACAAGACACAAACTCTAAAAAGAAACATAACAATGTACTGGCTACCTGGCCATGAAGATCTCGGGAAAAGTTCGATTTTCGATATGAGGCAAAAAATGCAGTCAAACATCTTACTTGTGACGTACAGCAAATAACTGACAAAGATCTCACAATAAGTACAATAAAACAACATTGGACACAACTGACCTACAGCTGACTCCTAAACTCCGAACAATGAAAAACACAATTGAGGAATGACCTAGTCATCGAAATAACAGACAAATAATTCTTGCTAGAATAAGGATTGGACATACTCGACTAACTCAAGAATACCTTATGAAAAGACGAGATAAACCTATATGCAGTATATGTAACAAAGAACTTTCGATTAAACACATACTGACAGATTGCCAAAGACGATGCAATTTTAACATCCCAAATCATATGCAGGAACTCCTAGGCAATGATAGCCACATCATCAACACTATGCAGACCTACCTCAAAAAAACCGGACTATATAATCTTATTTGATGACTATAAGCACTGTAGAATTAAAAATAACATTGTACTTCCATTGATACTAAGCATAATTTTTCGGTGAACTCTTCACACAAAGTCTTTTAGAGTTAGAATTTTATACAATTACATTAGCTATGCTGATTTCCTAGAATGAATGGTTCAGAGGATGCTGTTCTTTGTGTTGATCGCAAATGAAGCGTAACACATCAAATAAATAAATAATAATAAATTTTGAGAACCGATTTCTGCCACACAATAACATAGGACTAACAGTATTATACATTTTTTTAAAAATGTATCGCTGAATATTTTAATAAACTCATTTGTTTTGCTCATTTGTAGAGAACACTTTTATTAGAAAGATTCAAAAAATAAAAAAAATATTTGTTTCCCTTGCGGGCCCCCAATAATGGCTACGCGGACCCCAGTTTAAGAAATGTTGCTCTATACTTATAGGCATTTCGCCCTTTCTAAACATCTATTGTGCAGCAGAGGATTTCCTAAACGGGCCCTGATATGAAGAAATTCAACTTACTGCAGGCGAGACTCCAACCCGTATCTCCCGCATGAGAATCCAACGACAACCACGGGGAGACTGTAAAGTAGAATGAATCACGTCGAACATTTGATCTACTATCATTAACACGGTACACTCCAGAGTTTTGTTTTTCCGCCACGAGATTTGGTATATAGTAAACCCCTAGCAAACGATTGAACGAATTGGTTAACTAGCAAGATTGGTCCTTCTAGAGGGGGTGTGGGGTTTCCTCCGGACCCAAAGTAGTTATTTGCCCATACCGTCCGCAATTGTTGTGGTATTGCCAAGAAACTCGGCATTCGTTGTGGTAATCTTAGCAAAAAAAGTTGTTGTAAAAATAAACTAAATAGGTTCATTAGTAGGGGCGGGGGAGTACTTTGGACCAAAATTACCAATTTGCCACTACCAGCCGTAATTTTTGTTACATTTCAATGAAACTCGGTATTCGTTGAGCTCATCTACAGAGAAAAATATGTAAAAATAATTAAATCGTGTTATTAGGAGGGAAGTTTACTTCGAACCCAATTTACGCTTTGCTCATAGGGACCGATGTTTCTCGCTTATTACGGTGTACGTTGTGGTTATCTAAAGAGAAAGACGTCTTTCAAAAATAAACTAAATGTAATTGATAGTAAAAATATAAATTTTGTCTAAAACGGTCAAGCAACCTCCTTTCGACTACTTTATATGGATTGACTCAAAGAACTTCTAGTGTTGAAATAAATTATTGTGAAGGAATGAATAATAAAGCGACGGTGGCTTGGAATAATTAATTGTAAATAATCTTATATTCAAAGTTGTTACCAAATCACTGGTATTGAATAGTATACAAGTACCTATTTTTTGGTCTAGTTTCACCTCTTCAGTATTGTCATCTACTTGCGGTACACCCTGCATAGTTTCAATTCCTTTACTTCTTCCTAACAAGTTTGCACCTTTTTGGTGCCTGTTTAGGGGAATGTGTTATAAATATAAAATCTTGAGGGGGACCACCTTGTACTAGTAGAGCCGCGTCGACGAAATAAGCTGATTTCCTCTCGCCTGAGGGGTGGGGGGAGAAAATATGAAGAAAACTACGTCACCCCTTAACTCTATGTTCAACCATGTTGGGCATTTCCAACACAAGTAAATGTAAATAGCATTACATCGTTTTTAAATTTGCTATAAACAACTGATAGACTCGCCTCGTTAACTCATTGAAAATTCCTTTAACAAGGCCAGTAAAACATACAACAGTCTCATTTAAGAGTTTATTGATTGATAAACGTTTAGCTTTGGCAAGGTTTAGCTTAACTTAGCTAACCTGTATACATGCAAATATTTTATGAGATCAATTTTCAACAATTTGGCAGGAAGTGAAGGACAATAAATTAAGCAGAGATGGGCATAATTTTATTTATAAATGAAAATACGAATTTATTCGTATTTCATATATTTGTGAATACGAATATAAATAAATTCGTACTTCATATATTTGTGAATACGAATATAAATAAATTCGTATTCATAAGTGTGAATACGAATTTATTTTTATTCACATATATTAAATATAAAAATAATCACAAAAAATGTGAATATTTACAAAAAATCAAGTGATTACAAAAAAAACACATTAAAATATACGAATAAAAATTTATTCACATTATAATTTGTGAATACAAATTTATTCACAATAAAATTCGCAAATAAATTATGAATTTATTCGTATTAAGATGATATTACGAAAGTTATTGAAGGTGTTTTTTTTTTTTTTTTTTTTTTTTTATTTATTTTTTTTTTTTTAAGGCGTTTAACGTCTAGGTTATTAGCGCCTAGATGTTTTGTTTACTCCGAGTCCACCGCAGGACCACCAGCCATGCTGCAGGGACACAGTTTGTCATCTGTACCTCCATCAAAAAAAAAAAAAAAAAAAAAAAAAAAAAAATCACCTTCAATAACTTTCGTAGTATCATCTTAATACGAATAATAATAATTTATTTGCGAATTTTATTGTGAATAAATTTATTTTTATTCACAAATTATAATGTGAATAAATTTGTATTCGTATATTTTAATGTGATTTTTTTTGTAATCACTTGATTTTTTGTAAATATTCACATTTTTTGTGATTATTTACAATTTTTTCTGTGAATTTATTTTTATTCGCAGAAAAATTTGCGAATAAAATTTTATTTGTATTTTTATATTTAATATATGTGAATAAAAATAAATTCGTATTCACACTTATGAATACGAATTTATCTATATTCGTATTCACAAAAATATGAAGTACGAATTTATTTATATTCGTATTCACAAATATAATAAGTACGAATAAATTCGTATTTTTATTTATAAATAAAATTATGCCCATCTCTGAAATTAAGGGAGATATAACCCACAATAGAATATTGGGATACTTCATCGATTGCTTGCAGGAGAGAGGAGGTAGTCGTAGCCCGAATGAGAATCGGACTCACAAACACGTCACATGGATTCTTCATGTCGAAAGAAGACTCACCAAAATGTCCAAGATGTGATGAAACCTTGTCTATAAAGCATATTTTAGTCCAGTGTCACCAATAGAGGAAAGAATTAGAAAATCTGATAATCCCTGCAAATATCGGCATTACGTTGGGTAACGATAGCAAAATAAATGATAAAATAATAATTTTTCTTAAGAAATCCGGTTGATACCAAAATATATAACGAAAATAATATGTAAAATTCGGAAAAAATACCTAAAAGTAAATAAAAATATGAATATCAATAAAACATTGCAGTAAAAGTAGTATATTCAAGAGACAAACTACAGTACAAATTGTAGTTTATAAATAAATAAAATACATTTAATCAAGAAATAAGAGTGGAAAAGAGAGAAAAACATTCATACAATGCACACAAAAAACCATACATTAAGAAATTTAACCAAGCATAGGTGACATACAAAAAAAAAAAAAAAAAAAAAAAGAAAAAAAAAAGAAGAAAAATCGGGCAATTATAACCCTGAGGTTGTTTGCCCTTAAACTTCAAATAAACAAGATAAGTTTCCAGCGATACTTCACAGATTGTCTAAACGCTATCTATGTAAGCAATTTTATTACTAATGCATAAATAAAATGCTATTACTCGGATGATTTCCAAACATTCTATTGTCTTCGTTGGTCTCACTCGTGCTAAGAGTAAATTCAGGTGGACGGAGAGTAGTACTGACCAGACTATCTTTTTAGTGTCAGAATCAGAAAACTCCACAGTTTTTATGCCTCTCTATGATTACATATTGACTTCACATTTATGTTGGGAAATTATGTTAAATTTTGTATCTTCATGAACCAATGTTTTCAAGTTAAACATAATAATGATATATATATATATATATATATATATATATATATATATATATATATAAATATATATATATAAATATATATAAAAAACCATTATTCTAGGTCATTAGTTCCCTGGAATAATAATTTGATGCAGAAAAGCTGAAGAATAAGGTACATCACCCTCATTGTTTAACAATAAATAAATAAATGTGTGTAAATATATATATATATATATGGTTTGAAAATAAAATATGGATTTGGAGCGAGTAAATAACGAAGAACCGGAAGAAGCGTATTCACTTGACAGTGACCAACAGGTCGGAAGGGATGGACCAGTCAGTAACCCTCAAAGGCTATTCGCCGGATAAGACAGCTATTACTGGCATCATAAATATTAATAACACTAATTGATTATCACTGCGTTAACAAATAATAACAAGTAAAATCTGTTTTCTTCTTTTCGTTCGAATTTCTACCAAAAACCCTGTTCCGGTTATTGGATTCTGCTAGTTAATAAAGATGACCTCTCAAATCACTCAAAGCATTATTGTACCAAATTTCATTAAAATCGGTCCATTTTTGAGCCAGCTAAAGAGCGAACGTATATGTATAATCTACCTTATACATATATATAATTCTCGTGCCACAGTGTTTGTAACAAAACTCCTCCGAAACGGCTTGACCGATTTTTATTACATTTTTTGTGGATATTCGGAAGTTCTGAGAATAGGAGGTAAACTATTTTCATGCCCTCAAGTGTTAAGAGTGGTCCACCCCTAACATTTATTTTTCGGACATGCTTTATTTTTATATTTTTTATGATTTGACATTAACAAATGCATACAACCCTAAATTTTCCCCCTTCTACCACCAATCCCCATTTGTTAATAGCGATATTATTACTTCAATAATTTCCAACCCTTGCTGGTCGATAACTGATTAGCTCTGGATCAGTTAGCCCCGCCAGGCGACTACCGGTGTCACTTTAATCACCCAGTAAACAGCACGGAGTAAGGATGAGAACGAAGCCGGTCTCCTGTCTTTTTCACAACATAAGCTTCCTCTCACTCCGCACAAAGTGTTCTGTCAAAATTACTCCCAAAGATGTGCTAATTGAATTCAATTTCCAATTAGATTGGCATTCGCAATGACGAGCAATAAGTCGCATGGCCAAGTGATGTCTGTTTATTGCTTCGATATGTTTTTTTTTTTTTTTTAACGGCGCATCGACAAATCAGGGCCGTTAGCGCCGACATCCAGGGTGCAGCGAGGAATTTTCTCAACTAGCCCTGAGATAAGAAAATTCCTGCCGCCGGTAACCCACCATCTCCAGCTTATGAATCTAAGGCGCTAGCCACTAGACCACGGGAGACCCATTTGGTGGTATTTTTCACAAACAAGACAATTATACGTTGTATGTTCTCGCTTGGGAAACCATCCAGTTTGTTTGTGTTGGCTTAAATTGGACTAACCAAAAATAACGTAGACTCCATTCTACTGTCATTAATATTTTTTTTTCTTTTGTCCTAATTACTGATAGGGATATAATTTTGAATGTATTAGTTTAAAAAGTACAATGAATTAAAAAAAACGGATGTTCGGTGTTTTGTTATTTTTATGACCGCCATCGTACACAGCCTCTTTCATAGACCGCATCACGACACACTTACAATAAGTTAGTTATTTTTTATTGGACTACCAAAATATTTACGAGAAATAATTTATATGGCAAAACTACCGTTATTTGCGTAATATATGGGTTGTGTAACGTAAACATTTCTAGTCGACACTTGCGGATTGCGTCAAGAGGTCAACCTCATAAGCGGGTTTCCTCTCTACTCGGCTTAGACTCGGCCACTCTTGACTGACTCATGGGTACTTGATGTCTAGAGGAATCCCACGTGTCTGCGGAAAATGCAATCAGCTGATCTCAGTGAAACATATTTTCGAGGACTGCTCTCGCTATAGGCTGCTGCTCCAACAGCTGGGAATACCAAGGAACTTGACAGAAGCTCTGCGGGACGATGACAAAGCAGTTGACCTAGTTGTTGAATTCTTAAAAAAGGCGCAACTATATCCCTTGATATAAAATAATAACTTAATAATAAATAAATAAATGTATATATGTGTGTGTGTATGAACGTGGGCGTATGTGTATATACGTGTGATGTGATTCTTTAGTTTATTATTAGTATTAACACTGCCTACATTAGTATTATTTTTAGTATAAATAATTGTATTAATAATTTAGTTTGTATTAGCTAGTGTATTAGTAAAAAAAAAAAAAAAAATTGATACATAAAAAATGACGCATATATCTGTTATTTGTCTTCATACTGCTGTACTGCATATTAGTATTAGTTTATTACAAATAGCTGTAGTAGTAAGTAATATTGGTGTTAGTAATAAGCAATGACATTAGTAGGAGAAAAAAAAATAGTTCATTGTGATAAATGTTGAGTTGGAAGCGCAGCACTGTCCTAATCACAAAATTACAAACCCTTTCACGACATATACACGACTCTCTAACATTACACTTGAGGGCGGTGAGGACCTAGACGTTTTCTGCCCTTAAACACCCAATCCATCCATCCTCCCTACTTATGTAGAAACGTCAAAAATTATTATTATTAGCCAATTCACTTATTGTTTTCAAATTAAAAAAAAATAGAGATGCACATTTAGGAACTTTCATTTTTCACCAGAGTATGGATTAACTGGTTTAATAGTTCTCATTTTAATGCTCGCAAATGATTCTCATGACACTTAGAAATGACATGAAACTATTAAAAATAATAAATGACTAGGAATGTCGTATCGTTTATCATACAGAAAGGCGGTTTGACAGATGTAAAAGAACTTGAGTGAGTGTTTTGCTTGAAAAAAAAAGATAAACTAGGAATCTGTCAAAAATAGAATGTTTTGGCATTCTGTCAAAAAACTGCCGTTAACAGCTTTGCCGAGAAGTGTAAAATACCTCGACACGTCTGATGAGAGACTGCAAGACAACACTGTCATTACTCAACAGCATTCTTTAGCATTTTCTAAGCAAGTGATTTCAACAAAAAGAATTTCTCCTTGGCAAAAATGAGACTTAATTGACATGTTTTGGGTGTAACATTTTGCTAATTATTAGCAGTCCGTCGAGTCCTTGAAAAATATAGCACCCAACTCTAATAACGTTTAATTGAACGTGGTATGATAATTAAATGGAGCGAGTTTTCAGGATATTATTTAATGTCGTTTTAAATGCTGTTTTAAATATTCGATTGACTTCTTCTAGTTCAGTTTTTTCAGCTTTCAAGCTAACAAGCTTATAAATAATCCTTCCATTAAATTTTGTAACAGCTATTTATTAATACATAGAGGAAGAAAGAAATGAAATGGTTGACCATGATTTGCGAAAACGGATGTAGAGTATGAAAAAACGTTACTTATCAGAGGTACTAATTCGTCAAAAAGGGCCTTTAACTTTCATGATATAACGGTTGTAAGTTGCTATTTCTCGGCCATGTAAAAAAAAAATATATATTCACACGGCATCTTTGAATTCCGCTTGGAAAGCTCTATTTCTAACAGCAAAATGTCCTGTCTTATTGAAAAATAAATGTTTCTACTATAAGCAATTACAAATAACCAGCAATAAAAAACTAAGGGAACCAGGCGAGTTTTTACCGTTCAAATAAACGAAATCAACTACTTCTAAGTTTAAGCACTTATTCCACCAAATGTGACCGCCCCATCGAATATTGGTAGAACCATTTTTGTAGAGAATTTATTAAGCTTTCGAATGGTCACCTTCTACTTATCACGATTTCCTAAACTTTTTCGAGATATTAAGGAAAGTATATGAAGTCCTGAAAACATTTCTTGTCTGTTAATAGAATATTTTTTTTCTAAAACCTTCTTAACTGTAACCATGTTATGGCACCTAAGATATTTTTTCGCTTTGATGTTTCACGAAAGATTAAGATAAAACATGAACAGTTTTTTTTTTTTATAATCTTTCCAAATGACACCAGCGATAAGAAACAAAACGCGCATGATGAGGCAGTTCCTGCACCTTAACTTTTTTCAGTGATGGGCTTCCTGAAATATTCTCTGCTACCAGAAGGGTATTTAGAAAGGCAACCAGTAGATAGGTTGGCGCTAGCATCCTAGAAGCCTAAAAAAATATTTTGTGCGTTTTTATGATAATTGGTTGTTCTCTCTGTACTTCTGGGCATTGTTATTATTCGTAAAAAGCTATGATGAGTGTTTATTTAGTAGTGCACTACGGAGTAACAGGAATTTCAGAAAGATAATTAATTAAAACATTCATAATTGAGTCAGAGTTAATTAGAAATATAAAAGGACAAAACTATTCATGTTTATGTTTTTCTTTCGAAAACATGAAACACGATTTCTTTTGAATTTCTGTTATTTTATTATTGCCTTAAAGTCAATAAAATTTAATTTAAATACAATCAAAATATGAAATTTCCAGGTGTGTATATTTTTGAAGGATGCAAAGTCCATTATTTACAGACATTACCTCCGCAAATACTCAAAATAAAGTATTCTCTTGAAAACATTGTTTACACAGGTCATTCTAAATTTGAAAACCTTTTAGACCAATAAACAACCATGTTCCTCCTAAATAGCTCAATTATATTTCACGTTAAAAAATACATTATTTTCAGCGATTCGTTTATACTAGATTTCCAAGTAGGGCATACATTTCCAAGAGTCTGTATTCTAGAGGGACTTGGCTAAGTATCTTCCATAAGAGCTGCAGCTTATTCTTCAGTAAGCTGAAGCTTACTGAAGAATAAGCCTTAGGAAGTATTAATATAAATGTAAAAAGTCCGTTATGCAGGAGTTGCTTCACTAAGGATATATATATATATATATATATATATATATATATATATATATATATATATACACACACACACGTATATATAGCTTATTTAGGGTGCACCTACATTGGTCCTAATGCGATCCGATTCGATAGCCATCGACTGTCGGAAGGAAAACAAACACATATATGTAGGTATAATCCTTACTCCAAATAAGTCAGTTTTAACTATAAAAATTCATTTTAGAGCGTTTCCTCCCTCCCTCTATATAGAGAATACATCTCGAAACCGCTTAGGAAATCGCAGTAATTCTAAAGAATAAATAAGTTTATTAAAGGATTTTTTTTATAATTTCCGCTTCGGATCTAGCTTCGCTTTGAGATTTCACTGTACATTTTTACGTATAATTACATTTTTCAAGAAAGACTACACATTTACTGTTTCTACTCTTAGCTGTTTAAATGTTATTAGTAATAATAATGGAAAAAGCGCTAAGATGACGCAGCTCCTGTGATTCGGATTTTTACTTATGGGCTTAGTTATTACATTTTCCTGTCCGAAATAGAATAAGATATTAATTTATCAATTCTTATTAATTTAATTTATTATCTGACCCTGTATTATTGTCGATTTATACATAATACGAAAATACTAACTGATTATAATAATAAGTAATAAATCATTAAAGGGGAAAAATCGAAGATAATGTAAAAGTTAATAAAAATGGAGTGTTTCGAACCACTGTAGAACTGTAGAACCACTAAGGGAAACTTTCTTTCTTTTTTTTTGCATGGTTATCATCAGAATTATTAGAAAATTATAACACAACTCACGTGGAAAACTTCTAGTATTGGTATAACCATAGTATCAGTTAGTAGTATTAGTCCTAGGATGAGATTACTATAGTTGTAGAAGTAAAGTTGATAGACATAGTAGTACTCGATAGCCGAATGTAATGTAGCATAATCACTAGTATACATTTAGAATAATATATATATATATGTGTATATATATATATATACACATATATATATATATATATATATATATATATATATATATATATATATCTTGACATTGATTTGGCTGGACGGTGGTGGTACTGCATCATAATAGGAAAACCAACAAACTCCAAGGTCTCCACCACAAATGATTTATTTTATTCACCCAAAGCAAGCTTTCGGAGTCTACAGCTCCATCCTCAGTGCTTCCAGTTCTTCACTGCAGGCGGTTCACCCGTAGACTCACGGGTTGGGCAGTCTACGGGTGAACCGCCTGCAGTGAAGAACTGGAAGCACTGAGGATGGAGCTGTAGACTCCGAAAGCTTGCTTTGGGTGAATAAAATAAATCATTTGTGGTGGAGACCTTGGAGTTTGTTGGTTTTCCTATTATATATATATATATATATATATATATATATATATATATACACTAGCTGACCCGGCGAACTTCGTACCGCCTACCAGTTGATTCTTTAATTTTTTATTTTATTTTAATACTAATTTTGCTATTTGGGACACCGGGTCAGCTAGTAAGATAAAAAAGAAAGAAAAAAGAAACTTAATAAGTCAACAATTACATTATGTCAAAAAATAAAAGTTATAAAACACTTAAAATTCATTTTTTTGTTGAGAGGAGATCGTTGACCGTTCATGATGCAAGGTAGGGATTGTCGGGGTTCGGTCACTTAAAATTCTTTTAGTAGTCACTAAAAAATCACAATGAAAATTACAATATCAGATTTATTATTATGATAACTGCTTATTATATTTCATTTTATTTTTACTTACCTATTCTAAATTAAGTTTCATTTTTATTGTAGTACTTTATGGTACACGATATTTTTTGTTTGATTAGCTGACGCGTAAACAGAGCAGATGGTTTACCAACACGGGAACAGGCAACATACAATTGGCCATGCGAGAAACATGGGTTTTCTAGAATAATACCACAAATACTTAATGACTGGCCCTGGGATTGCGATCTTCACGTTCCTGGGCAGTACGATTAGATTGATAATTAATTTGATTCTTTGCAATTCGGGTTGTTCTGCCTAAATTTGTCCGCCGCCTTATAGGAGGCATATTTAGTAAATCACAAACACACAACACTTTCATAATTTTATAGAAATTTTTGGCTTTTAGATTTAGTAAATTATAGATGCACAGCAAAGAGATGTTTACATTTCAAGTGACATTTTACCACAGACAATTCACATTTTACCATAGATATGTGTGCACATATATGTACATTTTTGGTTCTTGTATCTTATTTTTATTATTTTATTTTAATTTAAGGGCTTCGTATCGTGGAAGGTAAGCACACCGAGGTAAGTCTTCTAAGAAACCAGGAAGTCACTGTAAATTGTCCTATTAGAATGCGGAATTCATTTATTTCAAATTGAGTTATTACTATAAGAATTAAAATTATTAAAAGAAATTTTAACTATAAACTATTCTGAGTATGAACTTATTCATGGGATAAGAATGTAATTTCATTAATCTGCCTGTGCTTCAAGAGTGTTTCCAGTATTCCAAAATAAATTTCTTAGTCATTATGTTTGCGTCTTTATGTGGAATATTCTATGCTAAAGTAATTCTTTTCAAAGCAACATTATCTGATTGTGAGTTATAAGAAAAATATAACCTTACTCACGTGGCAACCTTCATTGAATTTATGGCGTGATGCAAGTTCCTCATTTTCTCACTTCAGATCAATAATGATGTCATCAGGAATGTTCATTGGAGAAAAATAACACAGCCCAACTATTGAACGCTATTTTTCATTCAACTGTACTATAAGACCGTACCTATACACGAGGGGGAAATGTTTGACTGACTGACAAATCGGGGTTTTGCCCGGATCGCGTTGGAAAATACTAGTACCTTGCCAGCTTTTAGACCTGGCTACAGTTTGTCATCGGAATCGACGTGTCTGCCTTGGAAATATGGACGAATTTAGATTAAGTAATTTTTCATTTTGGTAAAATTGTACAAATGTGATGCTTAAGCGACTTTTAATGCACATATGTTATTACTTACACATAATTACCTCCTCGAGAGAACATACTAACCATTATACAGGCTTTTTAACACAACTTTGACAAGTTAACACATAATCACTAAATATAAAATACGTGGCATACTAAATATTCCACATGACTTACAAACCTTTTTACAGAACGTAGCCCAAACATACATTCTATACTATACTATACAAAACATATAACATACATAACATAATATAAATAATAAGAAAAACATATATAAAACCAACTACACGGAGTCTTTTAGTTCAAAAGTTATTCTAATTTTATGAACTACTATATTAAGCTTCTATTTTAACTGTTTATTTTAAAGCCCTCAGGGTTCATTCTAAAACCACCTATTAGTTGAATTTGTTAAGCTTTTTTATACATTCCAGTATTAACTGTTAATATCAGTTCTTAAGAAATCGAGGAGTTTATCGCCCTTATTTTGGTGCTTCAATAAATAAATATCACGGGCACACAAAATAAAAAAAAAGTCCGTCACGCAGGAGCTGCATAACTAAGCACTTTCCTCAGAATTTGGGTAGTGTAGACTGCTTTCCAGAACAATTTGCTTAAAATATCCTACATAAATAAAATAAAAACGTGAATAGTTCTCATTTTGTAATGAGTAACTGATCAATTATTAATTTGCATCCAGAGTTATGTTTACACATGGTACCTACTACACTACGTAATAAATACAAAAAACCTCATATTATCGTATTTTGATCTAACGCAGGAACAGGATACAGTCACTCTAGTGGTAGAAAGCGCTCCTTGCGGCGGCTTTGTGAACCTACGTCTGCCGGCTTTTCTATTCAAATATATTACAAATTAAACCCCCGCTTTCCGATTGACCGATTCAGCTCATTTTTACAACACTTCTTTCTCATGAGTTACCCACGACGTATACAGCGTTTCGTTAAAATACAGCAGAAATTACGACCGGTATGAGTATATTAGGAATTTGGGTCCGGAGTAAACCCCCCCTTCTAATGAACCGATTTAGTTTCTTTTTACAACACATATTTAACTGTAGATTACCACTACGAATACCGAGTTTCGTCGAAATATACCAAAAATCACGGCTGGTAGTGGCGAATTGGTATTGTGGGTCCGGAGTAAACCCCCCCTCCTAATGAACCGATTTCGTTTATTTTTACAACACATATTTACCTGTGGATTAGCACTACGAACACCGAGTTTCGTCGAAATATACCAAAAATCACGGCTGGTAGTGGCGATTTGGTATTGTGGGTCCGGAGTAAACCCCCCCTTATAATGAACCGATTTAGTTCATTTTTATATCTCACTTTTCTCTCTATATTAACACTACGAATACCAAGTTTCGTTTAAATATAACAAATATTACGGCTGACATAGTCAAATAAGTGTTTTGGGTTCGGGGTAAACCTCCCCTTCCGGTGGACCGACTTTGGTGGTTAACGAACTCGTTCAATCGTTTGCTAATTGAATGCTATATACCAAGTTTCGTGACGAAAAAACAAAAACTCTGGCCGCTATCGTGTTAACAGACATATATATATATATATATATATATATATATATATATATATATATATATATATATGCATATATATATATATATATATAGATATATATAAATTTTAACGGGGGTCATTTTCGGTGTCTACTAGGTAGGATCGATAAAGATTTGAAGAAATTTTTCAAAAATTCCGTCATGAGTCCAACCTCAATAGCTACTTTCCTTCGGAGGAAAGTGCTAAAAGCGGTCTTTTCCAAAGACACCATACATATATTCTCATGTATTTCGACACGCTGAATCCGAATCCGGAGTCCGTTTCATCCTAGCACGTCAGGTTTAAGAGCATTTGAAGGTCAAATTTCGTATGAAGTCGTTAAAGAAGAAATAACTAGAGCTTACATGGTTTTGGGGGTCGCTGAATTCGAATCCGAGGTCTGTTTCATCCTATCGGCGCAAAATCAAGTTCATTTTAAGGAAAAATATGTCTAATTTGCAAAAAAAGAATTTTGATTGCAGAGTTATTTTTTTTGCAAAATAAACATATTTGTCCTTGAAATGACATTGATTAAGCGCCGATGGCGCGAAACAGACATTCGCATTCGAATTCAGCGACCCTCGAAACCATGGAAGCTATAGTTATTTCTTATTTTTCGACTTCATACGAAATTAGACCTTCAAATGCTTAAACCTGACGTACTGGGGTGAAATGGACTCCGGATTCGGATTCAGCGAGTAGAAATACATAAGAATATATGTATGGTGTCTTTGGAAAATACCAGTTTTTTTTTATTTTTTGTGTGTCTGTGTAATAAACAGTCCTTCACGCAGGAGATGCGTAAAATATAATCCTGTATACTTCCTGTATGCGTGGATTTATATTTATATAAGGGTTTAAGAATTCAAAAATATTCAGCAAATTAATTGACAATAATTTTTATTATAATACCGTAAATTGCATTATAACTCCGATTAGTGCGTAATACTTGGTATTTCTATATTATTTTTATTCTTCTGGAAATATTTCTTAATAGAAATTAGTTTTTAATTTCAAGGATCTCTGCTTTCAAAGACCTTTTTTTTTTTACAGGGAATGACGGAGATAAATTTCGCGAAGATAAAAAGGAATATTCAGTTTAAAATATAGAATTCAGGGAAAGTTTTCTTTTCCAATTTACAAAGGAAAATTTGATTAAAAGTTTTTTCTGCAGCTTCTTGTATCGCTTTGTGAGTAAGTTTTAAATATGTTTATAAACAGAATACACATTTACATTTTAAGAACAAGCTGACTACCCGTGCTTCTTCACGGCAGATAAGTAGTTATTTTATTGCTTTAAGTAATGTATCATTAAAATTAACGCTGCTACATAATTTTGTGTAGTTTATTTTAGCGCGGTTCCCATCTTACTATAAGTTATTCATCAATTGATAAGTAATCACTGGGGCGCTCCGGACCAGTGTCAAGAAACAGATAACCTAGAGATAACCCGTTACCTATAGGTTACCAGTAACAGCAGATTAACCAGTAAATGTTAAAATTCATTGTCAATAATAAATGGACGTTAAAATTTAAAAATTTATGCTTCCAAGATGTCATTTGGAAACACCTAGTATATTTGCGAGCATTACCAAAAATTGTTCTGACTGGGGATGCTGATGGGTGAGGAGGCTGTGCAAGGGTTCGGGATATTATTAACTAGGATGGACTATCACCACACAGCGTAACGAGGTGTGGTAACCACAAATTCATTAGTAATTGAACAGTATTTACATCGTCGGTACAATTGCAAAGTACCGAATGTGAAAAGTGGTTTTGTACCTGATAGAGGACTCTATATATTAATTTTATCTTATTATATATTTTAATTGGGGGCGAGGTTAGCTCAGTGGTAGAGCACTGGACTAATAAGCTGGAGGCCTGAGTTCAAATCCCGAGCAAGCACTAAAGATTTTTTCTTCTAGTGTCTTCGTTCACCGGCTGAATTCGGCCTCCCTGACCGTCCCTAGGCCAACCCAGCCTTTAATTAATTTAATAATGGGTACCTTGGTTGGTGCTAATGACTCTAGCAGTCGAAGCAGCCAAGGGGAAAATCAGGCGGCCGGAGCATAGTACTGACCACACTATCTCCCTAGTGTGCCGTATGGTCATGAATCAGATACCTCTATAGTATCTGCCCCTCAGGGCTCTCGTGGCCTGTTACGGGACTGATTTTTTTTTTTTTTTTTTTTATATATATTTTAATTAGACTTAATGTACATTCATTACTTTGATTTTCTGTAATTTATAATTATTTTTCTTTAATTTTCGAGAATTTGCCACAACGTACTTCAGTCCAATAGCAATCAGTATAGATTGAGAAGAAAAAATGAATTTTTTCCCATTCGATACTTTGCATTTGTATCGACGACAAGAGCATAAAACTTTCATTTGGCACATATTATTTCGCATTTTGTCTTCATCGGGTCACGCCTTAAATAGGCACGTTTTTTTTCCAGTCGGAAGAAAATAGCTAAAATAAGGTCTACTTTTAGTCAGTGTTTATTCAAAAGCCTTTATTAGGGAAAAGGCAGTTTCGAATGCATTCTCGAAATTTATTAATATTGTCTTTATTCTCATGAATAAATAACTTCTCAAACCACAACCACGAAGAGTGGGGAAAGAAAAACACAAGTTTTCATTAAAGATTACCTACAAGGTGCTACTGTGGTATATTTTTGTCTCCTTGTGTAATTCTATCAGGACAAAAGAAAGCAGTTGGGAAAGAATGAATAATGAACCAAAGTCTTTATAGGTCGAAATATAAATAACAAGGTTAGGGCCAATCTTTAATGTCATGGTCATATCAGATAGTTATGGGTCTATGATAAGGTTATGGGCTTACCTACCACGATAGGCGGCTATCAATAAAAATACGTACTAATAAACAACTTATATGGGAAAACATAAATAAAATAAAACATAAAATGTACAAAAGATCAATATCAGGGCTCATGAAATGACCGATCGGAACTCAACGCAAAAATCCCAAATCTACACATTACACAAATTAATTTCTCGAATACAAATTGTTTAAAGAAAATATAAAAATACCAGTACTAACAGACTACGGGTATTATGCTATCCTCACAATTAAGAAATTACTTGACAAATTTGAGTGTTAAAGAATTGTATCTTGTGAAGAAGCGGCGGCTTGGCAGGAAGAAATCTGTCTCACTCTTCTATCAAGATCTTCCACAAAGTTCATGTTCATGAATTTCTACCGACGTAGACATTTTGAACAATTTCCGCATGAAGTCATCATCAGTGATGTACTGAACAACTTCGTGCTCTAAATAAAATAATATTTGTTCCTGTAAAGATTCCTGCCATTGGCAAGAAAAAGTAAATAATATAAATTTACATATTTTAGATTTTGAGGATTTTTTATTTATTTCTATTGTCCCCCTGTATGGGAACAATGTATGTCCCTTGAACATGACAATATAGTTCTACGGGTTAATATGTATAGGTAAATATAGCCAGAGTCGAGCATAATCGATGACGATTATAATCACCTGGAGATGTAATTACGAATACTTTATAATCGCAATTACAGGAGTGATTATGATCACTTGAGACCACACCTTTGATTATAATTACACTCGAATTCACGAAACGAAAAGTTGCGATTACAGTCGTAATCACAGAAAGGGTTGCAATTGCAGTCGTAATCAAAGAAAAGGTTATGATTACAGTCGTAGTCAAGGAAAAATGTTGTGATTAGGATTGTGAGTATAATCAAAGGTGTGATAACAAGTGTAATCGTAATCACTCTTGTAATTTCAATTATAATTGTAATCATAACATCACCTCGAAAGCCTGTGATTACAATCGCAATCGTAATTATGATTATGATTTTTCCCTACATTGAATGAAGGTTATCGGTGAAGGCCACAATTTAAAATAATTCCCCGAAAACGTTATGCATTTAATAAAACATCTGTGAAAATGTTGGCGTTTTTAATCACTGTGAATATTAACTTCCACCATTCAGCAATTCCTTTAATGCTTGAAACCCGTCAAGCTGTAGGTGGAACGCTGGATCATTAAATACATTTTCAATTAGCTCATGTTTCTCCATGAGAACTTATGAGATAACAAAAAAAAAAAAAAAAAAAAAAAAAAAAAATTAAAACCCTCTAAGGAAGATTAATCGAGGAAACAATTTACTTTGCTCGGAAATCCTTTGACAGAAGGGGCGAGCTCCGAAGGGAGGCCAACGACCTCGCCACCGACTGGACTAGGATTCCGGAAGGAAGAATCAACGTCCGGATGGAGAAAGGGTTAACCTTAGCACCGACCACGCCCCTCCATGGCAATCGATACCAGCCTATTGTCGTATACCCCCCCCCCAACACCCCCCACAAAAATATATTTCACTCCTCACTCCCCTCAAAACGCTTGCAGTGGCTATTTGCCGTCAGTCGGTCGGACATGAAAGGCACTACGGTCTAATGGAGAGACGCCATTGGCTCTAGGTCGGAAAGCCATTTATTATCCATGTAAAAGCACATTCTGTATGATATACTTGAACATATCAAGCTTAAAGCATACATTTCTCCATACACTCAGATCATACTGACGACATTAGCAACACCCTGATATGAGAAATACATATACGCTTTTAGAACCTTCGGACGGATTTATGAGAGTTTATCTCTCAAGCATGTACTTCTTTAACATTGGAATCTGCACCGCAAGAGTTAAGAGAACTAAAGAAATTTTTAATTTGCATTTACAATATATAAATTGATATACAAGTTGGGAATTTGCGATATTTTGGTGAATTGCAGGGATTCGGAAAGAATCGACACGCGGGATGTGGTGGTGAATGAAGTGTTTTAGATGGAGGATGTATGGTCCACCCTGCGTTCTGGTATGTCTTCAGTGATTGGTTATCTGCAGTCAGTCGGCGGGATAAGGAAGCCAAAGCTGTATAAAAATAAGAAGTCATAACCTCAAATACAGAAAACCATTTATTATCCTTATAAAAACACATTCTGTAAGATATCCTTCAACTTATCCTGCTTAAAGCAAAAATGTCTATTAATCTGGTGAGCCCCTAAAAGGTGACTTTTCCATCAAAGGCTTTTAGGCTAGGATCAAAAGAGTTATTTTTTTATAGAAAAAATTAAAATATAACTGTTAAAAATTGATTTTATAAGTTAAAAAATAACTGTTAAAAAATTTAATTAAAAGTTTTAAACATAAAATTATTTAGGAACTCTTAAAATAAAGCACATGGAAATAAAAGTTAATTTAATACTTTTAGTTTTTTAAATCTGAAATAAAAGTTTTGAGTATTTTAATCATGAATTTTAGGGTTTCCTTGGTTTAAAAATAATTGAAATGTTCTTTGTTTAAAAATGTATTTTTATTTATTTACTGAAATATATTTAATTTATAGAACACAAGAAATAAACATTAGTAGCTTTTATTTATTCCTTTGAAAAAGTTGTAGTCGCTATAAGCATGCTTTCGCTATTAAATAGTCAAAAACTATATTAAGATTCCTGGAATTTTGTTAGTAGGTAGTATTCCTAATAAGATTGACGAAACAAATTGTCAGCTGCTTATATGTGGGTAGAAAAGTTGTCAGCTGGCGGTATAAAGCGGAGCGCGCGCCATGCGCTCAGCGCTTATACACCCCCAGCTGACAAGTTTTCCACCAAGATATGAGCAGCTGACAAGGTTTTTCGTTAATCTCACTACAAATACTAGTAACCACCTAAATTTCAGCAATCTTAAAATGGTTTCAGAATTTCGTATTTTTGCCAAGTTTAGACCTCCAGCTGACAATCAGTCCACCGCTGGCCTTGGGTTTTAGACCCTCGACTAAGGGTGGGTGGCCGAAGAAGAAAGGGAGGTGGGAACGGTGTTATAAAGCTTGAAGTGAACTAGCATGGCAGGCAAAAAAGTTTTATTTTAGTTAAGAATGTGATCATATTTCCCTGCAAAATTTTATTATTTTTTTTAAGTCTTAAGAGGTTTTCGATGTAACACTAGAATAGTGTCAGGAGGTAATATTAAGCTTGACCATTACACAAGCTGAAAAGGAGTGTAGGAATCCTCTCTCTACAATTGTAGCAAGATAAATCCATGTGCTGATAGGGAGGGGACTTGATGAGTTTCTTCGTTACACGAGTTGAAGAGCATGAGGGAGAAAAACTCATAGAGTCATTGAGGGCAATCCCAATCTTTCCCTTATCACTCGCTCTATGCTCTCTTTTCTCTTTTATCTCTAATAATGGCGGGAGATTCCTTTATACAGAAGGCCTATGATTATCATGGTAATCAAGTTGGTACAGTGTATAGCAGCTAATGTTCGAATATTCCTCCGAGGAATATTCCTAACCTAACCTATATTTACCTCCTAATTAATCGACCAGGCATTTAGTCAGTGAGATAAAAGCTGTTCGGCGCCATCCTCGCTGATCGATTTGATCATCTGAAGTAGCTAGTATTCACTACTTCAGTGTTCTACAAAACCAGCGCAAGCCAACTGAAGAGAACTTTGTACAGAAAGGTCCACCGCGAGTTATCTTACAATAGCAAAACCTAGTTACCTCCCTAGCGATTACATTATATCGGCCAAAGAGGTCCGAGCCAGCGAGCATGGCGTACTTAATCCAATGACACCTTGAATGTAAGTGAGATTTTATGTACAATGCACAGAAAACTGGAAATTACTCACTCTTCCTCTTCAAATTCAGGTCGGAAAGCTATATTATAAACAACAACAATTGTTTCTAATTTTTAGTCTCTTATTTTACTGGCAAATTTATTTTACTGCTAATAGAAATTACTAAAAGAACAAACAGTAGCCAAAAACTCACATTAAAACAAAAATGTAAACACTACGATTTTGTTGGCCCAGTTATCGGTGCGCCGGAAAAAAATATCTGACTACTATTTTGTTCGCGCGAATTATGCCCACAAACAATGATATGAAAGGCTTAATAACAGTTATTACAAGGATGCATTTATAAAATGAAATTCCCAACTTTATCTAACATCCTAAAAGGTTGGTACGCTTTAAGAAAAAAAAAACAATGTTATTGTGGATGTTTTTAGCTCGTTAACGAAATGCACCACTTTTAGGCCAGCTACAGAGCGAAAAGACAAATATATATATATATATATATTATATATATATATATATATATAATATATATAACTATATATTACTTATTCTTGTAGATGACCCAAAATATCTAAATTCTTTTTTATCTTAGGAGGCATGGGGTCGTTAAAGCAGTCTTCCTTTATTATACCTCTTTATTTATTGGGCCCGGCATGTTTTGTGCATCTTTTCTTCACACCTCTTCAGGTGCACTTCTACACCAAAATATAATTTTTTGAAGATCCAAAGAAACAATTTTCCGTTATATTAAAGCTAACAATAAGATCTATGGAATGTTCCACAAAATGCATTAAATAATCATCAATCTCCATGAAATGTTACCCCTACCCTAAATATAGCAGTAATTATAGCTAAATTATATATTTTATAAAAAGGTAATGAGAGGACTTCCTAGCAAGGTAGGACTCAAAACCTTTTTATAAAATATATAATTTAGCTATAATTACTGCTATATTTAGGGTAGGGGTAACATTTCATGGAGATTGATGATGTTTTAATGTTTTTAACGAAACATGTCGGCCATATTAAATAAAGTAGTATAATAGAGGAAGTCTGCTTTAACGACCCCATGCCTCCTAAGAAAAAAAAAAGAATATATATATATATAGGGGGTGGGGTTAGCTCAGTGGTAGAGCACTGGAATAATATGCTGGAGGACCTGACTTTAAATCGCGAGCAAGAACAAAAGATTTTTATCTTCTAGTGTCTTCATTCGTGGGTTGGATTCGGCCTCCCTGACTGTCCCTAGACCAACCCAGACTTTAATTAATTTATTAATGGGTACATACAAAGGGAAACATCTGGCGGCCGGAGCATAGTACTGACCACACTATCTCCCTATATAATTTTTTTTTAAAAATCAGTGATATATATATATATATATATATATATATGTGTGTGTGTGTGTGTGTGTGTGTGTGTGTGACTGATACATACATCCGGATTGCGTCATAAGCAGGAGGGAGGAAAACGCGCTTATAATTAAAATCCAACTAACTTTATGACATAAAAACACAATCATATTTATGTAATTGCGATTTTCCTAGAAATTATAAATGATTTCAGGAACATTACAGGAATAATCAATATGACTGAAAAACTTAAATGTTTGGAGCTCTAGACCAAATACGCATACTCGGATTTAAAGTGTCAGTAGCTTAGTTTTCAAAATATCTCAAACTTTCATATAAATACGCTTTAAACTTTTGATTAAATTCTTTCACTAAGAATGAAGGTTTAAATGATGATGAAAATACCAAAAACCAAGGTAAAAGTGTAATAAACCATTCTCATTAGGCATTCATCCACGTTGAGCAAAGAAACTCAGCACAAACACAAAGTTTATTTCCCAACTAGTTTTCGAGTTAATTAAGGTGGCCATATTAAATTCTAATTGCACCGGAGAGGGGGACGAATATTACGGAGCAGCACAGATAGATATTTAATACCCCTAATCCATTTTGAAGACATATAAATGTGATATTTTCAAATATTGTCTACTAAAATTTCATTTTTTTTTTTTTTTTTTTTTTTTAATGTGTTGTCAACCACCAAGCGGTCATTAAACACATGTTTTAAGAGCTAGGAGCTGTACTGCTGTATTAGTAATTAATGCACTAGTTTTTAAATTTAAGATTCGCGAATAATGATGCAATTTTTTAGTAATGAAGTGTTTGTTTATTTATTGATTTTCTTGGAGTTATTTAATTGTTTTTGAAACTAAATAGAATATGTATATGTATACACTCACACACACGGTCATATACATATATACACAAATATACATATATACACACATTTATACATACACACACTCATACACAAACACACACAAAGCACATACCCACGCATATACACACACACATGCATTCTTTTTTTTTTTTGCATTTATTTATTTCTATTTTTTTTTTTTTTAACACAGCTGATTTGGCTGTGGGGTTTAGTGCTAGTTAGTTTTAAATTTTATCTATTAAATCTGTGGAGCTTAAAAATTCAAAAAGCTTAAGGATTTGGTTGGGATGATCTGCTAGAATTTCACTAATTGTATTTGATAGCTGAGCTTCTTTTCTTTGCTCCTCGTAAATTCTGCAGTCAACCAGGAGGTGGTGCACGGTGATTCTTTCATTGCATTTTATGCAACTAGTTTCATTCCTATTTAGAAAAAGGAAACGCGCTTAAAACCAGACTCCACACTTGTGAATATGTTACATTGCTTTTTTGGTGCAAATGATCCCAGCAATTGACGCACCTTAAAAGATCAATAAATAAAATTACATTGCTTTATTTATGACTATTATCCACTCAAATAAGAGATATAAAGCACTTGGAAATGGGCCTACAAAAAGAGAGAAATTCTAAGGTTGCCCTGTTTCGGTGCAACATTCCTTTTAAAACCACTCAACATTTTATTTACCGATGTAAACTACCTGTTTTATTTAAACTTTGAAGAGAATTTAGTTACTTTTCCCTTACAAACAGTGTAGCCTTAGTAATGACGTTCCAAGCAATTTACACAAACATTAAAAGAAGTACGAAATCCCTTTACTTTTATAATGAAAAAGAAAAAAAAAAGGAAGAAAAAAAAAACTGAAGAAAGCTTTAGAGAGAAACCCTTTGAAATGAGTGTCTCACTTGGTGGTGAGAGTAAGGAGTATTTTCACAAGCTCTCCCTCCACCTTTGTAATCTTCATCAAGCTCTCTACCAAGCTCTTCAGCTTATTGATTCTCTTCACGGCTACTAGAGGGCTCTTCATGTAACGGCTCTTAGTAAATCAGGAAAATGGACGCTGTTTCCGCAAAACGGGACTACTCAGATGGAAAATTTAAAAATTTCTGCTAGATTGCGATTTTTATCCGAAAACAAATTTCTTATCATAGATTCCCGTTTTATCCTCGGGTCTGTTGCCAATTTTGTTACCTTTCTTCATATATCGGGTGTACCTTTTCCGTACCTCATATGAACTTCCAATAGAAAGGATTTTTTTTTTTTTTTTTTTTTTTTTTTTAATTTCACCTGGATTACAATCCGCTTCTTCAGGTTGTAGATGAAGCTTCTTCCTTGGCTGAAAACGAACGTCGTCGGTGATATACAGGGTGTCCCAGCATATGTGTCCACCCCCTTTTCCTCCTAGAGTTGTTGGAATTTCTAAATGAAACTTGGTAGGTCATAGTTATGTTGCATGAGGTTTCTTTTGAAGGTTTAGTAGACTTTGTAACATTCTCCAGTTTTTCTCCAGCGCATCTAACTCTTGAGTTTCCAATGGCAACAGGTATATTTTATGACGAATTCTGATAGAAAATTTAATTTTAAGACTAATTTATTCCAAGACATCTTTTGATCCGACGCACCGTTTGCGCGTAAAACGCAAACAACTGAAAAATATCGCCCTTTTGTAGACAAATTCCTATTTATCACTGAAACCAAGCCTTGTACGTAAAAACACCTCTGTACAAACGTTGTAGCCTATTAATTTTCCTTTCAGATGATACCAAGATCAAAGTTGTAGATTGAATATTTAACGGTTTATTATGAATGAAAACATATGTTGGGTCGATTGATGAGATGGGTGGAAAAACATGGATATTAATTGCTTAAAATAAGTTAACCTACTCCGACTAAGGCGGTAAGTTAGTAAAGTTATAAGGTGGTAGTGGAGTTTAGTCAAGATCGGACGAACGGTGTGGATTTGTATAAGGTACAAACATACAGACAGACAGCTGGTAGACGTTTTTGACTTAGCCTACGACTCTCCTCAGATTAAGATCTACATGTGCACCGAGTTTAGTCAAGATCGGCCGAACGGTGTGGATTTGTATAAGGAATAAACATACAGACAGAGAGCTGGTAGATTTTTTTGACCTAGCCTACGAGACTTCCCTGATCAAGACCTACCAGTGTACCAAGTTTGGTCAAAATCGATCAAACGGTGTGGATTTGTATAAGGAACAAACAAACAAACAGACAGACAGGTGATTTTTATATTTATAGATGTTGATATAATATAAAATATATATGTTTTTAATAAAATATCTGTCTGTTACCAGTGGAGTACTCTAGGGAAAATAAATACTCTATTCCGAATAAAGCCAAACTCTGATAAATGTATTTGAATTATATATTATATAGAGAGGAGGTATATGCTGCGAGTTGTTTACGCTATGGCAAAAAGCTTTTCTACCTCGCTCTCTCCCTCCATGGGTTTACTCTGTCGTAATTTATGACGAGGGAAAATACAGAGCAAGATCCATTATCTCCCCATTCCACTCAGCAATGGCCTCCTCCAGTTCGGGGTTAATATTTGCTTATTCATCTCGTCAGTTTTCCTATTGGCATCCAGTAACCTCAAGACGTCACTAGCTCTCACATGTTGTACAAAACACATCTGATTTCGAATTCCAAAAAAGCTTTTGTTCATAATGACACGAATATAAAGTCCTGCTACGGGTGACTTCGTCATAACTGCTATTATGACCGAGCTTTGACCATCACAACGATCACATTGAAATCAAATTTTAATATTAGGCACTCGAAAATGATTGATTAATGCAAACATTTAATTACAGGCTTGAAAATTATGCAAATTAGGAAATACAAAGTTGGGTTCTTTTTAAGTGACGAATATAGTAGTTGAAAAATTCTTTATCAACAGACACTTATAGATTTGGAATTTTATTGTACTCTTTAACATCCAAAAAACTAAATAAATTGCCTACAAAATAGGTTTTAATTGTCGGTAGGACGATACCTGTTTGAGTTGGAAATTTGGGAAATATTTTTTTCCTTCGAAGATAAGATATTAGAAGATTCTTTTATAACTTTCCAAATCACATCAAAAAACGCTCTATCCCTGCTAGGAATAAGTGGTAATCTGTGGATTACACTATTTATAAAATCGACATTAATAAAGGGACATTAAAATTAAAGTAATATTAAAAATTGTTATCTATTTAATTGATCGGAGATTTCTTCAACCTTCATTATGAATGTAATTAAAGATTTTGGCGAGGGAAGATATTTTCTGTGAAAAGAAAGAAGTCTGAATCCCAGAGGCGTGGGTTGACGACCCGGTAAGATTAATGCTGTCTGACGAGGGTCAGAGCTGACGAGCTGTCAGCTGGCAAAAACAAGAAACCCACTCAAAAGACAAGATGGCCAGCTGAGAATATTAGATCCATGTAGTACTTGACCCTAGAAGCAATTTGTGCCAAGGGAACTCAATATTGATCCAGTAGTTAATGCAATATGTGGGATGATTCAATCGGAATACTCTCAAGCACGGATAGCTGTATTCTTACTACTTATATGCGTAAATTAATTATATATATATATATATATATATATATATATATATATATATATATATATATATATATATATATATATAAGATTTGAGACCAAAAGAACAACATACCTATAAAAACATACTTACACAAACTAAATACAGTTCGGCTTACCCTTGCAACAACAGAACACCACAAAAAATATACTAACTTATACATAAAAAAGAAAAACAATTCGAAAGAATGTAAAAAATTAGCCCATTACAGAAAAAAAAGCTGTTAGATAAATATTATTTATGTCTCAGAGATTTCTTTGAGTGCATGCATTTCCTTAAAGACAATTGATACTCCAAACATTTGTTGAAAAATAGTAAGAATGAATTTTGAAAGAACAAAAAATTAATATATATTTCTTTTATGTATATTTTAAAATATGTATTTATTATCTTTTCGATGTAATATTAAATCATTAATGTACTGTATAAAGCAATAAAGCAATTTTTGAAGATAAATTTGCATAAAATACATGTTATATACATTGTGTATGGGAACATGTAGCACGAAATATATGGCCTTTTCGCAGAGTTACTGAAGAGAGGAAACTAATATACGTGTGTGTGTTTTGTTTTAAGTTGCGTTGCTGGGGATTGCATGTTAGACATGTCATTTGAAGGGGCTTATAAAGAGCTAAAAAGTGACATCTTCGCCATCTTTCTAACGTTAACAGGAGAGGAGTTGTGACCATTTAAATGTTTTTCCAAAGCGAGATTAAAATTTTACACGGCCTTATTTTGGAAACAGTTTTAGATAAAAAATTGAAACTTGTCATTTTCTTTTGTCCCAGTCCCTACTTTCGGTGTACCAAATCTGAAAGGGCGAGGTAAAATAGGTGTTTTGATTTGACATGGACTGACCCATACGGCATCTACCTCCAGCGGTCTTACTCCCCCTTTCTGAGCTATATGTTGCTGTAATATTCTCCTGCTTCCGTCCATTGTTTCTTACTCGATGGTTCCCGAGGGAATCACCGAGGAAAATCAATGGCCTGCCCGACGAAGCTCGAGAAAATTTTTGCGAAATATAGCGAATAAAGAAGGGCTAAGACCGCTGGAGAAAGATGCCATATGTCTTATATACATAGAGTTTTGACCTTCCGCCGCATAGAAAATATTGTTTTAGCAATTTATCTAATTCTATTGTATTCTTTTCTTGGAGTATATTTCATATTTCATTACTATATGAAGAAACTTTCTCCTCCTAGAACTTTTATAGGTGCATAAATTATAGATTGACTGAAACTCAGATATAATTTAGATTCTCCTTTAGTAGTCTTACGTGATTTATATAGCAGCATCTATAAATATATGTTAAAGCAATTTTGGATGTTTATTTTTAGACGGTTATTGATTGCTACCAGGAAGCACAATTCATTCAAGAGTCTTAAATTATTTTTATATTTATCTCGGGAAATAGCATTTATTCTGCGTATATTAGCATGTTTTCCTCTCATCCTACAGGCAGGAAAAATGCTAAAAAGGCTTCCTGTATGACGCGAATGGTGTGTCCCGACTGCAAGAAATCGTTGACATTGTACTTAGCTAAAATAATTTTAAAAAATGCTTCCAATAAGTAGATCAATATAAAAAACAAATTCTGAATAAAAAAATAGACTTATAAAAATCAAATTTTGTTAAAAAATTAAATTTAACTGATTTTTGGTAATTACATATCAACTGTTTAGCTATCTCTCTCTCTCTCTCTCTCTCTCTCTCTGTGTGTATCTCGCTCCCTCTCTCCTTCCCCCCTCCCTCTCTGTCTCTCTATCTCTTCCTTTCTCCCTCCCTCCCTTTCTCTCACTCTCTCGCTCTCTTTCTCTCTCACACTCTCTGCATCTCTAGTTCCCTCCCTTCCCCCTAAATGATGCGGCTGACCAGTCATCCCACAACCTCAGCCGAGAATTGACGGCCACCCTTCGATTACATTAAATGAATGTGTCGAGGTGATAAATGAATCAAGGCGAACGAAAGAAAATGTCATCACATAACCTTTAAGATCCAGCGCAATTTCTGTCCACCAGAACACTTCAATAGACCTTCTTGAACTGAACTCCACGTACTGACAGACGAATCTTAAAACTCACAATTTACATAAAACTGGCGAATTAGATCGATTAACTTACTCGTGGCAATTGCTATTATATTTCTTGAACATCGAGTCAACAAGTCTCCCCGAAATAGTTCAGGACTTGTAGCCTACATATGACGAAGATAAGATAACACTGATAAATTCATCAGCTAAAGATGAGATAATGCTTAAAAGGGTCCTTTCACAAGTCCACTCTCAAGATAAGATCTTTTCTGTTTTATGCCCATTTATTTACGCAGATTTTTTTGGACAAGCTATCTACAGCTTACCATCCTTTCTAGAATACTGGTCAGTGTTGGGAGAGAACCATTCAGAATAATGATCAATATATAAAACTGTTATTTCGTTCTAAATAATGAAAAATATTTCAAAGTTATGCAGCTTCTGCGTAACGGGACTTCTATATGTTAAAAAACATCCTCGAGTTGTTATTTTGCACTTCGGGTTCGGTTAAGATAAACATTCAGATATTGGGAAATTTGGACGTTTCGGGATGCTCATTGGCATATTACTTCAGCAATGAATGCCTATAGTCTGACCGCAAATAAAAGAACAAGAAGATGCGTGGCCGGAGGGAAGCTAGGCCTTCCCCCAGCGCGTGCGCACTACCTTGTTCTTTTGTTTGCGGGCGGACCATAGGGGATTCCTCGTAGTCACCTAACCGTACCATTAGTCTGCCACCTTCCCCTAGGTATTTATTGCTAAAGATGTCTGCTAAAGAGAATGCTGCACTGAGAAAAAAAAAACAGCCTGCCGGCAGCCTGAAAACTGTGACTCAGTGCCAGTATATTGAAATAGGACATTTTAGTCTAAAATAGTATTCCACATATTTCAGCCTAAAATAGAATTCCACTAGTTAGAGTGCCCGCATTTTATAATAGAGTGCTGGAATGCTAATTCTGCATCCTATAGTAGAGTGTGGGTAATAGCGTTATAGTCGGCTAACTATACCAAGTTCTACACTGAGAAAAAAAACAGCCTGCCGGCAGCGTGAAAACTGTGACTCAGTGCCAGGATTTTGAAATAGGACATTTTGAACTCCATCTTCAGTTGGTTCTATACCCGCAGCTCCATGTTATATTAAGGGAATATATTCTTGAAAAACAAACACAACTTTCTTCATTCTATTGTATATAACATCTGTTTTTAAATTTAATAATAAAAACAAGAACCTGAACTCTGTTCTGGCGGTGCAGTCTGCATCCCGCTTTAGGCTTCCAATACCTGCTGACTTAAAAAGGATTCCTTAACTGAAAAGGAACTTAAATGTAGAATGCACACAGGCTCTTGTTTTTATTATGAATACGGCTATAAGTGTCATGAAAACAAAAAAAAGATTTTATTTCTAGACCTACTTGTTCAATATTGTTCATAAGTACATTGTACCTAATACCTAATACTTGAAAATATCTATATTTGTTAAAAAGTGTATACCTCATACCTACTTGTAAATATCTTCTTGTTAAGAAGTGTATGTGTAAATTACACCCAAATAAAGTCTCATTATTATTACTCTGAATTTACCTTTGTTCTTTTTTATCCACATAATAAAGTCATCTGTCTGTAGGCTGCTAGCATCCTATATGGATGGGGTCAATGTAACCCATCCATATAGGATAAAATGCGGGCACTCTAACTAGTGGAATCCTATTTTAGGCTAAAATATGTGGAATCCTATTTTAGACTAAAATGTTCTATTTCAAAATACTGGCACTGAGTCACAGTTTTCAGGCTGCCGGCAGCCTGAAAGTAGATGCGAGCAGCCTGTTTTTTTTTCTCCGTGCGAAACGTACAAATTATAGATATTTTCGACATTCTGACTGTTATTCTTAGCCTAAACCCAACTATACCTTGATTTCTTATCACCTGAACCGCTGAACTATTTGCATCTCATTACGTTTTTTCTTTTCTTTTATTCTTAGACTTAAATAGTCATAAATGATGATAATTTGTTTTAGTCTTCTAATTTTTCATTATAGGGGAGAGAATAATTATAAACATTTTACCTGACTATTATAATTTTTTATGTAGCTTAATTAAGAGAGATGTTTTATTAGAACATAATGTAGGTTTTAGTTATTGGGTCATAAATCGGTTGTTCCGTAAAAATTTGATAGTTTTACCTTGTAGATAGTTTATTCTGAATGCCTAAAATACAAAAACAATAAACATTTTCAGATCAAATGTTAGGAATAAAAAAATAAAAACAAAACTCAAGCAACAGTGATTTTTTTTTTTTTTTTTTTTTTTTTTTTTTTTTTTTTTTTTAACATTCTAAAATATGAAATATCTTGGAAACAGGTAAATTTTGGATACGGCTTTATGGGTTGAAAATTGTTTGTTATGACCTTATATATCACAGTGCGATGACTGTGGGTGGACTTACTAGTAACCCTGTACATATAAATTAAATTTTTATATTATATATTAATATATTATACATATATATATATATATATATATATATATATATATATATATATATACATATATTGTGTTTAACGGCGTATCAACATTTGGGCTATTAACACCGAATATATTATATTATTATCATTTTTTCTTGAATGCATCCTCAATAGCTAAATTCCTTCGAAGTGTTCCGAGAGTCATTAAAATTGGTCAATAGGTTTGTAGATATATTAATATGAAAACACAAAATGCGGAAACAATTAGGACTGTGCTTTTTGGGGCGCTTTAGCAAATTACTGGGGCGAGGTTAGCTCAGTGGTAGAGAGAGCACTCGACTAATGAACTGGAGGACCCAGGTTCATAACCCGAGCAGGCACTAAAGATTTTTATGCGAAGACAAGGTATGGTTACGATTCGACTAGGAGAAAAAAACGTCAGACCTTCTGGAAAAAATCTGTATCGGACGTTTCGGCTGCACTTTGGCAGCCTTCTAAGTTTTTTATATTTTTTAGCTGAAGAATGCTGCCAAACTGCAGCCGAAACGTCCAATACAGATTTATTCCTGAAGGTCTGACGTTTTTTTCTCCTAGCCGAATCCCAACCATACCTTGTCTTCGTATCACTGCAACGGCTAACTATCTCCATCTCCACTAAAGATTTGTATCTTCTAGTGTCGTTGTTCGAGGGTTGGTTTTGGGGTTCCAGATCGTCCCTAGGCTCACCCAGCCTTGAATTAATTTATTAATTGGTATCTGCAAAGGAAAGAATCAGGTGGCCGGAGCATAGTACTGACCATACTGGTCGAGATTAAATATAGATAAGTTTGTTTGTTTGTTGTTTGATATGAGGATGAGATGGCTTTTGTGCAATGGATGAGAAAGGAGTGCAACAGGTGGTGGGGCCATACAAGAACAAGTGTGGGTTCTCATGCATCATTAGGCAACTGGTTCGAAGCTAATCGTGTAGGGTTATTAACACTCACAATGAGGAGGATTGGGGTTTATTCATCTTGCAAAATTATTATCAGCAAATGATATAATGGAACCCAAACAAAAAATATGTATACTTTGAATAAGCAATGGATGTTGGAGGCCTATGATTTTATGTATGGATATTTGGTTTAAACGCTTACTAGCTTGTTTCCTCCATGGGTAGGAAAACCGCATAGTACGTGGACCCGATGATGCAATCTGGTGCCGCCAAGAGAACTCCTCCTTTCAGAAACCATGGATCGCAGAAAACGGCTGAATTTTGAAATTTATACAGCGAGTATCGAAAGTAGATGACAATACTGAAGGAAGTGAATTTAGGCCAATGAAGTTAAATACTGCCAACCTCACGTTTTTGTTATAGACCTAAGACGGTCTAAAGGTGTTTTTTTTATACATTTTTGTAAACAGTACCTTACTATTTTGAAATCTTCATTCTTTAACGCTAATGCATTTTCGATGTTCTCAAGTATGCACAATTCCTGTTCAAAAAGTCAATATGGATCAAAAAGTCTAGTTAGCAACATATTTTTCAGAATCACTAATATTCCAAAAAAATCTACAGCGTACCGAATCGCACAAAAGCTGTAAAATTTAATTAGCTTTCCAACGGCATACTCAGAACTGAGATCATCTCCCGATTTCATAATGTAATTTTAAATTTAGAGGGAAAAACAATTAATAAATAAAACGAATTTCATGTTTATTTGTGTCACCTTTTCAGAACTAAAATGACTTTGTCTGTTCGCGCTCTAGCATCCTTAAGAATGATCTGATTTTAAAGAAATTCGGAACAATAATACTTTGTGTAAACTAACAGTTCATGTGGAACACTCCATTCCATAGTGTTTTCTTAGAGCGAAGGCTGTGAAGGCGGGGGCAGTTATTTCCGCTTATATATATATATATATATATATATATATATATATATATATATATATATATATATATATATATATATATATACAGTGGAACATGGATAATTCGAACTTCGATAATTCGAAATCGTGGTTAATTCGAATGTTTCTCTCGGTCCCTAGAATTTAGGCCATAAACAATGTAAAAAAATCGTGGTCAATTCGAATAAAATTTTGGATAATTCGAATTTTGTACGAGTCTTTACCTCCAATGGGAGATGTTCGATCTTAATTTTTTTTTTAAATATTGTCCCCTCGGGTAAGAAGGATAGTAAGATACGGATGTAGGGGTTCCGGGACAAAAAGCGCGGCGGTTCCATCTATGAGAGGTAAAAAAAGTGTGTTGATTTGACATGGAATGACCCATTGTCTAGTTCTTGGACTCTAGGAGTTCTGCAAAGTGGAGGGTCGCGCTTCCTCCCTTCCAGGGGTTGTAGTTACAAACACCATCCTGTTTTATCCTAGAATTCCCTTCCACCATCCCTCTCATTTCTTATTCAGTTATAAGTGAGTCATCGTCTAGATCTGTTGTATTGTTTGTGCCTTGAATTTCCGGTGTACAGCGCAGTTCAGTGACTTCTTTATATAAGGTGTCGAAGAATACCAGTTATAAAACTTTTAGGTTGCCAGAGAAAATAGCTGCAATTAAAAAAGATGAAAATGGAATAAAGAAAAAATCTGAAATTGCCAAGGACTTTAGAATTCCTCCTAACACTTTATCAACTTATCTGAAAAATAATGAAAAAATGCTTACCCATGAAAATAGACTTTTATTTTTACTTTTTTTATAAATTATTTATTACATATGTACGTAATCGTCAATTTATGAAATATTTGGGTAAACCTGAAGGAGATTGTCCTCAACACCGATTTTCTCCAAACTTTGCACTATAACGTATTTTGATGCACTAAACACGAATCCGTTGAAAAAAATTACTGTTCTCAATCAGGAAAGAAGTTATTTAAAAAAAAAGTTCACTGTTAGCGGGTTACAAACGACCAAAGGTGCTGTTAGCGGGTTACAAACGACCAAATTTTCTTCAAAATTTGCATAATAACGTATTTTGATGCACTAAACACGAATCCGTTGAAAAAAAAAGTTGCTCGCAACTAGGAAAGAAGTTATTAAGCACTAAAGTTCACTGTTATGGAGGTTATAAAAGACGGGGTAAACAGCTTATATGTAAACACGCGCCTGCGCAATAGTCCTTAATGACGAAGTGTAATTGAAATTTAGACTCACCTTGTGGTAGCTGACTTGGTCGTAAACTGTCGCTTTTGGGCATACGTGCTATGCGTTTCCGCTCGCTCCGCTCGCTCAAGAAAACATCAAAACCCCTAGTCAATCCAACTCGCAGAAATGAAAAGAATTCTATGGCCCAAAAGTCGTCCAAGGCAGTCTTCCCTAACCTTCATAACAGTGAACTTTTTTTTTAAATAACTTCTTTCCTGATTGAGAACAGCAATTTTTTTCAACGGATTCGTGTTTAGTGCATCAAAATACGTTATAGTGCAAAGTTTGAAGAAAATCGGTGTTGAGGACAATCTCCTTCAGGTTTACCAATATTTGTTATTGTTTAAATAAAATGTGAGAAAATATGAAATTCGATTTTTTACCCCTTTATTTTCAAAAACTTTTGTAATTCGAATTTTGGATAATTCGAACTTTTTTATCGGTCCCTAGAGGTTCGAATTATCCAAGTTCTACTGTATATATATATATATATATATATATATATATATATATATATATGTATATTAATTTTAAGGGGGTCATTTTGGGTGTCTACTAGGTAGGATCGATGATGATTTGAAGAAAGGTTTCAAAAATTCTGCCATGAGTACAACCTCAAAAGCTACACTCCTTCGGACAGTCCACATGGGATAGTCTTAGCTGCTTTAATTTGAGAGAATTTTCATTCTAGGAAATTTCAAGGAGGGACTAGCATTTAATCAGCTGACTGAAATTTATATTTCATTACAATATTCCGTAGTCTGAGCATTATTAAACACTGGGGAAGCTTAAATGTTCATAATGAAACTAGAAGCCAATATCCATTGTAAGGTGATGATTAAGAAGGTCAGAAGACTCCATTGTCCTTCAACCATATTGAAGACGGAAAATTCAATATTGGTTTCCGAAAGCGATAATATTCTTTAATAAAAGGAAGTTCAAATTGTAGGAACTGCGTCTTCGTAGAATGTTGCTATTAACACTGATTGTATTGTGGTGTCGTCTAAAAAACTCATTACTTTATTTTAATTAATTTTTTAATCCGTTTCTTATTATCATTACTAATGGCCGAAATGACTTCCTACGGCCTGCCTTACAGGGCCCATAAATTGGCAGTCTTAAGAAGTCAAGGAATTGATGGGATTCGGCTGAGAAATAAAACGTCATATATTCAGAAAATCTATATAGTGAATATCTATATAGTTCCCGCATGGTGTTTCCACAGCCCATGGGCGTATATAAGGGGGGGCTGCAGCCCCCCCCCCGAAATTTTGATTTGATCGGTAAAAATTTCATAAAACCCTTAAAAATAGATTAAATAAGATCATTTAGTTCATAAAACATATTCTATTTTGGGTGTAATAGCATTTAAGTTGGCTAAAACTCTTCCAAGATTTAAATTGTTAGTATTCCATACACCGGAAATGGTCTCAGCCCCCCCCCCGAAATTTTCCCAGTCCCCTCCGAAATTATTTTCTATAAGCGTCCATGCCTAAGCCTTCCTGAACAGAAAGCGCTTCTCCCTTGGCGGGGGAAGAAGTGAACTGTTGCGAAATGGTCTTACGGCTTGCTCGCTCACTTGTTTCCGCCGGAGCAAGCGACATACCCCACCTCATTAGATCTTCCTCATTTAGAGTGAGTGTGAGTAAGTAGTGAAATATTTATTTGTTTAATTGGGGGTTTCAAAGTTTTTCACGGGCCAGATTTTACAGCCGGCCGGTTGTTCGACACACATGTGACAGATCCTTCAGTGTCCATATCACGATTGTAACAGCATTTTTTCACTAGTTAAAATATTATGGAGTCAGGTATGAATAAGTAGCTTTTACCGTATATTGTCCAAGTAATGTTGGAAACTTCGAAAAATAATTCAAAACATTTTGTAATTTTTTTGACAAACCAAAATCTAAAAACTTAGTAATGAACTGCTATTATCTCTTTTGGAGTATCTACTATTTTAAAACGAAGTATCGATAGCTGTTCTGTGCCTCCTAGAAAAGATATTAGCTGTCAGCTTCGATCTAGAGAACTGACCCCATTAGTTTTTGTTATATGGGACACCATCATAAATCACATTCTCAAAATATAGGTCAAACTCAGAGGGCAAATAAAGTTATTGAGTAGCATACTTGTAACTCTAAGAATATTTTTTTTTTTTTTTTTTTTTTTTTTTTTTTTTTTTTTTTTTTAACGGCGGACTGACGTCTAGGCCATTAGCACCGATCTCTAAGAATAATCGTAAATTTGACTTATGTTTATGAAACGTTGGCAAGTTTGATATCTTGACTGACTTACTCAGAGACGGGAGCCAATAAATAAAAAAACACATTTCAATTTTTCAAACAAATTTATTCCACCATTATTAACTCAGGTGGTCCCGCGGCGGACTCGGGGTAAACAAAACATCTAGGCGCTAATAACCTAGACGTTAAACGCCTTAAAAAAAAAAAGAAAAAAAAATCACCTTCAATAACTTTCGTAATATCATCTTAATACGAATAAATTCATGATTTATTTGCGAATTTTATTGTGAATAAATTTTTATTCACAAATTATGTCAATAATTTTTTATTCGTATATTTTAATGTGATTTGTTTTGTAATCACTTGATTTTTTGTAAATATTCACATTTTTTGTGATTATTTACAATTTTTTCTGTGAATTTATTTTTATTAGCAGAAAAATTTGCGAATAAAATTGTATTTGTATTTTTATATTTAATATATGTGAATAAAAATAAATTCGTATTCACACTTATGAATACGAATTTATTTATATTCGTATTCACAAATATATGAAGTACGAATAAATTCGTATTTTTATTTATAAATAAAATTATGCCCATCTCTGCTTCCAACGAAATCCCAAAGCCAACGAGGTACATATTCTTTATTTATACACCGTATTATGTTCTAATTGAATTAAAGCCACCAAACTTAGGGATTTTGGTTTTACGGCCACCAGTAGAGGCACTGGAGAGCTATATCCGGTTTCTGCGTTTTCGGTTGCTCCTTTCAGAAAAGGATCAGATCAGAAAATAAAAATGTAAATCCTTATTAATCAGTCTAGTACCTCGCACTCATGAAACTCCAAAAGAATGTTAGTAACGGGATAGTTTGCTTTTTATTACAAAAATTAAAATGACAAAACTATCGTTACACTACCCAGCTTCTCAGGAACCTGCTTAGTAACGCTGCCCCTGCGTCTAGGCCTTTTTTCTATAAAGAATATATGCCTGTAAAATATTTCAAAATAGCCTGCGGTTAACGAAAGTCAACGAACGTTTAAATGTATCTTGAGAAGGAAGAGAAAAGCGTAGAAGTTGCAGACATGAAAAACTTCGGATATGATAAATATCATACTCCATCACAAAACTCAAACAACAAAACGCAATTGGACTTGGGGAAAATGGAATATTCACCGAAAAAAAGTTGTGATTAGGAAGGGGATTTTCAGAGACTATTTATCTCTGTTGGATTATGAATGCTGATTTATCGAGTACAGATACCTACTAGACTATAGGGAGAAGAAGACTATCCTACAGGTGGCCAACAAAACCATACAAACTCAACCAAGCAACAAGTCATGAGTTATGCTCTTCTCCGCGTCCACTTTAGAACCAAATCAGGTTTGAAATTTGGTCATCAAGCATGAGATACATATTTCACTCAAAGGTCCACCTACCCGGTATATATATATATATATATATATATATATATATATATATATATATATATATATATATATGTATTCCACTTTTTCTTGTTTGTTTTTCTGGCAGGGGGTCGATAAAGCAGTACTACGCCTGACTCAAGCTAGACAACATGACGAGAGGACTTCTTGATAAGGAAAGCCCCTGAAGAGGTGCGAAAAGGCACGAAACATGTCGGGCGAAACATAACAAATAAAGCAGTTAATGTGAACAAAGAGTGTACTGCTTTATCGACCCCCTGCCAGAAAAACAAACAAGAAAAAGTGGAAAATATATATCGGGTCATCTTTCACAAAAATTAATATATATATATATATATATATATATATATATATATTTATATTAATAAATTGTGACCCCTTTTTCATACAATATATCTATTATTTAAATAAGTGGAAGGGCATGCATATATAATACTCGTCAACTTCACATTATATGCTTTATTTATCGCTCTACATGTTTTGCGTCCCTTGACGCCTCTTGAGGAGGAACTAAATTATACATAAATAAATTTAGCCTTAGCTAGGGAAGACCTTCCACAGGTAGGGCCACATCCATACTATATGGACTTGTAGAGCGATAAATAGCATATTATGTGAAGTTGACGAGTTTTATATATGCATGGACTTCCGTCTATTTAAATAATACATTTATTTATTTATTTTTTCCCCGACCTCCCATTTATTATTATGTACATAGGACTTCACGCTACACCTTATCCTACGCTTACGAACTGGAAGGGGACAGTGAAATTTACAAATGTGTGACTTTAGCCTACTTAATAAATCTAGTGGGAGACTAAAGGGGCTATACAATGGGGTATCTCGTATAATGGTGTATCTCGTACAATGGTGTATCTCGTACCATGGTGTATCTCGTACAATGGTATATCTCGTACAATAGTGTATCTCGTACAATGGCGTATCTCGTACAATGGTGTATCTCGTACAATGGTGTATCTCGTACAATGGTTTATCTCGTACAATAGTGTATCTCGTACAATGGTGTATCTCGTACAATGGTGTATCTCGTACAATGGTGTATCTCGTACAATAGTGTATCTCGTACAATGGCGTATCTCGTACAATGGTTTATCTCGTACAATGGTGTATCTCGTACAATGGTGTATCTCGTTAAAACTAACTACTGAATTAGTTACTAAATTCTCTACAAAAAAGGTTCTGAAGCAAATTTCGATGATGCGAAGTCAATCAGCGAAATAAGTACTTAAACCTTCTAATGTGTTAGTTTTGTTCTTTTGAACAGTTTTTTATGGTTGTTTAACTCATGTTTTAATTGGTTGTTTTGTTTTTTGTTGAAATTGCATTTATCCGTGAAATTAGTATTGTAGTAAATGAAGACAAGAAAATGAGAAACGTTTTGGTAATGGTGTTTTCCTAGAGCGAACGTTAAGAAGGCCGTGGAGTATTGTTTCCAGGTATGTACGTAGCCTTGCCAGAGCACAGTACCCTTCCCATCTGTCACGTATCTAGGGCCATAAAAGTATTTCACGAAAGGCTAAACAAAATAATAACTGTTTCTCTTTCAAGCTTTCCAAATGACACTAGGGATAAGATGACGCAGTTCCGTTGAGTCGGACTTCTATCTGTATATACATTTAATTTTTGACCTTGATTCTTCAATAATTATATTTCTGCTGATTTAGATGAGTGTTGTAATTTTAAAAAGACAAGTTATAGTATTCATCTTAACAATCGTACAATTATGAGAAATGTTATATTCAATGTTTCCCAGTTGTTTTACTGGCGCAATATTTATTTTTCCAATAGAAGGGTGAGTCCCTCGTCCCAAAATTCTGGAAAAATACACCGAAGGCAATTCTTCTGCGCAATGGGATCAACTAAGCTTACCATTACATCTGGAGATCTACTGTTCAAGTAGGCGTGAAAGACTATTACAAAGATTTGCTTTTCGGTAAAACCATTGGAGCAATACAATTTGTCCATTTTGTGGTGACTTTCTTTGGAATTTAAGCGATGAACCACTGTACCGCTGTATCACTGTTCAGCAATCAAGTTATCTTCTTTTATTTTTTTTTTATTAGATCTTACCTCAAGATAAAACATATTCTGCCTGTGCATTAAAAAAAATCAATATCGACAAGAATTAAATGTGTATCTGCGCTTTTATACATGTTCCATATTTTGTTTTCTTAGTTAATTCATATATTAAATATACTCTGCCACCAGAGGATAGGCCGTTCCCGACCGACACACTCATACCTTATCACAGGAAAAGTGAGATCAACATACCAGTGCTGCAATAGACAACTTACTGTTAAATGCATACTGAAAAAACATAAACCTACCACAAAACATGAATAAAATACTTTCAGACGACAGCAAATATATCACAATCATATTCCAATTCCTTTCAAACACAAGTCTTTCTGATAAAATGTAGAGGAAACCCGCTTATGAGGTTGACCTCGTGACGCAATCCGGAAGTACCGTCTGGAAACTTTCACGTTGCAGAACCCATAGATCATAACGGTGGTTCAAATTTGCATATATCTATATATATAAAAATCACGTGTCTGTCTGTTTTTCTGTTTGTCTGTTTGTTTGTTCCTTATACAAATCTACACCGTTTGACCGATTTTGACGAAACTTGGAATAATGGTAGGTCTTGATACGAGAAATCTCCTAGGCTAGGTCAAAAAAATCTACCAGCTGTCTGTCTGTATGTTTGTCCCTTATATAAATCCACACCGTTAGACCAATTTTTACGAAACTTGGTAAACATGTATGTCTTGATACGGGGGGGGGGGGTTATAGGTTAGGTCAAAGTCGTCTAGGACTCACAGTTGGGAGGCCACGGGTTCATAACAGTTACAGATTCGTGTTATTAGATTTTAATAATACTTAATTGGTGTCTAATTTATTTAGGCTTTTCTATACGCAGAAAGCAGGCGTAGCATGGCACGCCGGGTAACGGCTAGTCTACTATATATTTGTCAAATACCACTCACTCACTCATCTATCAACGCCCAGCCCAAACCGCTAAACAGAAAATTTTGAAATTTTGCATGGACACTCCCTATATACCGTAGGCACTCGCTAAGATAGGATTTTTTGATATTCCAATTTTTAAGAATTTTTTAGGGGGTTTAAAGTTTGAGTTGGTTAGAGAAGGCAAGCCTAGGCAGCCTTCCTAGCGTTGCTAGGACGATAAAGAACAGCTTTTACCTTACATTATCTATCTCATAGTATTATTTTGAATTGAGGTTAATTTCAACTATGATGGCAGACCTTGAATTACTAGAAATTAACTGTCCCTCATAGAGTTTTAATTGCGTTTCTTTTCTGCCTGTCCCCGTCAGATTGGCTTGCCATATTTTTGGAGAGTTAAACCGAGACACATTAATATGGGATGGGCATACCAGTGGGGGGGGGGGGGGGGATAAAAAGAGTACAAATTATAAGCAAAATGGTTGGTGAGTTTTAAGCCTAGCAACTAACGGGAAGGGGGAATCCTAAACTGTTAGTCTACCCAAACCTTAAAAATAAGAACGGAACTTTTTTTGCTACTTGATTTTCTTAAAAAAATCTCTCAGCCAAATAGTAGTGTCTGGCAGCTGGCACCACTGTGCAGGTAGTTCCAGCGTTTTACAGTTAAATTACTTCTCATTTCTTTGACACTGTGAGCAGTAATAAAAATGTTGATTGTAGAAAAGTAACCGATTTAAAAAAGATTCTTATAAACATGAATTCATTACTTTTTACATCTTACAGCCTTTTCCGGGACATTGATAAAATCGGACACAGAGAGAATTGCAAAATACCGGGACAGTCCCGGTCAAACCGTGATGTATGGCATATCCTTAGGTTTTCCAGGTGAGGTAATAATATCCGGAACCCTTGCAATGCCTTCTCGCCTATAACCTTGGTAATACTCGTAGATATATTGGGTGTTACCATATGACTTCTTGGAAACATAAACTTTTAAATTTTAACGCCCATTGAATAAAATATAGTATGACGGGAACCGTGCTGTAATAAACTGCACAGAATTGTATAGTAACGTAATTTTAATGAAACATTATTTAACGCAATCAAATAACTACTTATCTACCGTGACGAAGCACGGGTATTCAGCTAGTATATATATATATATATATATATATATATATATATATATATATATATACATATATACATATATGTATAAATTGAGGTATGGGGTCGTTAAAGCAGTCATCCTTTATTCACACTACTTTATTTATTAGGCCCTACATCCTTCGTGCATATTTTCGCATCTCTTCAGGAGCACTTCTTGCTAGGAAGTCCTCTCGTCACCATGTACTCGCTCTGGAGAGTACTTCCTACCTAGTCACATGGTGGCGAGAGAGCTTCTTAGCAATTCGCTCTTTCACAAGCCACAAGTATGGTGCAAACATAATTTAATGGTGCTAAAAGGTTGTATTGATGTTTATTATTATTAGAATAATTATCGTTGCATTCTTAAATGTTTCAACAATCCTTCAAAGAGCAGAACATACAATTTTGAGACTTTGCTAAGATAGTCAAGCACCAAATAACTGTTTTCTTATTACAGAAATGCATTTTCCGAGAGTTAAATCAACAAGTGGCTCTATTAGCAAGAGTTACTCTATTGCATAATTCTACTTAAATGATTCCCCGTTTTAATTAGCTTGAAACATTAAGTCTTAGAGCTCCGCCAACGTATCATGAATACCAATTACTCAACTATTTAACATTACACAAACTATTCGAATTACACTTATTTCTGGTATTATCTAATTATAAAATGTATTTCAGCGGAGTTATTTAGTTACCTTTTATGCTTGTAATTTTCTAAATAATTAGGTTTTACTATGGTGGGACGGTCATTAAAAAGTGCATCAAGCTGAAGAGGCGTAATTTGTGCATATTACTCAACAAACAACAACAATAAACAAATGAATTTTATATTTCCCATAATAGCTGCATTTATCACTTAAAAAAACCGAAACGTCCACTTTAGCAGCTGGTTTTTGGTGCAAATTCATCATAATTTTTAAATTGTATGTATTCATAATTTTGCAGCTAAACATAAGGGGGTATGATAGCTTAGGGGGCTGCAGCTTCCTCGAAATTTTGATTTAATCAGTAGAAATGTGTGATAAAAACCTTAAAAATAAATTAAATAAGATCACTTAGTTCAGAAAAACTATTTTTTGGGGGGTTTTAATAGCGTTTTAGATGGCTAACTATTATAAAATGTACTGATGTCACTATAAGATACATTGCAAGAGTAAATCGCCAAAAGTTGCGGAAATCTTACTAAATAAACTAATAAATGATTGTTAGTATTACATACCCCCCAAATATTACCAGCCCCCTCCCGAAATTCTCCCAGCCCCCCAGACATATTTCCTATATACGCCTATGGCAACAAACAAACATTTTCTCTTCTTTGAATATATTTTGGTCATGTAAATCCAAACTCTTCGTGGTTCCGATTTCGCTTATTTTTGTTTCGGTATACATATTTTTCATTAGTTGTGTGTGATATGTATTGACTTTCGTTGCAGGGAAGCAAATATTGTGCCCGGGATGTGCAAATTAATCATTTCGGCTCAGTTTTGAACGCTGAAAAGTAATATAATATATATTTTTGGATGGTACTGCTTCTTTCTCCAGCGGTAGTTTTCCCCTCCTACTTCTTCCTGCTATATTTCGCTGGAATCCTCTCCAGCTTCGTCAGGCAGGCCCGACGGAGGAAAAAAAAAAAAGGAAACCCAAGATGGAATAGTTAGAAGGAAATCTTGGTGAATGCCAAAGAAGTATCAGGGGTGCCGGATTATTGTGACGTCATATTCCTCCTACACAGTTGAACTATTTTTTATTCAGTGTAAGGTATCGTAGCAATTACTCAGGTAAATCATTTTAGCGTTCATTAAAAACAATTTTTCCGATTATAGCGGTGAGTTTTGCTACACTCCCACGCATCAAATAACTAAGCCTGGTTTCAGTTAAAGAATACCACCGCCGGAAAGGTAGAGAGAGGACGGACATTTACTGATTAATGGGTATCGATTGTCGGCTAATACAGGATGGGAGAGCAAGCCTCTCCCCGCCTTTAATCTTGTAGAAGGGAAGCTCAGAATGGGGAGCCAATGTTCACCCTCTAAATCGGACCGGCTATGTCTGTTGAGACTGTAGTCTTAATAAAAAAGCGCGATTTCGCTCATAAAAGAGTGTTCCGGCAAGAGGATTCTACTGGTTAGCGAATTTGATCTTTTAAATTAGTCTGAGTATTTCTGTACCAAATTTCAGCAATTTTGGACCATTTTTGAGCTAGTGAAAGAACGAACAGACAAACGTGGATATATATATATATATATATATATATATATATATATATATATATATATCAGGAAAAAAAATCACTCCCATAACAGGTCACGAGGGCCCTGAGAGGCAGATACTATAGAGGTATCTGATAAGGCATACTAGAGAGATTGTGTGATCAGTACTGTGCTCAGGCCGCCTGATTTTCCCCTTCGCTGCTTTGACTGCTAGGGTCATTAGCACCAAGGTACCCATTAATAAATTAATTAAAGGCTGGGTTTGGTTAGGGAATGAAGACACTAGAACATAAAAATCTTTAGTGCATGCTCGGGATTTTTTAGCATAAATGTGCTTTAGCGATGACTAAACTGAATAAAAACAAAAAATCGTCACAGTTAAGTCACAGTTGGCGGTCGCGCATGCGCGGTAGCCATTTACGAAAAAGAAGACTGTATGTTATACAGTACATTACATAGGTTTGTCGGATGGATGGATGGATTGGGTGTTTAAGGGCAGAAAACATCTAGGTCCTCACCGCCCTGAAGTCTAATGTTAGAGAGTCGTGTATATGCCGTGAAAGGGTTAGTAATTTGTGTTTAGGACAGTGCATGACAATGAACTGTTATTTTGATAACTTGTATTCAATTTTCTTTTTTTACTAATATCATTGCTTACTACTAACTTACTAGGTAATGGAACTATTTGTACTAAAAGTAATACTAATATACACTATAGCACTATCAATACAAATAATATACTACATAACAAATAATAGACTACATAACCATATTAATATTTACATATTTATTTTTCCCCCTCTTGTATAGTTTTTTATTTATTTATTTTTTATATTTTTTATTTATTTTTTTTTATTTATTTATTTATTTTTATTTTTTATTTATTATTTTTTTTTGTTTATTTTTTCCTTTATGTATAATTTTATTTGTTATATTTTTTAATACATATATATTTTTTTTATGTATATATATATTTTTTTTCCTCTTTTGTAATTTTTTATATATCATTTTTTTTTTTTTTTTTTTTTTTTTTTTTTTTTTTTTTTTTTTTAAGTAAAACACTAACTAACTAATACAAACTAAGTAACTAATAAAAACTAAACATAACTAATACAACTATTTGTACTAAAAATAATGCTAATGTAAGCAATATTAATACTAAAACTATACTACATAACAAATTTATAATAATGCCAATTCTAAATTAAACTAGCACACGTATATACACATACGCCCACGTTCATACAATCATACACCCACATATGTACAGGTTTGTCGGGTGGACCTAAAGCATATTTATGTTCCTGAATTTGAGCAGAAGGCTCTAAACGAAATTATTATTTTAGCATAAATATGATTTAGCGGTGACTAAACTGGAAAAAAACCGTTACAAAAAAGTGTCCGCTGGCGTTCGCGCAAGCGCAGTGGCGTTCCCACATGGGCAGTGGTGTTCGCGCATGCGCAGTGGCCATGTACGAAAAATAAGACTGTATGTGGCGTTCACGTATGCACAGTGGTTATGTACGAAAAAGAAGACTGTATGTTACAGAGTACATAACATAGGTTTGTCGGGTGGACCTAAAGCATATTTATGTTTCTGAATTTGAGCAGAAGGCTCTAAACGAAATTTTTTTTTTTTTTTTAAATATTTATTTTTGACCATCCGCTACTATAGTGATTTCCGAAATATTGTCATTGCACCGACGGCAAAACCGGGTTTTCTTGCTATGGAGGGAGGGAGAGAACGGGATAAAAGGGCCGATTTTAATGAAAGGCTACAAAGATTTTAGTCTAAAACGGATAGGCTTCGGGGTACTCTTAATGTGAATAATGTGCCATGAAAAACCGCATGAAACTAGGTTCATGACGAAAATTCAGCGTTATCAGGAATACTGGGGGAAAATATTTTTTTTGTTTCAAGTACTCAAATCCACTGCAGCAAAAAAAAAAAAAAAAAAAAAAAAAAAAAAAAAATTGAATTGTTTTTTAAACTGAATATTGGTTCTTTTTATTGGGGGAGGGTGGAATGAGGTTTGTAAATATTTTGCTTTTTCACATTTTGCTAAAATAATGCGTGGTAGTTGCTAATTAAAGTGATGTGAAGATATATAAATGTACTCGTAAAAAAGGGTAATTAATGAATTAGTCAATCCAAATTGGTTCGTAAACAAAAGCATAGGTTTTGCGATAAATGTTTCATTACATCTCAAATCTCTTGTTTATTAAGCCAAGCAGCTTTCATTCAAATGCTAAATAGTTAAGGTCACGCAATGTTTTCAATGAAATATCACACTGTATTCATGAGAGATTTTTAATTAAAAAACACTTGTTGAATGAATTTCGTATAAATATAAACTTTGTAAAGTTTGGTTTTTCAGTATTGACAGTTCTTTGACGTTAATAATTCATTAAAAAGTAAATAATTCAAAATAAAATAAAATAGGTAATTAGGAAAAAAATAAACTTCAGGCAGAAGTTAAATAACTAAGCACAGATCTAAGCAAATTATTGAGAAATGTGCTTAAACTAACTGATAACATTTGGAAAAAAATGAAAAAGAAAAGAACTAAACACCTCGTTTGCAAAAATAAAGTTCCTCCAGATCGGGGTCCAATTCCCCAAAATTTTGAATAAATCGCTTATTTCCTGCTTTCTTGAAGATTTTCAATAAATTTGTTATACCTAAAATATTTGATAGTAACTAATAAATAAATAAAATAGTACTAACTCATCAGTGGCTTGAGAATGACGTCGAAAGCGCTCGCCTACAGTACTATCACCGATGCCAGTGACGACGGACTCCACCAACAGATATCACAACAGTACGTTTACTGGCGGGCCTAACTCCTTAGATTATTTGCCTAAAATATTTGATAATGAGACATTTTGGGTTCATAATCATGAATCAGATCAGTTGACAGCATCTTACCATACCACGTTTGGTCTACCTACTCTCCGTTTTCCGAACTTCGTATCTGTCAGTGTCTTTCTTGTTAAATCGCCATTCTTTATTCTTACATGGCCAGCCCAGCGAGCCCTTCCAATCCTAATGAATTCCGCAGCATCTATATCACCATATAACCAATACAACTCTGCATTCTTCCGTCTCTTCCATGCATCCCTATCTCTAACGGGACCCAAGATCCTCCTTATTATAGTTCTTGAAGTAGTTATTGTCTATTATTCATCAACAGAATATTTATTTAATGCTCCGAAGATAAGACACGATGAACACGTAATCACCTTCCACATTTTCTAAAAGCCTTCATAATTTCTCCTGTTGAAAGGACGCAGAGAATCGCGTGCTTAACGTGAGTGCGTGTTTCTGCGTGATTGTGGCCTAACATGCTACTCCCTTGTCACTAGATTAATAAGTCGATAACAGGATGTTTTGGCTAGTGATCGAAAGTCGGCCTCTTTAGATAATTCTAAAGAATGGAAACTTACTCATATTCGTCTATTTATACTTAATCATCATTTCTTATTTTTTTTGGATGGGTCACCAGAGGTGAGTTTTTCTAAACTAAACATTTTCCCAGGCATTACAGCGGGCCTTCTTGGGCTATACGAGGTAAGGTCTATAAGTTTCCGGCCTGTCCTGCTTCCCCTCCTTCAAACGTGCCGGGACCTGCACGCCTATGCAGGTCCATGCCTGCTCACTCCATACCCATCGCCCGCACTTCCTCAGTCTTGTCAGTCAGTGTCCAGCCTTGAAGGAAACTCCCCATTTTTACAATGTTCAAACTCGAGTACCGTGCGGTAATTAAATTCTTTTGTAAAGAGGGTCTTACTCCTGCGCAAATTAAAGAGCGCTTGGATTGTGTATACGGGCAGTCCTCCCCCTCGTATTCCACAGTGAAAGAATGGGCAAAATTATTTAAGTTAGGGAGAGAAAGTCTAGAAGATGACCCACGTCCCGGTCGCCCATTGGAAGCTGTCACTTCTGAAACAATCCAACTTGTGGAATCTGAATTGCTGTCTGACCGGCGACTAAAAACCAAGGAAATAGCAGCGAGGTTAGGGCTTTCAAAACCAAGGATCATCAAAGAACATTTGCATATGAACAAGGTTAGTGCAAGATGGGTTCCAAAAATTCTTTCTGCTGCTCAAAAACAGGAACGAGTTCACTGCTGTAATGAATTTTTACGGGGTCGTGGGTCCGATTCCCACTCGGGATGATGATCTTTCTTGGGTTCTTGGGGTCCCGAATCTAAAAACGAGATTTTAATATTCCATAGTTTGACATGGTATGGACGATATGAGAAAGCTACCTCACAACTAAACATGACCTCAAGCCTTCAGCATGAATTATTTTTCAAAGTTAGCATCTAGTGACTATGTGCAACCAAAAAAAGAACGTAAATCACGGATTATTGAAAATTATTCACGGTTGTCCCTGTATAATTTAATACAAGATCTATAAATAAAATATGAAATCCCCAGGAAAAATGGGAAAAAGTTAAAAAGAAAAATATGACGAGTTTCTATTTTGAGCTTTTCAAATCCCACCAGGAATAAGGTTTACATGGAAGCACGCTATAAATTGGAACTATATTTATTCGAAGTCAAGGGATACAAATCTGTATTGGACGTTTCCGCTGCACTTTGGTAGCCTTCTTCAGCTCAAAACATAAACATACAAAATTTCAAGTGAGTATATGAGTATAATCAATTTTTTTTTGTTACTTGTAAGAACCGGCTCTCAGAGATCTGGATTTTTTTTGCCAATATGGCGACGGGATTATCAACGATTTGGGTTGACTAGAGTTTCGATATAACCTTGAGGAAACGCGTAGTCCTTACAATGTTAATAACATAATTGCTATATGCTCGCTACGCTCGTTCAAGGTGTTTCGAAACTATACTCAACCCAACTCGTTGATAATATAGATCACGGGTTTTTTTCGGTGGAAAATGGGCCGATATGCAATTTAGCATCTTTTTTAGTTGTAGGTAAATCCCACAGATGCATTTTCCTAACAGAATCAAGAATTGCTCAAAGGACACAAACAGCACTAAGAACTCAAACAATAAAATATGAAACGAAATCGCGTAAAAAACACAAATCTACAAGTGAATTGCGTTTAAAACAGAAAGTAAACAAAACGGTTACTAGAAGCAACGGCCTATAGGAATGCTAATTAGGTATGCGCCTGCGCTGATGACCCAGATCTCTGAATGAGACCAAGATCTCTAACCTGGGTTGAAGCTAATACTTAAGTACCATATAACTATTAACAAGGGTTCAAAGTAATAACAAAATGCAGAGAAACATAAGCCAACAAAAACGGGAAGAACGAGCCGCAAGAGCACCCAATAAACATCATTTTCATTTTATATTATAAGAAAAAACGAAGAAATCTCGCAAAACTTGTTATTTTCTATATTTATTTTTTTAGTTGAAGAAAGCTGCCAAAGTGCAGCCGAAACGCCCAATGCAGATTTGTGCCTGAAGATCTGACCTTTTTTATCTAAGCCGAACCCCAACCATCCCTTGACTTCGCATCACATCAACGGCTAACTATCTCCATCTCATTTTATATTTATTGTGTTGGTATTGGTCGGCTTAAGCCTTTTCCTCAGCTATTTGGCGTATAACAACCATCTTAGCGTAAGTAATTTCTTCGAGGCGGACTTATTCTTCTTCGAGGGATAAACAACCCTGTTTTTCTCTGGTGATGCCATTGACCTGTCGTAGGTAAAGGTCATGAGTGTAGTATACCACGTCCCCCCGTATATAATGGAGAGTATAGCCCGAAGAATGAATTGTCGACTGGGAACTTGAAATGCCCGGTGAGATTGATTGATGGATAAAGGATGAGAGGGGGGTTGAGAGGGAAAGAGATGGAGAGGGAGGGAATAATAGAGAGAGAATATTGGAGCCAGTGCTGGGCTTCATAATAATTCTAAGGGAAAATTGCCTTGTCCCCTGGTCACTGGGCAGCCCTGCGGTTCTCGCTCTTTATATCCAAACACCTATATAACATCCATACATCTTTATATATGGATTTATTTGGCAGTTTTTTTTTTAATCTGATTGCATATAATTTCGAAGAGTAGTTTGCCTGCATATAGCAAGGAAGAGTGCACTTGTAACACCACGAGGTACTTGTAAAGAAACTGCTAGAGAGACCACTGATCATGAAATAATAGAAAAGCGAACCCTAGTCAACAATATCTAGGGTCAATTACTGAAAAGGTGGGAACGAAGATGAGAAACATTAGATGAAACATTGGGTGATACCAAAACTGCAATAACCAAATTAATTAATTTTATGAAGGAAACCGGACTATTTAATAAAATATAACAAATTTAATTATTAATTTAGGAAGATATAGATCCTCTCCGGACTTGTCCACAACATATGTAATTGTAACAAAGTATACGAGTAGCCTTGTGAAGCTGGGGTTGCCTCGCATCAGCTGAGAGTGGTAATCTTAGTCAATATAAAATACTAATTATTATTTTTTCTAAATTCTCTTAATCCATAATAAACGCATATTTCAATAAACTCAATTCATACTATTAAAATAAAATCCAACCATAAAGTTTTTTTTTTCTTTCTCCTTTAACAGTGACCATGACCCATGTGGTTGATTTCACCCAAAAAAAAAGAAAAGAAGATGAGAAAATTAGCAATGATTTCTGCGTATGTCTCGAATCAACCGAGTCCACACTAAGTGACAATATGTCATTTAGGAAGAAACATATTACGGTTATTCCTAAGTAGTAAATTTTATTTATAAATACATTATACAAATGATGATATATATAAATACACTGTATAAATCATGATATGATACATCAGGACATTTTATAAATCGTGAAATAATATATCAATAAATTTTGATAATTGTAATATTATAGATTAATTCAAATCGTATATTTAAAAAAAAAAGTATAATGTGTAAGTCAGTTGCAACCGATAGTTGGTCTCGTAATCTGCAGTCGGTAAGTATGTGTTTAAATAGTAATCATGGGAGTATATAAGGGGGGTGGGTGCTGTAGCCTCCCTCACCCGAAATTTTGTTTTGTTGAAAACATTTCATGTAAAAAAAAAAGCCTATAACAACGAACAATGTCTTCTACATTTACCCAGGTCTATTAAGTGTCCAGAGGACCTTAAAACTTACAATTTTACATTAAAATATTTGAAATTTTCCTTACACCTCAAATGCCTAGGAGCTACCAGCCCCCCCTCCCAAATTATTTTCTATATACGCTAGTGCTAGTAATTCCTCGTTACATGTTCATACAGATCTGTCTCGCCGTTCCATTAGACAGGAGTGCGCTAGTAAACTGTGTCTTAAGCGATATCTTGTCAGAATAACTTGTTCTCCTGAAGAGACACCAAAAGGATGGAAACAAAGATTGTGAAAGCGTATAGTGAAGTATTGATTAATAACTTCCGGAATTCACTAAACTTCTGTAAAGCATCAGTCAAATATATGTAGATAGTTCTCCAATCGTCAGAGCGCTCTAGCGGGGAGTTTCAGCAGCAATCTTCGGATATGGGTTATCGCCTAAAGAGGCGCCAACGAGATTTGTAACGTTCTCGCAGATACGGATTGCGTAGTCAGGTGATTTAATAACCGTGTTTCTCCAATATTTTGAGGAAGAAAAGGCTAAACATTAAGCTCTGAGCATCTGAACATTCAAAAAGAATATCCACAAGATCTGACAAGTTATTTTGAACCGCCCTATATGAGGAGCATTACAAAGCTACGTCCTAGTCAGTTGTTGCACGATGAGTACTCTCTGAAGTTGCATCTTTTGTACTCGCGTCAAGACTTGATGACTCTGAGAAGATGTTGCTTTTCGCTGACTCTGTTTTCTGCTTTCTCTTATACAAGAACGCTTTATTTCAGACCTCCCTCGGGCTATGTTCCTTCATTTCCATTCCCTTCATATTGGAATCAGCATTTTATTCGGTCAGATGATTCCCTTCATACGAATAAAAGTGATTTTATATTCCTTATCTGAATAATAGAAATTCTCACTGACAAGGGAATTATTTATTATTTTATTTTATTTTTAACGGCCTGAATGGGGTTTAATCTATAAAACTTAAAGGATGCAATCAAAATTAAAAACTTATATATTTTGATCTTTCAATTTACAGAAATATTACAGTCTACAATCTCCAGGTGTCTCCAGTTGTCAGCCGAATACCTTCCTCCTTAGAAAAGATTCTGGGATGACCTGGAGTTACCTTACGCCATCCAACCACACCCTGCGACTAGCCGGGAGGATTGGAGGCGAATAAGACGTGGCCTGTGTTATCCTGAGGAGAGAAAATATCCATCGATATCACTCTCAATTAATATAATTACACTGATTATTAATCACGGTTATAAAATTAAAGAGCTATAAAATATTTAAATGTACTAATAAAAAACGTCGGACTCGCATGAGCTGCATAATTTTAGCGCGCGCTTTCATGCCCACTAATAATTTTTTTTTTCGAATACTTCCTTAACTCCAAATGAAACAAAAATCATAGATGAGATGAATTTCAAAGATGTAGAACATATTTCCATTGAATCCCATGGTTCTAAGTACCCCCCCCCCCAAAACAGTTACAGATATCGCCTTAAAAATGGTTTCATTCGTTTTCGTATGTTAAGAAACATATAAAACGAGTACATGCAAGCTTATGAACTAAAAAACGTAAGCGTTGCGATTTGTTTCGCGCGATTTTCGCTCCAAACAACATTTTCCGGTGGACGGATTCTTGAGGTTAAGGAAGTTGACCTTTCAAATTATACGAAAGATTTTTGTACCATAATTCGTCAAACGGACCATTTTTGGGCCAGCTAGAGAGCGAACAGACAAACATCCAATCAATCTAACCAATCTCCCTTATGAGGAACCCGGAAGGGCAGACTACAAAACTTCACGTTTCAGATCACATAGATTACGGTGAAGTTTTGTAGTCTGCACTTCCGGATTGTGTCATGAGGTCAACCTCATAAGCGGGTTCCTCATAAGGGAGATTGGTTAGATGTTTTTGTATAAGCTAGTGTGATTTAAATAGTGAAATTTTAGTGTAGATGTGGGGCTATCGTTTGCGAGTAATGTATGTAAGTCTTGTGGCATGAATAAATTATCTCGTATTTTGCAGTCTGTCAGTATGTGTTTTAAAGTCAGGGCAACATTACACAGTAAGCACACGTGTATGTCCTTTCTTTCCATTAAGTACGAATTTGTTATTAGTGAATTTCCAATTCTTAGCTTGGTTATGACAACTTGGTCTCTTCTGTTAAAAGACAGATTATCATAGCAGACAGTTTTTTATAAAAAATGTAATTGTATTAAGATTCCACTGGACCGAACTCTGAATAAATATATATAAAGTAACATTAAGCTCATTAAATGTATTATCTACTTATAGTTACAAAAATCATAAGATCATTTAGAAAAGCAAATGTTATATGTAATAGGAATTTAGAATTGATATTGCACGACCAGTCAAAATGACTGGTCTTGCAATATCAATATCTAGTGTTAAATTGTCTAGCACTAAACTTTTTGCAAAAATTAAATTAGTGCAAATTAGAATGAGTATTAATTTGATAAGTGATAAGTATTAAGACTGCGTATTGACCCTTAGAAGGGCCGTTCGATATCGTTCAGGAGTCTATTCTTGTTCGCTTCAATGTTTCATTAATTCTGCGGCGTTTCGATGACAGTAGGCATAAAGGACAATACCAAACTAGTTACCTATTCGCTCTAAGAAGTATTTATGAATGGGGATATTAGTGTACTGACTATTGATTTCAGTAATATTCTAAAAACATCGAATTAGACTGAAGACAACATGTTTGTTTATCAGGTGAATTATATTGACTTAAAGTATATTTTCTATAATGCATTGTATAGAAATATTTACCGCAGAATGTACTCGGTTTTTGATAAGATATCAAGAAATTCATATTCCTATTTTACATTCTTTATTCAATATTAAATACAAACATATTATATATATATATATATATATATATATATATATATATATATATATATATATACTGCTATATTTATGGGGGTTCAAGTGATTACAAAAAAAATCACATTAAAATATAAGAATAAAAATTTATTCACATTATAATTTGTGAATAAAAATTTATTCACAATAAAATTCGCAAATAAATTATGAATTTATTCGTAATAAGATGATATTACGAAAGTTATTGAAGGTGATTTTTTTTTTTTTTTTTTTTTTTTTTTTTAAAGGCGTTTAACGTGTAGGTTATTAGCGCCTAGATTTTTGTTTACCCCGAGTCCGCCGCGGGACCACCAGGGACACAGTTTGGCATCTGTACCTCCATAAAAAAAAAAAAATCACCTTCAATTACTTTTGTAATATCATCTTAATACGAATAAATTCATAATTTATTTGCGAATTTTATTGTGAATAAATTTTTATTCAAAAATTATAATGTGAATAAATTTTTATTCGTATATTTTAATGTGATTTTTTTTTTAATCACTTGATTTTTTGTAAATATTCACATTTTTTGTGATTATTTACAATTTTTTCTGTGAATTTATTTTTATTCGCAGAAAAATTTGCGAATAAAATTTTATTTGTATTTTTATATTTAATATATGTGAAAAAAATAAATTCGTATTCACACTTATGAATACGAATTTACTTATATTCGTATTCACAAATACATGAATTATTTCTTTTTATTATATGCTCTACATGTTTCGCACTACTTGACGCCTCTTCAGAAGCAACATAAATAAGTACATTTCACTTCAGCCTCCTTCAGGTCAGCGGAGGCACATAAAAAAAGAAATAAATAAGAAAATGAAGTTTTCCTATGACCAATTTTAAAAGATTTTGTTGAGAACAACGGTCACAATCGTTTAACATGTTTCTATCTTATATATATATATATATATATATATATATATATATATATATATATATATATATATATGGGGTCGAGGTTAGCTCAGTGGTAGAGTACTGGACTAATAAGCTGGAGGCCTGAGTTCAAATCCCGAGCAAGCACTAAATATTTTTTCTTCTAGTGTCTTCGTTCATGGATTGAATTCGGCCTCCCTGACCGTCCCTAGGCCGACCCAGCCTTTAATTAATTTAATAATGGGTACCTTGGGTGCTAATGACTCTAGCAGTCGAAGCGGCCAAGGGGAAAATCAGGCGGCCGGAGCATAGTACTGACCACACTATCTCCCTAGTGTGCCGTATGGTCATGAATCAGATACCTCTATAGTATCTGCCCCTCAGGGCCCTCGTGGCCTGTTACGGGACTGATTTTATTATATATATATATATATATATATATATATATATATACACATATACATACACGTATACATAAATAAAATATTAGTTAGACCAGGAGTGCCAAGAGAGGCAGATAATATCTACTACATTACTCTGTAGCATACTAACACCAGGAAGATAGTGTGGTAAGTCTCCGCTCGGCCGCCTGATTTTCAACTTTGAAGGCAACCATTAGATTAATTTATAAGGGGCATGGGAACCCACCTTTAGGGTGGCATGGGAACCCAACCCCGGTCTTGGATGGGTGACCACTACAGAAAAAGACTAGCCGTTGGCATCATTAAGGGTGTCATGCTATAGATAGTTTGGCGCTAATAGTCCAGAAGTAGAGATGTGGGTTATCCGGAAAAATTTGAATCAGAAAATAAATTTCTAAGCCACATGTTCACGGTATTGTAAATTTTATACGTGGAAAATTTTCCACCCCACATCTCTATCCAGAAGTTCATTCGAATATTTTAAAAGAATTTATTATATTTATGTATTAATTTACGGACAAATGAATATAACAAATTGTAGAAAGCAATTGAATCCAAATGACCCTGAAGACGCTAATGTTTATTTGACGTTCGACAAACTTGGCCTAATATGCCGTTATAAATGTCTGTTTGATTCATTTTGTTTTCATCTGGACTAAACGCCCATTTGCATAGAAGATTTGGCAGGCGTCCATAGCCATGTGTCTAGTTTAATAGTCTTTGCTTCCGTCTCTGTGTTTATGAATGAAAGGAGAAAAATCATACAAATCGCACCGCTGTTCCCATCGACAAATACAAGCTTTATATTAAAACAAATCCCTCATTTTAGCGTTTTTAAGATAAATCCCCTTATCCCAGTTGAATTAAAGAAAGTTAAATAGATGTCTTATACATATATAATTATAGCATGGTTTGATCTTGCTAGTGACAGTACTGGCATAAGTGAGCACATTCATGAAGAATTTGACGAAAACTAACAATAAATTTGTGGTTATTTGCCAAAAGTTGGTATGTCAAATTTGATATTTTTCTACTTTACCGATCATGATGTGTGTTTAGGGTTGTGTTTTTATATTTTTCTATGCCAGAATTCGATATGTCTAAAGAAAAAGTTTAGCGGAAAGAAATTAACTGCCAAACGTGATATGATAAAATCTTTCCCAACTATAAACACATAGGTGAAGTGGAAAATTGTCAAATTTGTCATATCAACTTTTGGCAAATAACCACTGAAAGTGATACAACATTTTTTAACAAAAATACCACATAATTATTGGAGCATGAATTCAAAAAATTTATAAGAAGAAAAACTCAAATTATCTTCTGCAGGAAGTGAGTTTGAAACTCGGGCAAATACTGAGAGACTTCATATTTTAGTGTCGCGGTTTGGGTGTGGACATTTCTACTCAGGTTTCATTGGGTACTTGTAAATCTGGTGGCCGGAGCATAGTACTGGTCTCATTACCACTATAGAATCTGCCCTTTTCGTGGCAAATGTAGCGAGTTACTGGACTGATGATAAGACAACGATCCAAAAGTCAATCAAAATAATAATTTTCCGTGCCATTAAATCGTGTGTTTTGACTGAATTAGATTTTCGTGTTGCTCAGTTTGCTCAAAGAACAGTAGATTTATCTGTTGGTCTTGCTCAGTTTCTCCACAGTCGGCCGCTTAATTAAGCTCTGGACGATTGGGCAAGAGAGCAAAAGAAGTAATATCGTATTGGTGAAGGCTCTTTGTAATAGCCATGGATCAGGTGCTACGATTACACACATTCACAGCAGGTGAGGTATGAAAAGCAAATTTGTATCCGTATAATCAGCTATATTTTGGGACACTTAAGATGGAGATAAAAGTTCAGTTCAAATCTAAAAGTTGGGGCTGTACAGTTTGGCCTCAAGATATGGACTGAACGGGTTTTGCACACATACATGGTCTTGCACACAGGTTCCCCTCAAGGCAGGGACTACACAGTCCAGTTGTAGTAGACCCTGTATGTGAAGCAAATATCCTTTTGTCCATACACATCAGGCCTGGCCTGCACAGTCCCGGCCTTATTCGACTGTAATGTTAATCTATTGAGTTTTTCATTCTACATCGATTGACAGTACAGTTCAACTCTGGCCTCAAGGCTGTCTCATACACGATGGGGATTTCGTGTGTGTGTGTTTAAACGGTATTTTAACACTTCGGCTATAAACGCCGGGTTATCTACACGTTGCCACCCCTTTATAATTCCAACAGCACATGGCCGGTCGCCCATTCAGGTACTGGCCACGCCCGTCGTAACTTCGGTGATCATTGGGAACCGGTGGATTCAACGTGGCTATGGCTGTTGGCTTGGTGGGGAATATCTCAAGATTTTGACTGCACAGTCCATCCATTACAAGACGATTCCAGCACTTTGGATTTGTGGAAATAAACGGTTCTGTCTTTCATTTGATACCCCGAAGAGTCACAGGATATGCCAAACTAAACTGTTATAAATTACTCATTTCTGACACGGTACAATAGAGCTTTTAGGTAAAGCAAAATTTAATGAACTCTTAAAATAACTTTGACCTTAAGTGCAGGAGAAGAAAGAATTCTGAGCTCTTAAGAGCTCATGGTAAACCCCTTTATTAAATGAATCGTACCATTGTGACCCTATCCTTGATGTCCGTTCACCCTTTCAGCCCTCTTGAGGAGGCAAAGCGTAAAAATTCGATTTATTTTATGATTTACATGTTACTTGTATATCCAGCCTAGGACTTTACTTAAGTTGTAATACTACCTTTTGAGGTCAAAATCAAAGTAATTTTCTCCAATTTATGGATAACAAATAAATGAATACTTTTCAATTCTTTATGCCATAAGTTTTATATGGGATGTTAAAGTGACCAAAAGTTGTAATTCTTCGAAAACAAAGTCGCGGCATTGTGTCTGACGAACGGAAACCCTCTTTTTTCACGGGGGATAGTCTGCAGCCAGCAATTTTTAATCTAGAACAAAAAACTAAAATTATTTTGATAGACGTAGGATACGTAGGATTTTGTTTTCGAAATAGTGAACAATTCTTCATTTTATATTAAGCAATCCGCTATAATCGGTCATAAAATCGTAATAATTCAATGAATGGAAAAATCACTACACACTTTACTAGCAAATTTCATTAGGAATCTGAAATTGATCAGGTGAAAATTGAAAGCGATAGCGTATTGCCTGATTGGAAAAACATAGTTTTGAATAAATCGACTTTAAAGTTTAATGTACCGAACAGTTCATTTTTTTCTTATTATTTTTTTTTACATTAATTTATTTATAAATCGTGAACCAGGAAGGCTTGGTAGGTTTTGATCTTTCGTGAAAAATATAAAATGAAGTAAAATTTTAGACGTCACAACAGGAAACTGAAATGGAAATTACTCCACATTCTTTCTCAACGTTCGCTCTAGGAAATCAGTATAACCAATATGTTTCTCTTTTTCTTACTTTGTTTTACTAAAATAATCATTTCAAAGTTCAATTCAATTTAAAAAACAAAACAAACAATTAAAAAGTGAGGTAAACTGAGAATTTCGAAGTTTTAAGCACTTGTTTCCGATTGACATCGCTTCATCGAAAATTAATTCGGAACCTTTTTTGTGCAGAATTTAGTAAGCTTTCGAATGGTTATCTTTTACTTATAACGATTTCCCTACCAATTTCGAGACATTTTTTTAAAAATTAAACTCATAATATAACAAATCTAGGAGTTAATTAAGATTAAAAATTTTGTTTTTGTTTCTGTACATACAATAATACTCAAGTTGAAATGTGTTCTTTTCTTTTCTTTTTTTAAATGACAAATTTTGGGACCCTTTTTTTGGAAGACGGATGAATCTCCTACTAGGAGTGATAAGTAGGCTGTGAGGTAGCAACCCAATGAAAATGGGCAGCATTTCATTAATAAATAAAAAAATATGGCATGTTTATCTTCAAAGTACGCAGAAATGGTTCAATGTATGATGAGAGACTTAGGTCGTGTCGGCTTCTGTGTTGAAGGTTTTAGAGGGGGGATTAATTAAAGAAGTACTGACAATTTTTGTTAGCATATAGACATTGGGCGATTTTGTATTTTATAATGATGATTAGATAGTTAGCCGTCGAGGTGACAAGTAAAGATGGAATGGTTGGGATTCGGCTAAAGAAACCTCAATATGATTTTTGTTTAAAAAAATCTATATTTTAGACGTTTCGGCTACTCATTGGTAGCCTTTGTCAGCTATGGAAATGCCTGGAGGCAGAGGAAGACCAATGTGACACTTCCACAATGGATACTTAACTGTCAACATTGGTGTTCCTCTGTCTCCAGGCATTTCCATAGCTGACGAAGGCTACCAATGAGTAGCCAAAACGTCCAAAATATAGATTTTTTTAAACAAAAATCATATTGAGGTTTCTTTAGCCGAAACCCAACCATTCCATCTTTACTTTTGTATTTTATGTTAGGATATGCTAAATTTTCGAAAGTCAACTGTATGTGAAGAGAGCCTGATAGCTCTGGGTTTCGACGTAGTGGGAGATCCTGTTGTTGTCATCTGGGGAATATGAATGATACCGCTGTCCATAAGAAGGTACTCTTCGTAAAGCTATTCGATAAAAGAAGAAGAGAAAGGCCAAAACTAAGATGACTGGATGGCGTGGCTCACAAAGCCTAAGCTCTTCTAGGTTTCCACAATTGGAAATTGGCTATGCAATACGGAGCCATGCAGCGAAAGCTCATCCAGGAAGCCCTGAATCAGAGACGAGTTGTTGCGCCATACAGTTGATTAGTTAATTAAGTTTTAGAGGACTATTTTTTTCAAGAGATATTCAATTTCAAAACTAGCCATTGGTACTCTGTCAATATTGTTCTTCAAAGTCACTTCCTTAGCGTGGTTATCAACCTCTGTACTCAGTCCTAAGTCTTTAAGCTCCGTTAGCCATGTTGTGTTGTCTCAACCTGTGCAATTGTGAGAATTTATTAATCAATTAATAAGACAAGAATATTTTGTAAATTATTTCTTAAATTACAGTACACCGAATACATGAACAACGATGGATTTATCCACAACTCAAAACATGTAAGCCAAAGAAATCAGGCAAAAATTCTAACGGCGGTAAATTATAACTACGAGAACCTCCAAAAAATAACAGTGTTTATTCCAAAAAGGCAAAGAAATAATTAAATATTTCAGTGAAAAGGTGCTATGGAATTTGGAAGAAGGAAATCTATCGCTTATTTAGAATCATAAATAGAGCCCAGAAGTTAGGCAAAATGCCTTTTTTTATCTGAATGGATATATTGAAGAATCAGATAGAAACAAATATGTTTCCGTGCATTTAGGATGTGTAGAGACAATTTTTATTTTGCCTTTTTTGGCTATTTTAAGATTTAATGCCTTTTTTTGCCTTTTTTACAAGTTTTTTCTGCGATTTAAACATTTTAAAAAGCACATAACGAATTTCGAATTTCAGTTCGTCGAAAACAAAAAAGGTTGCACAAATTAAATTACATATTGCCGTCACAAATATCCATTCGAAAGCTTATTTTTCCAACCCATGGCTGGAATTGAGGGTTTAAAAATAACAGAACCTTCCTAAGTAGAAGGGATGCACAAGCCTAATGAATAGGAGGAAAGAGAGAGGATGAGAGAAGTACGTCTCCTTCCTTACACCCCTTTTGCTGTGACAATGGTGTAATTACCTGGCTTTCCGGACTTCGAAATAAGATAATGCAGAGGAAGTTTTTCCATAATGAAAAACATTTTTTCTGAGAAGGTCTATGAGAGTACACTAACTCTGCAATAAATTGATAATAAAGAAATGAATGAGTATTTAAAATACATATTTTCATTAATAATGAGTGAGATTCCTCTTTGTCTTCACTTCTAATAAATCCCTATTTTAATTACAATACTGCCTATTTTCAGTATTTCAAGTGCCTTTTTGCCTGCCTATTTTAACCAAAAATAAATGCCTATCTTCCGGGCTCTAATCATAAAATATTTAGTTAGTTTCCCGGACGAAATAAGTTGCTAACAAATTGATAATGATTTATTACGAATTATTTTCGGATGAAAGCATAAATTACGTATTAGACTTGTTATAAATAATTTATTACAATTATAATTCAATTTAAAAAGGGGAAATTTATAGATTCGAGAACGAAGACATTTAGCATTTTGCAGACGTTTAAAATTTCTCCTTCATATAGGAAAATATTTTAGATTTTAATTATCAATGTCAATTGAATTATTCAATTGACAAGTTGCATTGAAATTACTGTCACGTTCAAGTTCTTTTATGTATAAATAATCGGTTCGAAATCATAAGCAAGTTTTATTCTCACAGGAAGGGAGGAAACACGCTAAGACTGTCGCTTGTAAGAGAAGGACGTCATGACATGTTTAAAACAATTTTCTTAGAAAAAAGTTTATGCAAAAATGAGCGATAATTATTTAAACACAATTGATAAAGCGAGGTTACCACTGAATATTATGAATTTGAAAAAAATATAGAAAAAAGAACTCCAGCAAAGATACTCTGGTTTATCTACAGTATGATCGCCAAGAATTGAGAAGCTGTCCATTTTATTGAAATAATATAACTAACTGATAAGGATCTTAAGACATTTTTAACATTCTCGTTTACTGTTATAATTTTTCTATATTATATTTGAACCTGCTGTCAAAAAATAAAGCAACCTCGACACTTATGATGGATCAGTTTCATTCCTAAATTGTTGTGCCTTATTTCTTGGAAAAATATCACTAATTGGTATTGTAATATTTAATATTTCCCTAAACAAAAATACTGTAGAAAATATTAATTACTGTAGATTAATATTCATTATAAATTTAAATAAAAATTGTGGCTCGTTTAAAACATTAAGTATTTATTTTCAGGAAATCAGGTCTTCGAAAATAAATCCTGCTGTTAAAGAATTCAATTTTGTCAAGATTACCTTGGTCAGTTTCATTCGTTGCTGTGAAATTATTTATAGAAAAAAAAATTACCAATTGTTAAGGATGTTATGATATATATGACATAACTTAATAACCATTAGTAAAATAAATTTGAACAGTTGAAAACACTAAATATTTATTGAGAGGAGATCGTTGACCGTAGATGATGCAAGGTAGGGATTGTCGGGGTTCGGTCACTGCTACTTAATAAAACTACATTTTATCATAAAAATGGTTTTATTGTGCCGACGTTTCGGCTTGAACTTCAAGCCTTCATCAGGGCGATGGAAAGATAGAGAACTATTCCTCACAAATTCATTTCTGAGAAATGATCCCGCATTTGTGAGGAATAGTTCTCTATCTTTCCATCGCCCTGATGAAGGCTTGAAGTTCAAGCCGAAACGTCGGCAAAATAAAACCATTTTTATGATAAAATGTAGTTTTATTAAGTAGCAGTGACCGAACCCCGACAATCCCTACCTTACTAAATATTTATTTGTCTCATAATCTCATAATTAAAATATTAAATCAGGATTTTTGGAAGATTTGGAGAATGAATATGCTACCAAAGATTAAAGTATCCCCAACATTGTCACAACAAAGAATGGCCAGTTTCATTTATAAGGTGCTTAGACATTTCTTTATAGAAAAAATATCATTAATTGATAAAAACAGCACAGATTGTTTTAATATATTAGGAAGTGCCGATAATGTTTGGCTCCTTCCATATACTATTCATTGACATGTATACTTAGACCAGCACAATTAATTATTGTACTTATAATTGTACAGATTTTAAATAAACATGAAAAGAAAAAAAAATTGATAAAGATGTCAATACATATTTAACATATCAGGCTAAAGCAATAAGTTCTAGAATTAATAATTTTAAAGAAAACAATGTATTATTATAACATATTTTAAATAAATTCTGAAATCGGTAAACAATTATATGTTGCTGTGAAACGTTTTTGAAAAAATATTATTCTTTGTAAAAAGGATTTCGAGATTTACCTGGTTTCAGTTTTATTTTTATAATTTCCTTGTTTTGAAAATAATATAAATTTCATTAATTTCGCCGATTTATAACATTTTCGTACTTTCTTTATTTTATTCTATGTACTACATTTTAATAGAATACTTACGGTAGTTCTTGAGCTGGACCGACTAAAATGTTTAGCTTCTGGATGGAAAGAATTTATGGACAGAAGGACTGACAGAAATATTCAATAACTTTTATCATCCATATATTTTAGATTTTTCTAATCAAGAAGATTAGATAATTCTAATAGTCTTTCGTTTAGGTGCATCTATTCGGATAATTTGCAATGTCAAAAGTATTGACAGGTTTAATATGGAGACATATTTTATTGTATGAATAATTTACGCATTGTATGCTCTGTGGTTGTTCTATTCTTTAGATGATGATGATGATCTGAATGATGTAAATTGTAGATTGTATTTGTCTATATTGTATGTACAGACCTGAAGGAGGAGAAGTAACTTGGTCCGGACCGGCCGGGATACTGGGCCTGGGACGGCTTCCCCCACCACGGAACCACCCTCTTCCACCCCTCGGGCTGTAGTCGTCATATCCCCGCGAAGCACGCCCAAAACCGAAATTTTATAGTGTCAACAATTTTATTGCCACGAAGCATGAGTAGTGTTTAATATATGTATAAAGTAAATTTAACAGATCTCTTACTACAACAGCACTAATTTTACAATATAACATGAAATTCGTTTAATAATCTTTCTGTAGTTTATTAACATAATAAAATCGTTCTACCACTTCTATCGGTCCTGCCACTGAACTCAAAGTTGGTTTGTGAAAGGCATCAAACCGGAGCAGTGGGGTTTGGAAGATCTAATGTCTATTGGCACAAAAAGCGATCCAATTCTTCAGAACGTTCTGAACAATTTTGCTCTAGCTAGAAATGGTATAGAAACGGCTATGCATGTGCAGAAATTGCAATAGTTTGGATTGTGAATACGTTGCAAAAAGTTCATCTTTGGATGATTCTGTAGAAGACCTTTTGGAACCACAGCAACATGGAGTTGAATAACTTCCAATTTAAGTACTTCCATCTATTTTCGATGAATTCTGAACCTGAAGAACCTTGCCCTTCAAAACATCGACAAGGAATATAAAAATGTTTGCTCTATTTTAAAGTATTTTCTTTATTTGTAATTATAATTATGTGCTGGAAATAAATGTCGAAATCTACATTCCAATGTCACAATACTGTACATTGTCTGTCATTGCAGCCTGCTGAAGACTGTTGTTGAAGGCTAGAATTGTGAGTTCATCGTTGTGTAGTAGGGACAAAAGAAACAAGAGAATTAGGAAAATAAAAAGTGAAGAAAATAAAGGGTCTTCTCAACTTTTATAAAGTAATGTGCGTTGTTTATTAAGAGGTATTGGATTTTTTTTTCTTGGAAATTGAGAAAACGTTTGTAGTTTCAAGAAGCTTTAAGGGGGTAATATTACCATTTGTGATCAAAAACAAAACCATTTTCTCTAATTTATGAATAAAACTGGTAACCAACGGACAACAAATTAAGAGAAATTAAAAACTCAATCAAAGTCTCGGCATGATAATCGTTTGTTTTTAAGCAGAAGAGACCAAGTTGTCTTAACCAGGCTAAGAATTGGACATTCACTAATAACACATTCCTACATGGAAAGACAGGAGAGACCCATGTGCTCACTATGTAATGTTGCCCTGACGATAAAACACATACCTACTGACAGACTGCAAAAGACGAGACAATTTACTCATGCCACACGACTTACACACATTACTCGCAGAAGGTAGCCCTCACATCAACACTATATATCATTATTTACAGAACACTGACATACAAAAACAATCTAACTAATCTCCCTTTTACTGTTTGTGCTTTCAATTTTAATTTCTTATTTTAATAGCTTTTAAATTCGATTTAATTACGCTAACGTACTTTATTATATTTATTTTGTGTTTTATATTTTTTAGCACTTTCCTCCGAAGGAAAGTAGCTATTGAGGTTGGACTCATGACGGAATTTTTGAAAAATTTCTTCAAATCTTTATCGATCCTACCTAGTAGACACCGAAAATGACCCCCGTTAAAATTTATATATATATATACGGTTTAGGAACAAAAGTTTGAAAAAAAACCATGGATCTGTGAAAAGAAAATTATATTTTTTTCTTCAGTTTATTCAAAAAGCTGAAGAGAAAAATTTATTTTTATAAATGTTTACATAAATATTAAGTAAATATTTACTTAAAACAATAAAAAAAAATACTTCCACGAATATAAAAAAAATCCTAAAACAAAATAAATAAAAATAAACAAAATATAAAAAAAAATAAATAAAATACACATTTATTATGAATTTATTAATTCAGGTAACTAATACTGGGTCCAGGAGGCGGCCAAGGAACCCCAACCATACATTAACCTCAAAAATTATTATTTTTACCTAGATCACGCATTTGAAGACATTTATACAGGACTATGTACATCTTATTTATGAGGGATAGAATTTTTAATTACCACAATAAAAACGCATGGGCTCACGAGAATCCCAGTGAGTTTCACAAGCGTAGCCATCAGCATCAATTCAAGGTAAAGCATTTGTTTTCTAAATATAAATACCTGTAATAATGTGTTCAATTGCGTGATCTAGGTAAAAATAATAATTTTTGAGGTTAAAGTATGTTTGGGGTTCATTAATGGCCACCTCCGGGACAGTATTAGTTACTGTAATTAACAAATTCAAAATATATGTGTATTTTATTTATTTACATTTTTAGGATATTTTTTTATATTTGTGGAAGTAATTTTTTTTATTGTTTTAAGTAAATATTTACTTAATATTTATGTAAACATTTATAAAAATAAATTTTTCTCTTCAACTTTTTGAATAAACTGAAGAAAAAAATATAATTTTCTTTTCACAGATCCATGTTTTTTTTTCAAACTTTTGTTCCTAAACCGTTCACTTACTGCAATAACACAGGGTTGTGATACATGAATGGAAAGCTGGTTAAATGAGGAAGTTTTTCTGAAACCCGGAAATCTCAGATCTTGCCCATTGAGGAGTAACGCTGGAAAGAAATATCAATAAAATGTCAGGAAATTTAGAATAGCTTTCTTTTGGTATGATATACATACTTACATTCATTCATTTTTACGTTTACTCTCAACTAGTCTTATAGTAAATTTACTCAGCTTTCTATTGGTTTCACTCCCTTTCTAGTAGTACCACCTGGGACGGAGTTACAACGCTTATTCTTCTAAAAACCACGTTTGTCTCGAAAAAACAATAAAACGACGGTTTCTCCCTTATGGGCGAGAATTCGGGAAATAGCCATAGAACATTTTTTGTTCCCCTAAAGGTCCTCTATCACCCCTCACAATATGACTAGACATTTACGGGACACCCTGTATATATATATATATATATATATATATATATATATATATATATATATATATATATATATATATATGTCTGTTAACACGATAGCGGCCAGAGTTTTTGTTTTTTCCTCACGAAACTTGGTATATAGCATTCAATTAGCAAACGATTGAACGAGTTCGTTAACCACCAAAGTCGGTCCACCGGAAGGGGGGGTTTACCCCGAACCCAAAACACTAATTTGACTATGTCAGCCGTAATATTTGTAATATTTCAACGAAATTGGTTATTCGTAGTGGTAATATAGAGAGAAAAGTGAGATATAAAAATGAACTAAATCGGTTCATTAGAAGGGGGGGGGGTTTACTCCGGACCCACAATACCAATTCGCCACTACCAGCCGTGATTTTTGGTATATTTCAACGGAACTCGGTATTCGTAGTGGTAATCCACAGGTAAATAACTGTTGTAAAAATAAACTAAATCGGTTCATAGGGAGGGGGGGGGGGGTTACTCCGGACCCACAATACCAATTCGCCACTACCAGCCGTGATTTTTGGTATATTTCGACGAAACTCGGTATTCGTAGTGGTAATCTACAGGTAAATATGTGTTGTAAAAATAAACTAAATCGGTTCATTAGAAGGGGGGGTTTACTCCTGACCCAAATTCTTAATATACTCATACCGGTCGTAATTTCTGCTGTATTGTAACGAAACGCGGTATACGTCGTGGGTAACTCATGAGAAAGAAGTGTTGTAGAAATGAGCTGAATCGGTCAATCGGAAAGCGGGGGTTTAATTTGTAATATATTTCAATAGAAAAGCCCGTCAGACGTAGGTTCACAAAGCCGCCGCAAGGAGCGCTTTCTACCACTAGAGTGACTGTATCCTGTTCCTGCGTTAGATCAAAATACGATAATATGAGGTTTTTTGTATTTATTACGAAGTGTAATAGGTCCCATGTGTAAACATAACTCTGGAAGCAAATTATTAATTGATCAGTTACTCATTACAAATTTAAAAGAGAACTATTCATGTTTTTATTTTATTTATATAGGATATTTTAAGCAAATTGTTCTGGAAAGCAATCTACACTACCCAAATTCTGAGGAAAGTGCTTAGTTATGCAGCTCCTGCGTGACGGACTTTATTGTAATGTATTGTATATGTAAATTAATTGCGTTTTATATTTGAAAATTATTTTTATTCAGTTCCAAAAGCATCTTGTTTTATGTGCATGTATATATTTTATATTTTTGTTTATATGTACATTGGAAAAATTTTAACATAAAGTATATATTTTCCTTAAAAAAAAAAAAAAAGGTTTTAAATACCTCAAAAACAAAATGGCTCTTTTTTCACGGGCGATAGTCTGCGGGTGGCAATTTTTTATCTAGAACAAAAAACAAAAATTATTTTGAATGAAGCAGGTAAAATCTAGTAACTACGTAGGATTTTTAAAATTTTTTTTTTCGAAAATGATGAAAAATTCTTCATTATCTATTAGAAAATCCGTCGAACTTCGGGCATAAAATCGTTATAATTCAACGAATCGAAAAATTCCTATGTACGTTACTAGCAAATATCATTAGGAAGGTGCAGCTAAAATTTGAAGTTGATCGGGTGAAAGTGTAAGGAGCTAGCTTATCGCCCGATTTGAAAAACATAGTTTTGAAAAAGTCGACTTTAATATTTAATGCACTAAAAAATTCATTTTTTTTTTTTTTTTTTCATATTTCCTTGTAACAAAGATAAAAGAAATGGTTTTTAATTTTGAAATGTTATCGGGACTTAAGTTAAAAAATCAAATTTTAGGCACATGTAAAAACTTTTCCGGCACATAAATACTCTTGGATGACATTGTTGATTAGTTAAGGAAGCATTTAAGCCTATAAAAAAAGCAAATTGTAAAAGAAAAAGTTACAAAGTGTCAAAGTTATAGGGTTACACCTTAACGTGTTTGCTATTCATGCTATGTATCCGTTGCATGGATGAAAGTTCTAGTAAATTTAATTCTCTTTAAACTTTATGAAATAAAATTATCTTTATTTTCAACCATTTCGAATAATAACCTCTTCTTCTCTCGTCCTCCCTCTTTCTCTCTCCTCTTCTCTCGCGCTCCTCCAATCCCATTCAGTTTGGTTGAAAATGTTCTATTTTTAACAAGCTGTAACGCGTCATTTAATCGTGCTAGAAAACCGTTACTCACATGAAAGTTGTAAATTCAATTACCTAACTTAAAACTTAATATAAAAGAATTTTCGCTTAATTTAACCATTTTTGAGATATTTTGAAAAAAACACAAATGGTAACACATTTTTGTGTTTTTTTTTAGCAGTAAAATGTCTTACCGGGGTGGCCATGTTGGATGAGTTGTTTCTTTAATATTCGTACTAATATGTACAATTTTTTTTAAAAAAATCGACCCACCTTTAACAATGTAAGCTCTTTTTTTCAAACCTGTTGACTGGACTATATGGCCCAACGTCAAACGTTCCCAAGTACTTAGTCTTTGCCTCACGAGGCAGAGAAGCTTGGTTTCAGGAGCGGGAACCTTTCTCTCAGGGTCCACTAACTCCGACTTGGCTGCAATGTAGAAGACACCTGTTTATCAACAAGTTGGACATTGCAGTTAAAGAAGGCGGATCTTAGCTGAATACCAGAGCGGAGTACTCGACTGTGCTAATGGTGGTGAAAGAATCAGACAAATCTGTTCCCACGCGGACAGTGCAACTTGAGTTTTGCATCGTCATCTTCACCAAGCGGAGCAGTTTGTCGGGGATGTTCATCTTTTCGAGTACTGGTCTTGTAACTCTGTCGTAAGCTGACTTCAACTCCTAACAGAGGTTGTGCATAGCTATTCTGTACTTTACATCATGTGCGTATATAGAAAATAATTTCGGGAGGGGCTAGGACAATTTCGGGGGGGGGGGCTGAGACCATTTCCGGGGTATGGAATACCAAAAATTTAGAGCTTGGAATAGATTTAGGCAACTAAAACGCTATTACACGTAAAATAAAATATTTTTTATGAACTAAGTGATCTTATTTAATTTATTTTTAAGGGTTTTACGACAAGTTTTTACCCTCAAATCAAAATTTCGGGGGGGGGGGGCGGGCTGCAGCCCCCTTATATACACCCATGCTTTACATTTTTCAGCGTCATCCTCAGGAAGTTCTGATCCGTAGTGGACCTACATCTTTAAATGCCGCTTGGTACTTGCCAATGTCTCTCTCAGGTTAGGGAACATTTAAAAGGATTTTATACGCGCAGGAAAGAAGGACTATTCCGCGATAATTCCTGCAATCCATCTCATCTCCCTTTTTATGGAGAGGGTAGATGACTCCTCGATTTCACTCTTGGGGTATTTCTTCATTTTCCCAGATGGACGTGACGAGGTTGTGGAGTTCCTTCTGTAGCCCTGTTCCTGCCTGAATGCCATCCTAGCCTTGTCCCTTGTTGTTCAGCTTATTTATTGCATCCTGAACTTTCTCATCACCCACATCATTTGGGATGTCCTCAGGGCCTAGTCCTACTAACGCAGCTTTAGGTTCTTACTTGTTATGGGTCTTGCTAAAGTGACTCCTCCGTCTATATATAGAACCAGGAGGTTACCATTTTCTGTCTTCTGTCAGATGTTTTTGTTCTCTTGGGAAGAAAACATTCTACTAGGACGCCCTTTTAGTCTTTGTATAAAAATAATGATTATCCTATCGTCTAATTTTAATCAATAAATTCCATACATTAATCACTGATGTCCTAAAGGACTATAGCTACATGAATAAAATCACATTAATATCAATGCCAATTAGGTAAGTTCAAAAATATTTTATGTAAAAGCTCTATTTCTATAAGCACTTTCCTCCGAAGGAAAGTAGCTATTGAGGTTGCACTCATGACGGAATTTTTGACAAATTTCTTCAAATCTTTATCCATCCTAATAGTAGACACTGAAAATGACCCACGTTAATATATATATATATATATATATATATATATATATATATATATATATATATATATATATATAAACCACTTACCAAACGATTGAACGAGTTCATTAACCACCAAAATCGGGCCACCTGGAGGGGGTTTACCCCAGACCAAAAAAAAACTAATTTGACCATGCTAGCTGTAGTTTTCGTTTTATTGCAACAGAACTTGGTATTCGTTGTGGTCATCTAAAGAGAAAAATGGGTTGTAAAAATAATCTAAATCGGTTCATTACGAGGGGGGGGGGGGGTTCTCTGGACCCAAATTACTAATATACTCATACCGGTCGTAATTCTGCTATATCGTAACAAAACGAGGTTTACGTCGTGGGTATCTCATGAGAAAGAAGTGTTGTAAAAATGAACTAAATCGGTCTATCGGAAAGGGGGGTGTACTTTGTACTATGTTTCAATAGAATTAGCCCGCCAGACGTAGGTTGGCAAAGCTGCTACAAGGAGCACTTTCTACCACTAGAGGGACTGTATCCTGTTCCTGTGTCAGATATAAAGATGAAAATATAAAGTTTTTGCACATTTATTAAGTAGTGTAGTACCATGTTTAGTCAAAATTAATAATTAAACTGTTGCTCATTATAAAAGTAAAAGAGAAGAACTATTCATTTTATTTTATATAGGTTATTTTAAGCAAATTATTCAGGAATTCAGTCTACACTACCCAAATTCTGAGGAAAGTGCTTAGTTATGCAGCTCCTGCGTGTTGGCCTTTTTCAGCTTCTTTTCTCACTCCTATTGTGAAGTTTCACCATTAAAGGAGTTTATCAGTATTCCAATGGATCTTCAAATCCTTTTAACATTAAAAAATGTTTGTCTGTATAACTAGCCATAAGAAAGAAATGTCCGACTCACAGGAACTGCATCATTTTAATGGATTTCCATTCTTATCCCTAGCTTCATTTGAAAAGCTTAGAATAGAAACAGATATTATTTTGTTTATATCTTTTATTAAAAACGTAAAATCAAATCTTGAAAAAAGCAAGATTTTGACCACCACAAAGCACAGGAAACTGACAGTATCCTAAGCAGAAATTACTAATTCCGCCTTCTCAATTTTCGCTCTAAGAAAACAGTTTCAAATTTGTTTCTCATTTACTTACCATGTTATTCAGTTTGCGAAGCATAAGGGATAATTTGTAAAGATTTAATGTAGGACAAAAACTTATTATGAAGGGTGGAAACGAAAAATACATTCAAAAATAAAAAAAATAAATGTATTTACATATATGTACAAAAACAATAACTCCGTAAGTATTTAAATTAATTACTCTCTTTCTTTTTGTTTACGATATTCATCATAGAGAGTGAGAAGTGATTGAGGAGTTCTTGGTGAGACAACTTTTAAAGCAGACTCAAAATGTGACATGTTCACACTGGCCGAATTCATATCTTCTTGAAGAGCTGAAAGAGCTGCCTCGGTACATACAGCCACAATCTGAATCAGAACACAAAAAAATACTGGAGTTAGCAATCTAAAACAATATAAATTCAATAATAAAAAAAATTTTATCCTAAAATGAGTGTTTAAAGAAACTGTCTTATGTGGAAGAAACCATCATTAAATGCTGTAACAATCAGTATTTAATGTTACAAACTGAATTTTTCTGCAATATTTCTTCAACAAATTCATGGAAATGCTGATTTATATTGTTTAATTCACAGTAAACCGTCCAAATACAAAGTAACCATATAAGGTCAACAGTTCTATAATTTTTATTTATACATTCGACACTATAATTTTTAAAAAATCTTCTAATATTGTAGAATTAATTTCCTTCTTTCATCTACAATTTAAGAGGTGATGAATTGATTCAAGTCAAAAGCACAATAAAAAATGATTGTTGTGGCAAACGGATCTTTAGAGGAGCCATACAGTGCTTCGTATGTGAAATATCAAAGAATCAGTTTTTTTCGTAAATAAATAAATGTTCATAAAGATGTCAATGAACACTTATTAAAATTTATAGAATTAGCGAATAAAGCGGAAGGTCAAGAAAACTACGCCACACACTTTCACACTTTTTATTTCTCTTCCCTACATGTTTCGCCCTATTTTGGCGCCTCTTCAGGGGGAATATACTTAAAACATAAATTCAGCCTCAACTTGAGGAGGACAACCTTCCACTAGCAGGGCCTCGTCTAGACTGGTAATTTCCATTTAATGACTACTTATTAAAATTGTCACACAGAATAGATTACCCTGTTACTACTTAAACTAAGAAATGTTTCAAAATGATCATTAAGATTGATCTCTGAACTGTTAGTTTATATCAAGTAGAGATTTTAAATTGAAGGTAAATACAAAATATGCACAATCAGGAGTGTCATTTTATTTTAATTTATTCTTCTTTCTATATTGACTAGGTATATGTGGGAATTATAGCCAGTTCAGTTAGATGGGATAGTTCTAATCCTGCGAAATTATGGGGGAAATATTCCCAACGGTTCCGCTGTTTGCATTTCCATTACAATGAACAAGTAGCCACTTTAAACTCAATAAAAAATGATTATATCTCGTTTAAGACAATATTTATCAATACGTAGCCAAAGCAAAGGCTAAAAACAATTCAAGCTATAGCCTCTGCAAATAGATGGTTTAATTGGAGGGAAAATTGGCAGTAAAAATTCTCTCTATTTTAATCTTGCCAGTAGGAGGTTTAAAACGTTTTAGTCTTAGCTTTGGCTAAATATTGATATATATTAGACACTATTTCCTTTGTCTGATCTCTCAAAGAATTCCCTAGTCTGAAACGAGACATAATCAGTTTTTATAATGTTTCATGTATCATGTTGTTCTTTGAAATGGAAGTTTGCAAATGGTCGAACAGTCGGGAATATTTCCCGTAAATGTCATGCATACGGATTTGAACTTTTCTGTCTATCTAAACTGACTATAGTTCTAAGGGACAGAATATAACCTATATAAAAATCTGGCTATGGGAAAGTACAATTTTTTTCTTAACTTAATAATGTAGGAAAAAATTAAAAATATAATACAAAAAAAACTAAGCAATTATTTCAACAAATTAAATAAATAAATCTAATATTATTTTCTAAAATATAATTACCTCTGCTCCTGAGTAGCCAACAGTTTTTTCTGCTAAATCATCAATGCTCACTCCTTCGGATGGAATTCTTTTCAGTTGAATTTGAAATATTTGATGTCGAGTTTCGTAGTCTGGCAATGGTACGTAGATGATTCTGTCAATCCTTCCTGGCCGCAACAAAGCCTACAAATAACCAAGCCATTTTACAACATTTTTCAAGTTGGCTCTAATTATTATTAAAAACAATTAATAAACTATGTTTTACCACAAAATAAGGCAGATTATGAATTTCTTATTATAAATATTCTGGGTATATCAGATTTTGGTTGAACTGTTAACTTTTTTTTATCACTTACACTAGGAATAAAAAAATAATTATATATATATATAAAGTACTATATACCTTGTCAATGGAATCGGGCCTATTTGTAGCAGCAATGACGACAACCCCATCCAGAGGATTGACACCGTCCATCTCTGTAAGAAGTTGTGAAAGAACTCTATCATGGACAGTATTGCCAGTTGAACTACCTCTCGATGCTCCCAAAGCATCTGCTTCATCTATAAATACAATTGCGGGTGCCACTTTCCTTGCAGTTCGAAATAGATTTCGTATTGCTTTTTCTGATTCACCCACCCACTTAGAGAATATATCAGATCCCTGTGAAAAAAAAAGAAAAATCCAATAAAAGTATAAACAAAATATTTGTAAATCATAATGAAATATTTTTACAGATATCTTTTTTGAGGATATAAATTTTCTGGAGCTTTATAGATTCTAATTAATACAATAAAGAATTATAAATAATGTTCAATTTTTTGGTATTTTGATATAATGAAGTATATTTATCTTTACTTTCATTGTATGTGGTTGGTCATACCTGTTGGGATGTGATCCCAAAAGATCTTTAGTTAAAGTGATAAAGCGACTCATGACAGATGGTGACATTTTTAAATGTGAACCCTTGATTTCGAAATGAATGTGCAGATACAAAGAAATATGCAATGTTTCATTTGATTTAACGCACCTTGATAGAAATGAAGTTGAGATTTGTCTCTGTTGCCAATGCTTTTACTAACAATGTTTTCGAGCATCCGGGAGGACCATAGAGTAAAACTCCTTTTGGAGCTTTGATACCTAATCTTTTAAGGCTATCAGCATATCGAAGAGGCCACTCAACTGCTTGCTCTAGGCGCAGACGGATGTCTTTTCCGCCACCAATATCTGTCCAATTAACCTATGTAATTTAAAACAATAAATTTTAAAAACAAAAATGTAAAAAAAAAGCTTTTCCTGCAGAAGGTACGTAAGCTAACAATATTCCTTAGCAAGGTGGTATAGGTCACATAGCTGGAGAATGTACCTAAGATAACCAAAACAAAAAATATAAAAAGTTTATCTCTTCTTAATTTTTTTTTTATCAGCTGTCAACAAAACCTAAAAAAAAATAATGAAAATATCTACTTTCAAATAATAGTTTAAAATTATATATAGCTAGGTTCATTGAATCAGAACAAACAGTATGTTGCAAAGATGTACATTTACATTTTAGATTGGTTTGAAATAAGCCCCCACGGTTAACACTTATCATGCCCAAGGACACCAAAAAAAAATCTATCACTTTTGTTTTATACCAACCTTTTTTTATCTCAATAACATACGTTAATATGAAATAACATAATTTTTATACACAAATTAAGTTTTTCTATGTATTTACATCCGTTTAAAATTAAATTATAATGAGTGGCCATTGAGTCTGCTATGGCGTACAGCAAGAGACTCATATTGACCATAAGGAGTCATTTCCGACCTATGGTGCTGTCGACTTTTTTCTTCCTCATGATTTGTAGATTCTAAATATGTAATAAAAAAAATTGACCTTGAAAAGCATTTCAAGGTTAATTTTGCGGGGGTCAATATGGGAGTTATTTTTCCGATCTCACATTGGAGAATCATCAGGGCAAAGAAAGACCATTATTTTTCTGACACCCTGTACTCGTGGTATACAGGTAAACCCCACTTCAAGTGGACGGATTTTCTTGAAAACTTATCAAATTGCTTATTTATTATGGGTACGTTTTATGGGTAAATTGTGGCCACTGCATACAGGGTGGTCCTGAAGGAAATCGCCATACTTGACGACTGAAGTATAGTTGAATGCCACCAAGGAGAAATTTTTATTTGCATTATTTCCCTAGATATAGGCATTTACGTGTTTTTTTTTTGTCTAAACGCTAGTTTTTGACCATTTTTATGCTATTTTTTGTTGACGCTATAGGGAAAATTTAATTCTGATGACGTTTTCAAATTCTGCATCAAATTTCCTAATAAGATCTCATGTACCTTGTGCAAAAATGTCCCAAACCAAACTCACAGCAGGCAGGAAAATACAGAACAATTAGTGCTGTTTTCTTAGTAATAAAAAATGAAAGAAAATGTTAGCAGACAAATTTTACTACAATTTGAATTTATGGTCGATAAATTGAGTTCATAAGAACTTACAGAAGGGACATGAACAAGAAGCTGCCTCATAGCGGAAGGCCTAACTTGAGTGAAAGCCCACTGCAAATGCTCAGCATTGACTGCCGATTCTGAATTCAAGGAAGCTCTTGCTACTGCTTTATCGATAATCGAAGCCAGGTCAGCTCCTACGTAGCCATGACAGATTGAGGCTAAATCTTGAAGAGAAGCATTTAATGACTCATCAGGCAGCAAGGTTTTCAATATTTCAAAACGGTCATTTTTGTCTGGGATGGTTATTTCTACCTCCATTTCCAACCTAAAATACAATATTTTTAAAAGTATTAAAAATAATGAACTTACAAATTTAAAATCACTAAATAGAGCAATATCAAAAAATCTGAACAAGACACACACCCTCATCATTAGAACTTGATCAAAATTATTTTCAATTGCTATGTTGGTATAAAAAAAAAAAAAAAAAAAAACTCTTTTGATACCATTTAATTAAACTGGTTCATTATATTAAACTGTATTCAAAATTATTGGGTGTTATCACCAAAGGAGCGGAACACCCAATAAATAAATAAACAAAACAAATTAAACTAAACTCTGAAGCACAGTCACAGATATACTCATGTCCAATAGGAAGGAAACCCACTTATAATGCTGATCCTACGTCACAAGAAGTAATGTCAACTTTTCATAACCCACAGGTCACAAAATCATTTAAATTTGTGTACATATATTGTTGGTCACAGGGAACAAGTTGTTAAGTGGGAAACCGAGTTAAGTGCACTATGATTATTTCCAAAGACTCATGCATGGTGCAAATAAGTCACTAACTCACAGCCTTGCTCATTTTTGACTCTTTAAGATGTGGGATTCGTGGCCTCTCACAAAATAGAGTGTTTTCTCTGTTTAAGAGTTGCCCTGAAAAGTTGAGATTTTGAAATTACCAAGTTATTCCCTGTGACCGTCGATATATTTGTCTCTTTAAGATCTAGTATCTCCTAAAGCAATCCAATTTTAATGAAATTTAACCCAAAAATCGTTTACGTCTAAAGCTGCTTCATTGGGTTTCCATATTTGCTGTTGACAGTCGGTAGTTCCCCCCTCACCCCATTTTATTGGTTATAGTGCTTGAGGAAAAAGATGAATTTCTACATCAAATAAGGAGCTCTTTATTTTGTAGGCTTGGCTTAACACTTTCAGGACTGATGGCTTCGAAAAAAATTCACGCCCGCTAAAGGAATTGTTCAGGCGTATTCAGTATCATATAATAACAGACCCGCAAACCTAACCGGGAATAATGTAATGAGGTCCCAAACCAAATAGGAAGGGTATAGGACAAGGCCCGGAGTAATGAGGATAGAAACAAAACCAAGCTATCTGCTGACGCATATCCCACAATGCCGGGCCCGAACCTGTTAAGAGTTTTAAATGATAACCTGGACTAGGCAGAAAGACTCTTGAGTTATCAATAAACCATTATTCTCATAGACTTCCACGGTTCATGTGTCGTAATGTCTTAAAGATCTTCTGGATTGATCGTGTTGTTGTGGCGTCGAGCGATATTTTGCTAGACATTCTGTTGGCATCTTCAGGGTTTCTTCTGGGAAGGAGAATTGGTTTGAGTCCAAGGCCTATTTATCCCCTTGATGTGGTCATAGGCAGCCTTTACAGACTCCTGATGGGTCGACCCTTTCCAATCTATTGGATCCTGTGCAACCAAACAAATCCTCTGCCTGATATCGACCAGGTATAAATAGGACTCTCAGTGAAACCAATCTTCATTCTCAAGAAGACAGTAGAATGTCTGGCAAAACATTGATTATCATCACATGACAGTCATTTCCAGAGGACCTTAAAATATTAATTAACCTCTGATGTATATAATGTTTCTGACTGACACGAGGGAAATTTCAGTGAAGTATGTTGGCAGCAGTGAGCATCTAGAGCTTTGACACTCACTGCTGCCAACACACTTCACTCAAATTTCCCTTGTGTCTATCAGACACTTTAAACACACCAGGGGTTAATAAACAATTCGAAAAGTAAGGAAAACTGAAATGAAGAAAATTCAGTAAGGATTTAATGAATCACCTTCCAGGACGCCTTAAGGAAGGATCTAGGATATCTGGATCTACAGTTGTGGCAATTACTACAATACTTGAAGAACGAATCAAATCAAAAAGGCTTAAGAGTGTAGAAAGGACTCTCCTTTCCTGATCGCTACCTTTTCTTGAACAAAGATTTTCCACATTATCAAGAAGTAAAACACACGGTGCTTTATTTATTGCTTCGTTGAAACAATGCCTAAGACGATTTTCAGTTTCTCCGTAAAACTTGCTGAATAATTCAGATCCCTAAAACAAATAAAATACTTCAGTATTCAAATTGCAGCTTTCTCGTATTTTTCTCAAATATCAGATTCATATAAATAGATATCAGTTTTTCTATTAACACACTGATAGTTCAGGAATATCTCTTTCAAACAGTTTAAAATTGAGTAGCCACCCACCCCACATCATCCAAGATATAAACCCAACAAAAGACCAAATTCACTCCCAACAGGTGATTTTATCAACTAATATTTGAGAAGCACAATACTAAAATCATCCGTATACATCTCAAACCATTTTAAGAAATTAAAAAAAAAAATTTTGAAGACCAAATGAAGGGTATTAATTAATAATACCAACAGGTGAAGAATAACCCTTCAAAAATTTCAAACTTTACATTTATTTCTCCATCACAACGTTTCGGACACACTGGTCCATCTTCAGGCAATCTACAATAGTATATTAATTACAGATATTACATCCTCCAAAACCATTTACTAAATTTTATTGTCATAATTTTAAACTCACCATGTCCTGTTAATTACTACAGTTACACTTAAACAGTCATGAAATAAATAAAAATGATTCCTGTAAGGAACCAAGTCAAATTACAACTACATCAATTAAACACTCATTATCACAGCCATATTAGACTTTATCAACCTACCTAGGCCTATTATATTTTGTATAACTAAAAATTAAATTAAAACATTAAAATTCAATTGGTTAAAATATATAATAAATTATGTATGACATATCACAGATATATTGTTTAATCTTTACTTAACAACGTTGTGATGGAGAAATAAATGTAAAGTTTGAAATTTTTGAAGGGTTATTCTTCACCTGTTGGTATTATTATAAAAAAAAAAAAAAGTTATTTGTATTGCAAAAATAACTCAATTTATGGTTTTAATGTCAAAAACCATAATAATTCTTACAAGACAACAACGCACACGAGAATAGATGCCTGTGGAGCAGAGCTCATTACACACTCCTGGTTTAACAGGAGAGCATTAAAATAGCTAAGCCTCCACCACTCAACTGGTCACAATTCTCCCAATATACTTCAGTTATTTCTTTCTTTAAAATGTTTTCCTTACAATTATTTTATTCTGGTCTTTGTACCAATCAACACCAGGCTTAAAAACGTTTTGAAATTTTTTGTTTAAATAATATGAAGTCATATATCTTGGCATTGGTATAATATCTAAAGAACATATGTATATGTGTGCATATGTGATCTCTATGTACTCATCAAATAGTATAACACAAAATTTGTGTTCCTTATGAAGGATGAAGGAATTTAGGTCCTTATGAAGGACTTTAGCTATGCAAAGGGATCGGGTAGCAGAGGGAAACCCCTATTAACCCTTTCTGGACAGTGGGCTTCTCTAGAAGCCAGCACAGGGCCGTGACTCGCTGACAGTGGGCTTCTCCAGCAGCCACCTCACTCTATAATGTATAAGGACAATCACTTCTTTTCTTTTGTTTTATTTGGTTTTATAAGTTTGTATTTTTGTATAAATCTGTATTTGTTGTATTTTAAAAAGAGCAAATCGCCGTCGTTGCGAAGCTCGAAAATAAAATTTAAAATGAATTGTTCGCTTTTTCCGAAGCGTAAACAATGTAATTTGCTGAGGAAGCATCGCAGTTTCCAGGGATATAAGTTTTCTTTCAGTAGTACAAAGGTGTTATGTGGAAAGGGTTCTGCCCTAATTAAAGAATATATATATTACTAATACGAGAACACAAATCTAAAAAAACAAGACAATTGTCGTGTGCGCGTGGAAGGGGGCTAGCTAGTAGCTATCAGGAGGGACAAGGAGGAATTGTGAGGGTCCTGTCACCAGATACCCTCTGTCATAGGCCTCCCACTGTCTCCATGGGGTTAAAGAGGCATAAACAGCATTTGAACACTAGCGGATAAAAAAGTGACTAGATCTTACATAACCTACCACTAGATATCGCAAAAAACTGTCACAGGGGTGGCTTTCAGTCCAAAAGCGAAGAAATGGCCTTGTCATGAAAGTGGCTATCTGGCCAGGGGGCATGCTGGTCCGTTGTCACAAAAGTTGCTATCAGTCTCGAATGGGTTAACCTCATCACTAATGCTACTGCACTGGTGTGGGCTGGCAAAGACCCTCTACCGACACTACTCCCACCTGGTGCAGGCTGGCAATGTTCTCTCATAAAACTGAATTATCTCGCTAATTAGGGTTTTTTTTTCTTGATATTCTAATAGTTCTCCTAGTTCAGCACTTGATAGCACATGACAGGACTAAGCTCATTCCTATAGTCAGGAGGGAAGGAGTGAAAAGAGTTATGAAATGAGCTCCTTAAATGTCTGTAATATTTAAATTACTAATATTAAATAAATCTTTAAAAACCTGAATATTTATAACGTCCTTTCCAGTGTTTTGGGCCAAGTATTGGGCAATTATTGTTTTTCCTGTACCACTTGAACCATAAAGCAAAACACAAAATGAACACAAACCTGAAATTACAAAATAATATCGTTAAAAACTCTAGTTAAAATATAGAAAATATAACATCTCTTTCCAAAAAAAATATTACAATAACGGAGCCAGGCTGATATTTGAATCCAGATCTACCTGTTTAATGCTTGAATGCATTGAAAATTATGCTACTAGGCTTCAAATCACAGCATGTCAAGTTAATTCAAAAAAATCAATATAATAGAAATTGAATAGACTTCCCATTTAGCTTAGTAGCATAATTGGAGTATTAAGGGGTAACTTTTTTTTTACAATTTTTTTATGGGCTAAAATTCTTCCTTAACTAATCAAAAATCCAAGAGTATTTATATGAAGAAAAATTTTTTAAATGGGGGGAAAAAAATCCATTTTCCAAGAGAAGTCCCCATGCCGAGTAAACGCGAAGTTTTTTATTGTCCTCCTTTAATACAATTCAAAATTAAAACTATTTTTTTTTATATATATATTTATTACAAGAAATTATGAAAACAAAATTAAAGAGGAAAAAATGAACATTTCAGAACAATAAACTTTAAAGTCGTTTCTCAAAACTATGTTTTTGAAATAGGGCAATACTCTGGCGTCTTCAATTTTTGCCTGATCATCCTCAAATTTTAACTGCAGGTTCCTAATGCAATTTGCTAGGAAAGTAAATAAGATTTTTTTTTTATTCATTGAATGGTAACGATTTTATGACCAATTTTTGATGGATTTTTTAATAGAAAATGTTCACCATTTTCGAAAGAATTAATATTTCTTAAAAATCCTACATACATTACTAGATTTAACCTTCTTCTTTCAAGATAATTTTAGTTTTTCATTCTAGATTAAAAATTGCTGCCTGCAGACTATCGCCCGTGAAAAAACAGGGTTTCAATTCGTCAGACACTGCACCGCAGAAGAATTGAAACTTTTTGATTTATTTGTTATTTATAAATTCAAAAAAATGACTGATTTTGAGCGCACAAGGTAGCATCACCCCTTAAACGGGTTCAAGTCCAAGGCTGATGTAGAAAATGATGATTTGAAAAAATCACTTTCAGCTTATACTGTCATCAAATTAGAAATAATATTAGTTCTTACCTTCAATAAGATGTTTTTCACTAAAAGTGTAAGATATATTTTTCTCCAAGTCTGATAGAATCATTTTATAGCCTCCAATTTTTATCTTATTCTTTTTTAAAACGTGTAAGTCTCCTGGAGTACAGTTTTTATTAATCCAAATAGTATTTTCTGATGTAATGTAATAAAGGCTACACAAACTTAAATGTTCTAAGGTATCAGCAATGTCAAGCCCATAATCAATGACTCTTGATACTTTCAGTCTTAATTTCTTTCCATAAAAAGGGGCTATCAATACCATTCCTATAAAAATAACTTTGTTTTTAAAATTCAATGGAAATGTACGACTGCAGTAATCCGAGGCTCCAGTATTTTCAGTCATGTTTAGCAATTCGAAATATACTTCTTTGGCCAAAAGGGGTTTTGGCTCTATTCTAGATACTTTGATCCGAGAATAGTTCATTTCGGCACCAAATTTTGACTCCAATTCTGAAAATAAATTAATTGTTATATTATTTGTACGCATGTAATAATATTTTACTTTAAAAGAGCTTGAATAACTAAATTTACCTTTTTTATTGAAAAATACAGTCGTTAAACTTCCTTCAGCTGACGGCCAAGCATTCAAAATTGTCGTGAACTCAGATACTTCAACTACAACAGGGAACCCAATAGGAAAACCACAAAGCTGCATGGCTGACTGCGATAGAAATATAATATCTTTCACATAATCTGGTTTTAGGTAATTCTTAACTCCTTCAGGTGAAGTAATACCTAACAAAAAAAAAAAAAAAAAAAAAAAAAATTGTCAAATTTCATGTTTAGAAAAACTAAATATCCAGGCAGGAATTGGAATAAAGGGCTTCTTATCAAAACATAGTAAGTTTATTTAATCACCATTAATGGTAAGGAAATATTTGCAGAATTTTGATTCTCTCTATAACAGAATCTTCTAAATATTTCAGAGCGGCCTCACTCCCTCCACTCCATCGTAGTGATTAGCATAGCTGCAGTCCCATTTTAATCATCATTTGTACTCAAACAACCAGAGTACATTGAACCTTATACTTGCAGCTCCACTCAAACCACTTCTTTTTGGATCAATAAACTTCTAATGCAAGTTTGAATTTATTTCTTTGTGCTTTTCACTCTATGGAAAGGGCTTTCCCCTTTCACACTACCTCTGCCCAAATCTGTAGTGGTCCAGTGGGCTTAATCTCCTACTTGAACAAACTTTATTCTTGCATATATTTTTTTTTTTCATGTTTAACGGCGAATTAACAATTAGGCTATTAACGCCACCAGGCTATCTACAGGTTGCCACCCTTTTATAATACCAACAGCACATGGTAGGTCACCCATTCAGGTTCCGACCATGCTGGACGTTGCTTAACTTCTGTGATCTACGGGAACCGGTGCATTCAACGTGGCTATGGCCGTTGGCATTCTTGCACATTATTACAATTTTCCTTGTAGTTAAGTGGAGGGTTATGAACTAAATTATCAATTGCATGATGGTTTGTGAAGTGTATTGTTCAGTGTATCTAAGGTACATAAAATATTAATTTTAGACATGAGCACAATTTACCTTTGTTCTTGGAATCCTCAAAAAATCCATGTAATGTGCTGTTTTGTATATACCCACATGTCCACTCATTTTGGGGAACATTACAGAACTCATGGTGATTAGTTATATCTTTAGCACTAAAAATACAAGAGCACTCCTCACACTTTTGCCAGAAAGAAAGAGATTTTTTCCCTTTAGGAGGCATAACATAAATAACTCTATCAGGCAGACGATACGAAAATAAAAAGGGAATAGTTAACTATCTAGGAACATGCCGCAAGACAGTTTCCACATGCTGATAACCCGATGTAAACAAGTTGAAACTGTTATAACTTCCAAAAACTAGTATCGACAAGATAAATCATCTTGTTACCAATATACTTTTCACAATGGTGATGATTTTGAAGTTAAATATATGTTTTATTATTTATTTTTTAAAATAAAATCGCATATCACGCTATGGTATTTAACGACGATTTATTAAGAAAATCATAATATTTAATGCGACGAATAAAAAGAGGTAAATCGATATAGAAAGATTTCGATGTGCTCTAGTCAGGGTCATGAGGAATATAAACAGTAGATAAAAGATAACCTATCTGTTCGCGAACCTCTCCAGATTAAGATTGACAGTGGTTTGATTACTGTTTAATTTGATATAAGTTGTTGAGTGACATTTCAAGCGAAGCAAATAAGTGTTGGATAAAATATTAAATTATATGAATACGAAGACTAAGAATCATTGTAAATGTCGGAAACAGAAAACAAGGAATGTTCTTCGGAGGTGTCAGAAACTCATAAAGATACCGATTCAATATCTAATGAAACTGTAGACTCTCTCGGAGTAATTGAGCAAAATGATAGCCCAGTTGCAAAGAAGAATAAAGGTTGTTTTATCCTTTTGCTTGTAGATCTTTGTGTTTATAAAGAACACTTAGAATTTATAGTTACCATCTCTAAATCATTTTATTGTGCATATGTGTGTCTTTATATGTTGCACTTTTCTACTTTAAAAGTATCTTTGATTCTTTATAATATAACAATATCCTATACTTCAATAATACTATGTGCTTTAAGTTTTTCAAATGAAAACAGAAGACCTTTCCAATTAAAACAAAGATCACTTCTTTAATTTCAGTGGATATTTTATTTAAAGCAACTGGAAATGCACCAATAATGAAGAGGAGAAGGTGGGTTGTGGACAATGAAAAGACAGTTGGATGGATTATAAGCTTCTTAAAGAATAAAGTCCTTCACTTGGGTCCATCAGAATCATTGGTAATCATAGCTTTTAAAATAAGTATATACTGTACTAACATACTCACCAAATAAACCAATCCACCAAAACTTTATGATGAATGAAGTTGCAGAATATTAAGTTCATTATTTACCCATATTAAGCTATTGTGGAATGTTTGATGAATCAAATAATTTTCCTGGTGTTTTGAACTTTTGTGACATCGTCGACTCCTTTCTTTTCACGTCATTCCATGATCTCTGCTTTGAGTTTTAGAGTTCTTAAGACAATTTTGTTATTATTCAAGTAACTTATGGGAGATGTTAGTGTGCTGGAGATATACTTCCCAATTTGCTCTTATTAAGCCTAAATCTCTTTTATTTCATGGAGCTAACATCTCTGATTGAGGCAGTCAGTTGATAGGAATTGAATTTATTTGATATAACCTCATTTAATTTTGTTGGAATCCTCCATAAAACCAGCAGTGGCTCAGATTTACACAGATAGTAGTCTAATGTGATACAAACACTATGAGAGCTCTGAAGAATATTATAATAAAATGTGTTTGTTATTAATTCATTTGAACTTAATTTCAGTTCCTGTACGTAAATCAGTCATTCGCCCCTGCTCCTGATCAAGTAGTACGCAATCTGTACGAATGCTTTGGAACTGATGGGAAGCTTATATTGCACTATTGCACTACTCAAGCTTGGGGCTGAGTCTTCTAAGGTATTTTTTTATTTTTTGTTTGATTAAAACCAGACATTTTGTCTTTAATTACAATTAACTTAGATAATGTTAGAAATGTATTCGATTGTGATTAATTTCTTTTTCTAATCATGGAACAAGCAATAATTTAAAAAATACTTATCATCTTATGACTATAAAATAAATGTGTAATCTTAAAATTAGTAGCAGAAGTTGCTCCCCACACTGAGTGTGAATCTGACTCATCCAGTTAACCAATAATGAGATTCTTACCTGGATTTAACGTTTTACTCTCAAACTTCCAAATTATGGACATTAACAAGAAATTATCGAAATTATAATAGACCTTAGAAAAAGTCATGAAATTTGAAAGCATGTCACAAAATTTCAGTTTCACTAGAGTCTAACATAATCTCAGGACTTTTGAAGATTCGTAATTTTCGCCGTTCTCGTACGGTGACTCAATTATATCTGCCACCCACTCCTTTCCTGTGTTTGATTCCTTTTAATTTACTTTCTAGATGTGAGCTGATGTGGGCATTTCATATTATTTTATCCGTACTCGAGTGTAATTGAAGAATATCTATTGATTCTGTGGGTATTTATAACTCCTGTTCCTTATTTTACGTTATTTTAAATGAAATGAAGTCCCAACTTTGTTGGCTATGTGCATGGATTCATTTGTAGTTCATTATCAAACATGAACCACAAGAATCTTTTCAATATTGTTTATTTTAAACAAATAAAACCCTGATCAGGAGCATTCAAGAAATGTTTTAAACTAATGGTGAACTTGTTAAGGATTATTGGAGAACAATCTTATAAATTTTATGATATTAATTTTTGTTTTAACAAAATATAATTTTTATAGATTGTTTTTATTGAAAGAATGTTCTATTATTATTTTGGTAATTCTGAGCAATGAATGCCCAAACTCAGATTTTTGTGAAACTTTACATACTGGTTTTTTCAACCCTAATAAGAATAAAAACATGAAAAAATGTCACAAAGCACTTTAACAGTATTAATTTTACTAGTTTCATTGATATGATACAAATTGTATAACCAACAAAAAAAAAATCTTCTGTGATATGGCCAATAAGATGGTGATTTCTATTCCCATGTTGTAGAACATTCCCCCTTAACCTTTTCCTTACTAAAGACTTCTGTTGAAGTCGAAGTTTGCCGTGCCCCTGGAACGAAGGACTTGAACAGCAGTCGAGAGCTGCCATGCCCCTGGAACGAAGGACTTGTACAGCAGTCCGACCATCCTCTCTCGTTTACCGGCTCCCTACGGCTAACTTTTCCAGGAGTTTGACCTTGGGGCTTTAGCTATTTCTTTTACCACTGGTTTGAAAAATTAATTATTTGTGTTGAGAGAGCTACGGATTATGGATACATGGGTGGGGATCGTAAAAATTAACATCGCCAGTGTTAGATCCAACTCGATTCCAATCGAAAAGGATGATGTATTTTTCTTTGTTTTAATAAAAAAAGAGGTTTTATTTATTTAGCTTCTTTGATTAGTACCTATATAATAAAAAAAATAATATTTTTCGTACTAAAAAGTATAGACTATAAAAAATATTTATTGGAGCATCTAATTATATAATTCAACTTAAATATTTAGAGCTAAAAGAAAACGTAAATAAATAATAAAATACAGTTTTCCTACGATTAGAAATGTTAAGTGAGGAAATTATATGAACGTTTTTACGCAAGTAAAGAGGATGGCGAGAATAGCTTCGTAATTAGGGCCCAGCCAGGTAGAGAGATCGCCGTACTACAGGGTCGGTCAGCCCTACTGCCTTTCGTAAGCTAAGGGTAATTCATGCCACAGGTGTTCTATATGCTGAGTATTCGAGTCAGTTACAAAACAATGCTTATCTCATTAAGTTCACTTATCTAGGAAAGGTAATCCCTTGACTATTTTACAATCTTTGTGCATTAATCCTATCGGAGATTATGGCTGCAATGTTCTAATGTCAAAAATCAGGCAATGAAATGCAACTAAACATGATTTCCGGTCACTTAAGGCCATTTTAAAGGTACGTAGTAAGGTCCAAAAGTTTACAGCCTGGGATAGAAGGAAAGGCGAAAGAAAAAAACTGGTTTTACTGTTTTTCAATATATTCTCCTCTAAGTTCAACACACTTAATACAACGCTTTGGCAACATTTCTATACCATGAAAAAAATAATTTTCTTCTTTGTTAAAAAAAATGTTCTTCCACTGCTGCTTGGAGCTCTTCGTCGGTGTTAAATCGCCTTCCATGAAGGTCAGATTTTATCTTTGAGAAAAGGTAGAAATCGCTAGGGGCCAAGTCTGGGCTGTAGGGTGGATGAGAGATTTGGGCGCAGGAGTAAGACCCTCTTTACAAAAGAATTTAATTACCGTTGTATAAATGGGGAGTCTCCTTTAAGGCTGGACACTGACTGAAAAGACTGAGGAAGTGCGGGCGGTGGGTATGGAGTGAGCAAGCATGGACCTGCATAGGCGTGCAGGTCCCGGCACGTTTGAAGGAGGGGAAGCAGGACAGGCTGGAAACTTATGGACCTTACCTCGTATGTTACTTCTATTGCTCCTATTCAAAAAAATACAGTTTAAGTGCTTTGAAACATTTTTTTTTTTCACGTTTTCATTCTTATTTAGGTTGAAATGATTCAGTATGAAAGTTTCACAAAGATCCAAGTTTGGGCACTAATAGCTCAGAATTACCATTATTTTAGCTGTAATACTCTTTTAAATCACAATTTTAATTTTTTTCCCAAAGCTTTCTATCTGGGTGAAATTCTGCTTAAGCCTCTTGGCCTTGCGGTACTCGCTGTTTTGCGTTGGTAGTATTCTTTAAAAATATTCATTTTTTATCAATTGTTACTATTCTCAACATATTTTGGATTTTGAAGCAATCATTTACAGATATCATGGAGTTAAGGTTCTTATATTTTGGACATAATATGTTTTTTAAATGGTCGCTTAATGTAGCTTCAAAACCCCTATTTTTCCAATAATTCTTGTGTGGTTGCATACAAATCCTGTCTGATAGATTCAAGTAATTGAGCATCATTCATCTTTGAAGGCAACCTGGTCCCAGAATTGAATCTTTAGATCTAAAATGCTGCTGTGTTATGATCCAACAAATGTTCACCCTATACTACAATAAGTACCTCAGCTCCTCTCCTGCCTACGCACTCAGTCTTTTTCTCCAGTAGAAAACCACGGAGAACAATTTTTTCCTCTAACATTTTCAGTGAAATTTATAAAACAGATTGAAAAGTCGACGCCATTTGTGTAATGGATAACATTAAGAATTAGTCAAAGTCAACAACAAAATATGCATTGTATGCATGAGATATCAATTTAAATTTTAACATCCATTATTATTGACAAAGAATTTTAGGACAGGTTATCTATATGTTACCAACTTTTTCTAGGCAGGATAGGGCTGAAGCCTTTTCTTTTTTCTAAAGAAAAGCCACCACCCCATAGTGGGAATTGAACCCACGACCTTAGGCACGGAGTGAATACACCTTAGCACTCACGGCCACCGGGCCTCCCAAAAAACATATGTAACAACCTGGAAATATGTACCTTTCAATTCATTCTCCTAAATTAAAACTTAGTAAAAATTAATAATTTATTTATGAATGAACTGTGATTATATAAAACCTTGACACAAATTGTAAACTATTCTAGTTTTATTCAAGATTATATATATCTAAATATATCATAGTTAACCCAATCTGCACTGCCTTCATAAAAAAAGATGTAAATATGGGTTATATTATTTAATTGTGATAATTTTGTCTTTTATATTTAAGAAATATGTTGTAAATATTAATATACTTGATATGAATATAAAAAATGTTAAATGATATTATAAATATACAACTAGAATGTATACGTTTCTTCCTTCTTTTTCCTTATTCATTTTCCAGTCTCAGGGTTTCACACTAGAATTGCACTGAGATTTTCACAAGTATAAAATTATGAATAAGATTTTTTAAAAAGGTGCAAATAAGAAATAAATTGTAACACGTGGGGAACCAGGAGCAGGAAATAAAATTAGGCTTATGGATAATGATAAAAACTATATTTCTAGCTAGTATTTTATCCCATTAATTAACCCCATCAACATAATGAACCCATTAAAATAATTAGTCCCATGTAACATAATTAATCACTTTTACATAATGTCCAGTCAACAAACAGTTATAGATGGAAATTTTTGGAACAAAATTTTTGACTTTGTAACTTTGTTTGGGCTGGATAGGAGGTGAACATATCAAAAGACCTCGCTCGTAGCCTTTGTGCCGGGGGGAGGGGGGTTTAGAAGGTCCCATTTTTCGGGTTTTCACTTATATCTCGGAAACTCTGCGTCCTAGCAACATGACTGTTCTATAACAAATGAAAGCTGATTAAATTTCCTACAAGTTCTATTCAATAAAGTTTTTCGAGATATCTTCAGTTTTCGAAATATCTGCTCTTGAAAGTCTGTCATTTTGGGGAAAAACACACGTTTGTCTATTCTCGACCGGATATCTCATCAACGATGAACCCAAAAAATAAATGTCAGCTATAGGGTTGTAGAGCATTCCATTCGCTTCAAATCTTTAGTTTTCTAAATATCCGCTCTTGAAAGTCTGTCATTTTGGGGAAAAGCACTTTTGCCGCATATTTTATCCCCGTTTTGACCGGATAACTGTTCAACGATGTACCAAAATAATAAATAACGTTTATAGGGTTGTAGAGTATTGCATTCCCCTCTATAATATATATTACTTCGCTATTTTATGTATATTCCTTCAAACGTAAAAATAATTTCAATGTTCATCGTGAAATCAGAAATTTAGCGAATAATAGTCCAGGAAACTAAGAGTTATAGATGGAAATGTTTGCAACACAATTTTTGACTTCATAATTTTGTTTCAGCTAGTTAGTAAGTCCAAAATTGTGTTCCAAAAATTTCCAAAAAACATTCCGCACAGACAAGTAGAGTTGCAGTAGATACACCTCCCCATATCTAAACTCTCATGGACATCTGGCCCGTATAGCCAATTCTTGACAAAGACTGCTCCAAGCGGTCAATACGTCTTCGTCTCCATTGGTACCTTCCTTGGTGATTTCGTCAAGTTCTTGAAACTCCACACTGAAGAAAGTAGTGTCGAGAACCCTGGGCCCCTTTAACGTTATTGGCTCCACTCTGGTGACGTTCATCCACACCCATTGAAGTTCACGCTTCGTTTCTCCTCTGACTTCTGTTGGCCTTAGACGATACTGTGGAGTCCAGACCGTACATCATGCAGACAGGGTTAACTTGGCTGCACCGAAAAGGTTCATTTCCCGTCCTTCTAGTATAGCACTACCTATAACCTGGACTGTTGCTGCGGCATAGTATAGTTGCTCATGGAGCCACTCATCCTGGGTCAATAGTGCCAAACCTGCTGGCAATGCCTCAGAAATACCTGCCAAAATACTTATTAAGACCTGAGGGCTTATCGGCTTCCTATTGAACCATCCATCTATCAACCCCTTTACTCCTAACATTACCCATCTAAGTTTCACCAAATACTCAGATAGGCGCAGTCGCAAGCTTCTCAAGGAGGTGGAAAGGGTTAAGGATAGGGAGAGTTGGTGTCTTATAGACGTGAGATTGCCCTGTAATTTCATCTTGCGGTGGTCTTCTCCCAGAAACCCCCAAACGGAGTAACCCACTCCTGGAGATCCCTTTCGATAAGCCCTCATTTTAGGGCTTTCCTCCCCTGCCCCTCGATCTTGTCTTCCCTTACACTCTGGGACTATGTGAAAAACCCCGTTACACTGGTAGCAGCGAATATTCTGACGGCTTAGACCTCTGACTGGTTGCCGCGCCCTTCGACAGTCACGGGCGAAGTGACCCCTGACTCCGCACCTAAAACACGCCTCCTTTCGTTCACCTGCGGTGATGGCTATTCCCCTTTCTTCGAGTCCTAGGGGCTTATCTTCCTCAAGGAATTCCGTGGTCACCATCTCTTTATACGTAAAAAGTTGCGTCTCTCCTCGGCCAAGCTCCTCCTCGATAGCAGTGGCCCTTTCTACAGCCCCTTGAAAACTAGAAGGAAAGCTAAGACGGGTTTGCTGTCCTATCTCTCCCTTTAGCCCCGACAAATAAGCTGACATGGCATCTTTGTCTAAAAGGTTCCTTGCACCCTTGCGTTCTTCCTCGGAGCCTGATGTCCCTCAGGATTTTTCCCCCAGCTTACGGCAGAAGTCGGCAAACGCTCTGACCCCCTCCCCTTTTTCCTGCCTCATGTTGCTCAATTGTAGTAAAAACTGTTTGTGACGCCTAACCTCCTTAAACCGTTCCAAAAGAGCCCCCTTAATAGTGGCGTAGGGTACACCAGGCCCTTGTAGATCGGTACGACTCGCAAGAAAAGATAATAGCAAACACTATAAGCAAACCTCCACTGTCCGCTACAGTCTCGGGAGAAGATAAGAGTCGCTTGCTCAGCTTCTCCCGCCTCCTAACTCCTAGCTACTTGCTACTCTGCAAGTTCGTTCACTCGCTCCTTTTAAATTATTCACAGTCAATACCACACCTGACACCATTAGTAACACATGGGGAACCAGGAGCAGGAAATAAAATTAGGCTTATGGATAATGATAAAAACTATATTTCTAGCTAATATTTAATCCTATTAATTAACCCCATCAACATAAAGAACCCATTAAAAGAATTAGTCCCATTTAACATAATTAATCCCTTTTACATAATTAATATTATTGAACATAATTAATAAAGTAATGAATCCCATTAAATAGTTTACCCTTACTTATCAATAGCCCTTCTAGATACTGTGCCCCAGGCCTAATAAGGTTTGACAATTGGTTGCAGAGGCTTACCTAGAGTCCTTGGCATCCGCATTTCTACCAGTCCTATGGTCTATTCTCTCCACGGGTTACAAGGTCTGCTAACTTCTCCAGCTCAGTCGAAACTACTACTAGCTATTGTCTAGGCCCCCCTCTCCTCCTAGGCCTGGAGCAAAGCTAGTTCCTATCACCCATAGATAGCAGGGCAGTCCACAATCTATTACCATTACTAAATATTTACTACTTACATACTAAAACTATAACTAATGCAAACTACGGTTACAAAATTATGAATTAAATCTTCAGAGCAGTCTAATCCTTATTTCAAATTTTTAGAAAAAAAAAAAAAAAAAAAAAAAAAGAATAAGAATTAGTCATTGAAGAAGCCCTGAAAAAATCTCATTATTATATTCTTTAATCAGCAATTTAATTTCTGGGACCTTTTGTCTGCCATTGTTGATAACAAACAATAATCTCCCCCAAAACCCTTTCCTCTGTTGGACCTCATAAATTACACCAAGAAAACTTGAATGAAGAGATTAATATTGATAAAAAGCTTTTATGGAAGATTTCTTTTATCAAAGTTCTGCTGTTAGACTGTCATATTTTATAATGGAAAAAGAAATTTGAAGGTATAAAAATTCCCTTACTCAGATATTAATATTTGTTGACTTTCTTTGAAAACATTTCTTAATTAATTCACTTGTCAACTGGTTTACTATGTGCTTCAAAAAGTTCTACAAAAAATACAGGGTCTTTATTTTGAAGTTATACGAAAAAATACAAAGAGCTTGCTTGTCTTATTTTTGTAATAATAACTAAGTCGGCACTAATGGCCCAGATGTCGATGAGCTGTAAAAAAAACAAAAAACTAACTAAGTAAACAAACCACAATAGATCGAACCTCGACATTAAATCTGCAATGCGGTGATACAGGAGAATCAACTGGTATGGCTTGGACACCACCTTCGAATGGAAGATGGCTGAATAGCTAACAGAGCCTACTAAGCTAAAGTAGGGGGGAAAAGAGAAAGGGGTCGACCCATAACTAAATGGAAAGACAACGTGAGGGGAAGGATTTTCAGGAAAAGCGGGATCAAGTGGAAAAAAAGAAGGCACTTGAGAGAAGATGAGCAAACATAGGTAGAGCTGTAAAGACTTCCTCTCAGTTATTCCTTTCAGCTATTTTTGAGCTGTAAAGCAGCTCAAAGATAACTGAATATGATGATGATAAACTAAGAAAAAAATTGAAATTAAAGTTGTTTTTTACTCATTTCATCTAAAAAGCTAAGGAAAGTTTATATTGTTTCTCTTTATTTTTAGAAATAATAAGTGTACATTAAAACAAGTCTTTATTGATTTAATGTTAAAATGTTACACCTTGCAAGCTTTTGTATCTTCCTTTGCTCCACGAACAGCATCTTCTGCGGCTTTGGCTGTAAATTATAAGGATTTTTATTCATTTATATACATATATAAATAAAAAAAGAAAAATTAGAAGAGATTTTACACATTAGTATTGTACCTAGTCTTGAAGTTGGAGTTCTTGGTAGTTCATTTTGTTTGCACTTACAAACCCCAGCACAATAGCACTTTATTGAGCCTTCTGAAAATAAAAAAGAAATAATACATGCCTTGAACGTTCAAAAAATAAAAGAATTATGTATAATCATATTTTGATTGTGTGTGTCAATTTCATTATTAAATTTTAACGTCCATTTATTATTAACTACAAATTTTAGGACGGGTTATCTATAGGTTACCACCCTTTTCTAGCCAGAATAGGACTGATGCCTTTTCTTTTTTCTAAAGAAAAGCCACCACCCCTGGTGGGAATCGAACTCACGACCCTTTGGCACGGAGTGTTAAGTGCTCACGCCTTAACGCTCACGGCCACCCTGTCAATTTCAGAATTGATTCATAATGCTTATCCTAGTAAGATTTGGAAACTATAGATTAGAAACTTTACAGATGTCACCTTCAATAGAACGAAACCAACACTTTTGAAACTGAAAGCACTCTTTCCTCCAACTAAGGTAGTCCCCTCAAAATTCATACTTAAACCTTCTTTGAAGAAAACTTATTTAGTTTTTGATTGGTTACTGCTCACTTACCACAATTTCTCAATTACTTACCACAATTTCTCAATCAGCCCAAATATTTAAATCCTTCGACTTGTTCAATCGTAAGATCTTTTTTAGACATTAGATTTGAATTCAGATGGAAAAAATAAATATTTAGCATTTATTATTTAAAATTTATTATTTATTTATTGAGAGTACAGAGCAGGCTGATTTACTTTTTTGTCAATGTGAAAACAAAGGAAAAGTTTGCCTTTCACTATACTAACTATAAAATAGATAAATGTAAAGAATAAAAGATATTCTTTTATATCCCATAGCCACATTGAATGCACTGGTTTCCATTGATCACCGAAGTTAAGCAATGTCGAGCGTGGCCTGTACCTGAATGGGTGGCCAACCATGTGCTGTATAGAACCTACAGGAATCTATAGATAGCCCAAGTGTTGATATGCCGTTAAAAACAAAAAAAAAGAAAAGAAAAACAGTGAAACCATCATCTCATCAGTGCAAGTTAGTTATATTAATTAATATTTTTCTATGAAATAAGAATTGAGAACAAATGATTTCTAATCTGAATTTCATTAAACTCACCTCTACTTTGGTTTTTAGATTCATTAGCCTTGCTCTCTACGCATTGCTTCTTCTGGTCTTCTGTCGGTTGACTAACTGACCTAACACACTGTGTTGGCGAAATAGCTTTTATATTTTCTGGGCTTCCTTTCAGTTGTTTTCCTGCTTCCTCATTTTCAACATTTAATGATACATAAGGTGAAGTCCAAATAAAAATTGCTCCGTCTGCAGAACAGGAAACAATTGTTTTGCAGTCTGGTGATATTGCTACTGCTGTGACAACAGCTGCATGTCCCAAACCTATGTGGGTAGTCATGCCTTCCTTGTACAACCAAACCTGAAAAGCAACCGAATTTTTGATAAATAATAATTATAATAACAACTTGTGAAGTAATAAACGTGAACATGGTCTCGCCAACGTCAAGTACTTAATGAGGTGTAGATAGTTAGCCGTCGAGGTGATAATCACTCAGGGAATAGTTGGGATTCGGCTGGGAAAACATCAACGATTTTTGTAAAAATCTGTATTAAGGACGTTTCAGCTACTCTGTGGTAGCCTTCGTCAGCTAAAAGACAAAAAAAAATGCAGAATTAATACATAGAATAGTTAACCCATAAAGAAATATGGTAGATCCACAACTACAAATCACTTGTAAGAACATTTTGTTGTTAACGCCAATAAGTAACAGAACATTATAAACAGGTAGGTGAACAGTAGTTTATTTCCTAGAACTTAGTTCAGAGTATGTACAGATAATCAAAAACATAAAAATTTAAAATGAAATAAGTACAAATGAACAGAGAATAATAATATTTTTAATCTTTAATAATTACTAAGATACTACATACTAATGAGTGCCGGGGGTAGAAAAAGACCATAGTTAGCCAGCAGTTAAGTGACTGTGGGGAAGATATAGAAAGAAGCTAGATTCTTCCAGGGTATATGTAACTAAACACCAAGAAAGGGTGGGGGAGGTCAGGAAAGATAAAAGAACATTGTGTTTTGTACTCATTGGTATGTAGTATCTTAGTTATTATTAAAGATTAAAAATATGGTTATGTCTGTTCATTGTACTTATTTCATTAAACGTTTTTATGTTTGGTTAACTATTCTGTGTATTAATTCTGCATTTGCGTTTTGTCTTTTAGCTGACAACGGCTACCAAAGAATAGCCGAAACGTCCTTAATACAGATTTTTATAAAACTCGTATTGATGTTTTCCTAGCCGAATCTCAAATATTCTCTGACTTGACCATAGGAAATAAATTTGAGACATTCCATAAGATCCGCCTTTATTATAAGATATAGTAAAAACACAAGAAGGTTGTAAGCTATGATTATAGACTGAAATATTCGTCACAATAAAACGGATATTCTCATCATCAACCAACAGAACAATAATGGTGATATGATTGATATTTCAGTTAAGAATGATGGGAAGATCCGGAAAGCATATGCTGGGAACCAGCGTAAAAATCAAGACTTGGCTGTCGAGTTGGAAGATCTCTATAAATTAGATTCTGCTAGGTGACTTCAGTTATCATTTTGGACTAATACATTGATACTGACATGACAGTTAGTGCCACAAAAGGCCTAAAGTCATTGGATCTCTTGAAGACATTAAAAATAAATTCAGCCTAATAAACCGTATTACTTTGAAAAAGCATCTGAGGAAGCCATACATGTAGAGAAGTTTTTCTAAATTTACTAACTTGCTAATTTTAATTTTGTTTTATTAACCTTCCATCTACATAAGAAAATAATTCTTTTGGGTCAATAAATATTGACATCTCATCTGATAGTTTAGTCTCTAACATTCGCTGTACCTTCATGTCTTAAGAAAAATAATTAATCCAATTTCTATTTCATCATTAGTACATGAATATTTTCAATATGACTTACCTTTACATAAGTATCCGTTCCTCCAGTGACTACATACCGTCCGTCGTTGCTGATTGCAAGGGAATTGAGGGCTGCAGACAGAGATCCTTCTACTTCCCTGATTAAAGAACCATCGAATACTTCCCAATATCCAATTTGTCTATTTGTACCACAAGTTATTATTTGACAACCCGACGGATGATATTTTACGTCCATAAATAGAGTTTGTGAAAATAATATTGCTATCCTAACACATTTTCTGAAACATAATTTTTATATTATTCTAATAGTTTAAATAATATGTTATAATAAATAAAAAATATTATTGATAGTACTCACTCAAGGTCCCAAATAATACAAGTTCCATCAGTAGACGCAGAAGCAGCTTCTGTGTCACTAGGAGCAATATCAATTGAAGAAACTGGTCCATTGTGTTCTTTCAAGACTGCTGTCAGTTTGTGGTATTTTGGCTTTATATCCCATAATCTTATCTGAGAGGCAAAATATACATTATTCAATTTTCATCCAAATTAGTGATTTATGAGAATAATAAGATGGGCAATTAAGGGTCACCACTACACCTCTATGTCACTATCACAGAGTTAGTATCACTCAACAAATACATTCATATAAGCAAAAAATTATTTAACTAATAAAATTAAAATCTAGATTAAAGGATATCTTTGAGTTAAAAATTGAGATGTCTGTGAAATGGCAAAAATAAATACTATGCACACATAAAAAATGTCTAGCTCACAGGTACTGTGTAGTCCTTGCTTGTCTCCATATAAAGGTGCCCATACATGATGAGCAATTTCTCAAGATTTGGATTGCGAAACCCAAATATTTGGATTGCGAAATATTGAGATATTTCTCAGTGTATGAGGCAGCCTTGAGGCCACAGTTGAACTGTACATCCCATTGAAGTAGAATGAAAGAAACAATAGATTAACTGTACAGTCCAATGAGGACAGGCAGGTCAGGCCTGATTTGTATGGACAAGAGGATATTTGCTTCACATACAGTATGTCTACTGGACTGTGCAGTCCTGGCCTTGAGATTTATTAACTTATCGTGTCTGTGATAGACCCGTACAGTCTGTACTGTGCAGTCTTGGCCTTGAGGTTTGAACTGAGCGTGTATGGCCACCTTAATGTTCATTCCTACTGATTTGGAAAGTTTTTATAGAAACACATAATATAATGTTTCCCTATTTTTGCTGAACTATAAATTTATAAACTCTATACAATGTTAAGACAATTTAAATACACTGTGAAATTGCCACAAATAACAATAATTCTGGCACTATAATGGGCAGGATCGACCTTATAATCGAGCTCCTTATTGGGAGGAAGAAAACTTGCTAAAACCAGAATGTGATGTTGCCTAAGACAGTTAAACCAAAAAATGCCATTTCAAAGAAATATTAAAACCAGGAAGCGGGCAGAATGTTTGGGGAGAATATTTAGCGAGATCAGTGCTTTTATTGGGTACTCAATGCTCTCTAATTTTTTTATTTTTATTTTTTTACGGTGCATCCACATCTCGGCCATTAGCGCCAAATGATCTCTAATTAAAAATAACTAGATACTCGCAAAAGATAAGATGTTAATAAGGAATTAAATTTTGTAATGAGGAACCAAGGAAACGAATATTGCCTTACGTTAGTCGGTTCAATTTTTGTGTGTATTTTCTACATACCTGCCCTTCAACTCCTCCGCTTAGGAGTTTCTTTCCATTTTTTGTGGCTGCTAAAGCTGACACTCCTTTGTTGTGAGCATTGTCTATTTTGTGCAACAGCTTTCCGCTCTGAGGAGCAAATGCCAGTATATTCCCATCGTTCCAGCCTTCCAAAACAAATTACAACTTTTATTATATTAAGGGGAAATAAACTTACATAATTTAACTCTTATATGCCCAAGCCTTGAAGCTATCCTTGCAAAACGAATTATCTCTCGGGTGTTTCAAATACAGTGCACATGATGCAACGGGTTCAAATTCCCTGATCTTGTTTGGGTGTAAGAAGCTTGAAGAAGCTCTGGTAGAATCCCCAGAAAATATTGAGTTCCTTAGATATGACAATAGAGAGATAAGCTACGCATGCTTAAAGGAAGACTGAAGACCCTAGGATAAGAAATTAAACACAACATGGCAACTATGCCATGATTTTATTGTTGTTATTTCTCTTTTGAAGATTTACACTCAATTCAACTTAACTTGTTATGTACAACATCTTGTGTGAATTTTTGATGGTTACCATAGTTAATTGGAGATTTAGAAATGATATAATTAAATGAACATTGTTTCTATCGTCATTCCAGGACACAAGTCCCTCAGGAATAATTTTACATAAAAATTAGCCTATTATTAGGATTCGCTAAAAATTTATTTTTTCAATTATGAGTATGAGTTAAAATGTGATGCATACTTCAAGGGGTTGAGTGAAAATTGTAGGGATATGAGGTACAAGGACCTCGAGAAATGGAGAGTCCAGAAAGAGTGGTAGTGGACAGCGTAGAACTTTTCGTATGAAGCGAGTGGGAGGGAATATAAAGATTGGAATAATAGAAGCGGGTATTATGAGAGTGAACAGAAGATTTATATTTCAGGAGTTGAAAGATACAGGGCTTTGAAAAGTCGAAAGACAGAAAATAGTAAAATTGAGTGAGCTGACTTTTTCTGATGATTTTCACACTTTTGTATTCTAGTTTAGTGAGATTACAAATCATTGGTATGATATATCCCAGCCTCAGTGTACTCCTCAAATTACTAAAATATTCTAATAACAATTTTAAGAACTGTTAGAAAGAATAGCTTGCTGGGGTAGTGATATTGCCAGTGTTACATAAGTTTTTTTTTTTTTTTTTTTTTTTTTTTTTACATAATTCCTGCATTTCATGTAATCAAAAATGGGAGAGTAAATACAAAATAATTATAAATTGCTTCTTTCTTTTTCATTTCAGTAACTATAAGTTTTGGATAATATTAAAAAATAAATATACTTACTTGTCCAAATGCACCTTCCATCATGTGCAAAAAGAACTCCAGAACACGTAAAGTTAGGAACAGTTATTCGAAGAAGCTCTTTAGCTTGTTCCACATTCCAGACTCTAACATCATTTTTACTTGCTGTAGCAAACACGAGCGAATAATCTCTAAGAATAAAAGTAATCGATTTTAATAAATAGTCAACTCATTTACAATTCATTTAACCTGATTTATTAGACTTACGAAGGAAACGCTATATCAAATATGGTCGATGTATGGCATGTCATAAGCATTTGCGTGTGAAAATCTTTCAAATCCATAATAAGCATTTCACAGCAGATTGTTCCTATTATTACATGATCAGGTCCTGCCAGTTGCATTGAAGTTACAAGTGATCCAACAGAAGTATGTTTTAGCTAAAAGAAAAGAAATATACAAAAATTTACGATTTAGCTCACAATTATTCCGCAGCTTATATTTTCTCTATCGAAATTTGATCTTGTGTTTACACCTGCAGTGCAGGAAAAGTAAAATTATACAAGTTCTTTAGCCTGTTTAAACTTATTTACACATATTTGTAAAGAAAACAAATTGTTGTTCATAAAAATCAACCCTCAATAGCCATACATAAAGCTACTGAATTACTGCAGTCTGTTGTAAAGCATCTAACAACTAAACTGGATGGTTATTCATTTTTAATCAATAATAATAAGTCTTTATTTATATATGTACAGATACTACTATTATTATTATGAAAATAAAATACAAATAAATGTAAAACCTTATATATGTACAATATATAGATGGGTGACTGGAATGGTAGGATAGGAGAACAAGTCCATGGAGAAGAAATCCTAATGGACTCAAGGTAAATAAATAAGTATATATATATATATATATATATATATATATATATATATATATATATATATATATATATATATATATATATATAAGCTGTAATTCAATAATATCAAATGTAGTATAATTTATTTTCTACTAACCACAGTGAAAAGAGGATAAGTGGGAGTTGATAGCTTCGAAGATTTCTTCATAGTGTCAGAAAGAGCTTCCTTTTCGTCTACCAGTTCAATCTGCCCGTCTCCTGCTCCTATGAGCTTCTTAGTAGGACCCATTAATATCAAAGATCGAACTCCTGTCGAATGTTTATTAGAAGAAAAGAAAAACCATTATTTGATTGTTTTCAAATTATATAATCTATTTTATACCCTGGTTAATTAGTTAAGCATCAATATTTTTCATTGCTCTTTCGCTTGATTATAAAAGCACAACTTTGAAAGTGCTGATATATACACTAAATAAAATAAATTAAGTTAAGGATGATATTAAAATTCTAAACAATCCTGGAAAAGGTTGAATTTCACAATGACCTTAATTAAATTTACTAAGGAGAAGGATTTAGCTGAGCACGAAGAGGTAGTGACCTCAAAAGCACGCTGCTTAAAAATAAAGTTTTAGAAAGTGGAGGTAACTTCCTTTTTGGCTAACAGTACAAATGGAATGTTTAATATTGTTTCATAGCTAAAACGATAGCAGGAAAGCATACCTAGACCCCAAAGATCGGCTTCTTGATTTCCTTTTCTTTTCGGATGTTTTCCGTAACATGCAATTAATGAAGGAGGTGATGTGGGAATGCAGTTATTTATATCACTCGAAAAGTTTAATTTAATTTTCATAAGGTCACCGGTACTCGTCCCGCACCAAGCAAATTCATCGTTACTGTCAACCTAGAAGAAAAAATAAACACATACAATCCATACTATACTATTCGAAACTCGCCAAAATATGTCACATCATTCAAAGATTTGAAAAAAATCAGAATTAAAAATATTATAATTGAAATAATAAGGTTTCATGGGTCTCCCTTTGGTCTAGTGGCAAACACCTTGGATGCAGCAGAGATTTTTATCATTTCAGCGCCCATTGAGAAAATTTCCTGCTGCACCAGGGATGTTGGCACTACTGGCCTAGAAGTTGGTGCACAGTAAAAGAAAAAAGTTTTATTTTGTTTACTTTATAACTTTGGCCTCCTTACAGCCCTGATGAAGGCTTGAATGATGTCAGATAAAATAAAATGCATTTTCTTATAAGAAATTTAGATTTATTAAGATACCAAGACCGAACCCTGACTATATTTACCTTCTTTCCTTTCATTTAACTTTTTTTGTAATCTTTTCTTTTTGCACATTTGATTAATGGCTTATACCAAAGGATATCTTGAAAAATGGAAGAGATGATCACATTCATTGTGATACTCCACTAAATAAATAAAATACCTAAAAAATACATATTCAAGGAACAATTATAGAAACCATTAACTCCAATGGAACAGATGAATTACATTTTTCTCGCTAACTAAAATATCCAGTTTTAAAAAACTGAAAATGTTTTGAGCATGTTTTGGGAATGTATTCAAATTCAGTTTGGAAGAACTTGCAGATTATAGCAAACAGTTTTTGCGTGAAAACAGTAGAATTAGAGGAAGATGGTCCTAGTGCTATACTTAACCCAAGAAAAATTGGGTAATTAAAAAATATTTCGATCGATGCCGTGCTATTGTTTAGATCTATTTTGAGATCAAATAAATGTTTTTTGTTTGAAATCTCATAGAAAGTGGTTGTTTGTAATCTAAACAGATTTTTGGACCAATAGGTCAGGAGTTTTTTCATTTTTCAATGTTAAATTTATTAAATAAACTGAATATTTAATATTTCTAATGATTTCATATGAATGTTGAAGAGGATGTTCCTCTTTCAAATGCTATTATTATTATTTGCTTTAACTCATGTTTATACTTATTTATATTGTGGCTTTCTCATTTTTTTTTCAAGGAGTATTCGCATATTTTTAGTTTTTAATTGTATATTTTACCAAAAATATGTACATTTATATGCGCACATTTTTCCGCTGTTATTGTTTATAATTCACAGTCCTATTAGAAGTAATCCAATGCACCAATCACAAAAATGCCTCAGAGTAGAAGTTATTTGCTCTCCTTTCTGTCCAATCAAGAGAGAAATCCAAGTAAATGGATGTAGACGAGAGCAAGAATTACACCAAGTACGAGGCCGGGGGATCCAAATAGAAAGGTACTAAAGATAGTATGCCCTTCCATTGGGCGGGTAAAAACGTTCTAGGGGTAATGCTGGCTAGTTACCCCTGAGATTGGACAGCCTGATTATCCAAACCTTATATCCACAACCACCATAAGGACCATTAGACTGTAAAACCTGATTTTCTACACCAAGCATGGCTTCTAACACAATGAGGCTTAATACATAATGTTTTTTAAGGAGTCCATAGACTTTCATGACTATTAGTGCCTCTTTGAAAAACATTAAATTTCAAAATTACAATGAAGACAATTTACCTTAATGCATGTTACTTTCCTTTTTATTTTTCTAGTCAATACATCTACTCCTGACACTGCACGGTTTGTGGGGTTTAGTGTCCAAACTTTTAGTGTTAAAACACCACCAGAAATAAAACATATTCCTCTCAAGTTCATTGCAGCAAGAGTGAGTGCATCGCCTGCATTCTTATTCGAAGAAAACGTACCTTAAATGTGTCAAACATCTATTATATTGAGTAAATTCATTTCTCGTTTTGTGAAAAAAGAATTCATTAATTAATAAAAATTATAAATTAATATAATGAATTAAGGAAAAAAATTAAAATTGTTTTTAAGACTTGCTGGCTGGTGGAAATTGATGTTCACAGTGAGAAAAGCAGCCCAAAATTTCCAAACTAGTAGATTTATGGAAGGACGTTTTCTAGTCCCAATGCCAATGACCATCTCATACAAAGTAGTTAGTTTATTTTGTGAAACCCAAGATTCTCATTGAAAACCGAATTACTTGAAAAAGTTCAAGCTCCGATAAAGTAGTTTCAAGTTGAGATATTGTCCAAGATGTACAATAAGATATTGAGCTGGGTGGCCAATATGATATATTATCTTGGATGTGCAACACAAAATTGCCTAAGATGTGCAATTCGAGGGGGAAAAAAAACATAGAACGGGAAGGTAGGCAGACTACTAGTCAGCAGAACTCAACATCAGCAACGACCTGCGTGGCTCTAAAATCCCATGATTTCCCAATCCTAACTACCTATATCGGCTGGAAGAATCCTAGCCTCTCTCTCTTCTCTCATCACTTTGTTCCTGTCCTTTTAATATAACGCTCCAGTACTTGCACTCTGCCTATTATTTATATCTCCCAATCTCCACCACAGCAATAAGATATGAGCTGGGTGGCCAATAAGATAATATCCTCTATCTGTAATACAATATTTTCTAAGATGTGCTGTAAGATATTGAGCTGGATGCTGAATAAGATATGCCCTGGATATGAAATATTATATTGTCTTTGATGTACAATAAGATATTTTTGTGAGGTGCAATTTGATATTTAGCTAAATTTTATATAAGATATTGTCTTGCATATGTAATATAAGATTGCCTAATTGTAAGAAGTGTAATAAGATATTGAGCTGGATGCTCAATAAGATATTGCCCTGGATGTGCAATAAGATATTGCCCTGGATATGCAATATTATAGTGTCTTTGATGTAGAATAAGATATTCTAGATCATATTGAGTTGAAAGCTCGATAAGTTATTGAGCTGGATGCTCTGTAAGATATTGTCCTGGATGTGCAATACAATATTGTTTAATATGTGCAACAAGTTATTGTGCTGGCTGCTCAATAAGATATTGTCCTTTACAAGATATTGTCTTTGATGTGTAATAAGATATTGGAACACGATGTATATCAAGTATCACCAGACATTGTCTTTTAAGCGGAATATGATATTGTACCTCATTGGGTGTTAACAAATATATAACCCATCATAAAAGAATTGTGTTATTAATAAAGGAGAGTTAAAAAATAAAATAAAATGTAATTTAATTGTTGTGACAGACAATTCTTCACTAGTCAGCTTGTTAAGTTCACGAATCTTGTAATTATGTTATATCAATATCATTATTACTTACAACAAACAGCTTCCTTGGTGTTGACGTTGTACACGACAACATTTGCATCGTCTCTACCTCCAAGCGATATAACATAATTTTCACAAGAAGAGAAGGCTACACTTTCTATTCTTACTTTGTGAGATTCATGCTTCAGGAGTGCAGCCTTTTTCTCCCAATCCCACACATACAGAGGGGCCTGTTGGAAGTTAATAATTATCTCAACTACTTTAAATAAAATAGTTTAAACTGGCTGATTACCCATAGTTGACAGATTTATAAAGAAAATTAGAACAACCTGACCGTCTTGTTCGTTAAAAACATTATGCGTCCATCAATCAGAGTATATAAACTAAAAATGAATACACTCTGAACAACCTATTAGCACTTCAAGAAAGAGGGATAACATACTTTCTCTGCTTCTTGTTAACCCCAAAATCATCCATGAACCCTATAGTACTATTGGAGAGCCCAGGTAAATCTTAATATATGGCTGAAGAACTGGGCACTTAAGGCTAGGCTTTGTTTTCTATGCCCTCCATAGCTACCAAGGTCTACAACTGCTCCCAGCAAACTCGATATAGAAAGTTTGTCATTTCAAATTACTCAACCATTCATAACTGTGGTTTTAACAATAAAGGTCTACCATTAGCCAAGGCTGAGCCCATAGTGGACAGAATTTTGTCGAACATACAGAGATAGTTACTTTCTTCGTTGTTCATTTTTTTGGCCCATAATGATAACAACTGCCTACTAAGATCTAATAATAAAAATATTTACCTTAAATCCCATATGATTAATCTGGCCAGACCCAATATATTTTCCAGTTTTGGACACAGCTACAGTGGAGATGACATTTGTATGACCTTCTAAATAGATTCTCTTAGAAGTTACCAAACTCTGTACAGCTACTTTAATCCCAAAAGGGTATATAATATGTTCTCCATTTGGATGCGCACATAAACCATTTGGGGCATTACCTGAAAAAGAAAAGTATTTATGGCCATGTTCCTTATATTATTTTTTTTTTTAAAGTACCCCTACTCCTAATAGATTTTTGTTTAATATTATTTTTCTATCAATAGGTTCTTCTGTAATATACCGATTTTTGTAGCAATATAATAACCCTTAGGGCTATTATGAAGTGCATTAATAATTAAGGTTTGGAATAAACCCCTGCTCCTAAAGAACTGATTTTACTTTTACAAGACACTTCTTTCATTAGATTTTGGTATAATATAGTAAGTTTTGTGGCAATATAACAAAAATTATGGTCATTATGGAATATATTAATGATTATGGTCCAGAGTAAACCCCTGATCCTAAAGGACCAATTTTATTTATTTTTATAAGAGACTTCATTCATTATTTGTTCTGTTGTAATTAGCAAAATTACGTCTGTTAGAAGAATATTAATAATATGGGTCCAAGGTAAAACCCACTACTGGTGGGTTAATAATCTCTGCCACATGTCTTTTTTACAGGAGAAGCCTGTATAGAGTTTTGTGGAGGGGGGGGGGAGAACTATAATTGTGGCAGCTATTGTGTTGAAAGGCACATTATTTATACCAATATATGTTTGTGCTCTATGGTCTTTAGTATTGGTTCATTTGTAATGAAATTCGGTACAAAATTATGGTCTGATTTATTATTTTTATGTTAACATCCCTTTCTTATTAACAACGATTTTTAGGGCGGGTTATCTGCAGGTAACAACCCCTTTTTATCCATGATAATGGCGTTGCCTTTCCTTTGGGATGGGAACGAGACTCCCATCGAACGTCTGCCGGGTGCAAATTGGGCCCAGGGAAGATGTAGCAGAGGGCCACATTGGCAGAGTAGATTCTATAAATCACAGGTTATACACTCACGGTCGCCGGCCTACACATTTGTCTGATTAATCCAAAAACCAGCACCTGGAAGTATCGGTTGTCCGTAAAATTCGTAGAAATGTTTATTATTGTTCCATCAAATTTTTAAATGCATTTAGCAGTAACATGAGTATTTTTAAATATGACTTGGTATCATCATACATGTGAAAGAAGTTTGCTTTTATTGTCCTAGAAATACCCGAAAGAACTTTTGAGATCTTTTAGAACGACATGAAGTAGATAAATACTGAGATTATTTTCGCCTGTTATCAGCGCCCAGAGGTAGTCCCATTTTCTAGGTGGTATTTCGCCCTACTTCTCTGAGACTTCATTGGACGCTTTTTCAAATTTCTTTTTTTAGATAGTAAGCTAGTCACTTTCAAAGATCAAGGACTCGTTAAAGACACCAAGCTGTTTTAAGTACTCAGTGATTCAGCAAGGACATAATAGACCTTTTCGTAACTTTAATTTTTTAACGTATTTTTATACAGGACTATGTATTTATTTAAATTTTAATGTCCGAAAACGATTTTTAGGGTGAGGTTTCGAAAAGTTACCACCCTTTTCTAGCCAGAATAGGGCTGATGCCTTTTCTTGTTTCTACAGACAAGCCATCATCGCTGGTAAGAATCGAACCCACGACCTTAGCGCTCACGGCCTCCGAGCATCCCCTTTATTCATGACAAAGATTTTTCTGGGATCGAATATGCATCGGTTTATTTTCTAGCCACGAGCGGGATTATGCCTTTCTTTTTCTATTTTTTTGGAAAGGAAAGCCACAATTTCTAGTTGGAATTGAACCCACGTTCTTTGGCGTAGAGTGTTCATGCCTGTAAATCGGGTCTCACAATAGACCGTTAAGATCGAGCTACAACTCTCTGAGAGGGCCCTAAACATGGAATCACGCTATGATGACGCAGGTGAACATTCTTTCTCATAAAATATCCAGAATAAAATGTAAAATAACCTGACAAATGCAAAGAAATCCTTGTAAGGAAACCATTTTGGCGAAAACGGAGTGTTCGACGCCATTTGTGTTTCAACCATAAAATTATTCTTCGAAATATCTAATTTTTTTTCAATTTGGATTAATTACCATCGAAGCCGATGATGGACTTGAGTTCAAGATCCTTAACATCTTCGTAGATAGAACCACTCATTACAGCCGCAGGCCAACTGTCAAATAGTAACTACAACAAAAACAAAGCACCATGGCAACCTCAGCTGTGATGAATCATCTTTATGTCACGGTTAGGATTTTGACATTTTTTATATGTATTATTAATTAGTTTATTCAAAGGGATTGTTTCTTGAAGAATTATGTAAGGAGGAAATAGGGGTTTAAAAAAAAATCAGGATTTTTAAAAGACAATAATACATGAAGTAAGTCATGAGTTCTTTCATGTGAAATTTTTATTTTTTCTCTATTAAGGTGGTCAAACACGCTCAATTCTAACCTCCAGGCCAGGACTGAACAGTTTGGCCTCAAGTTCAACAGTTCAACTCTGGCCTCAAGGCTGTCTCATACACGGTGAGGAACCCTTACTGATAACGGATATTTGTGCTATGACAAATCAATATATATATTTATTTAAATTGTTTGGCTAAATAAAAATAATTCAGGGATTGTTTCAGTAGTTTTAAAAGCTTTTAGTTTTTCTCTTGTAATACTGCAATTACATACATTAAACTTTTCTTTTTTTTTTTTTTGTCTTTTAACAAAGGAAATGACTAGAAGGCAAATGATTTTTCTAGACGATTCCTTAGAATGGAGAAATCAAAAGAAGTACGTATTATTATAATTAAGACAAATTATTGTTAAGGAAAATATAGTTATTTATTTATCATTTATTTTTATGTTTTTAGGAACTTGAGAAGGAAAGACACATTTTCCATATTCTTTTGGCTATTCTTATAACATGCTTCTTCTTTATAATTCTGAACTTTGGAATTCCCATAAAGGTTCTAGTGCTGATTGTTTTCTCAATAATATTAACGTTTGGGACAGTATTTGTTTGCGTCTGGTGTTTGAGAATTTTGGAGGTGAGGGCTCGTTATTTTTAAGCCATAAAATTAAGAATATGAAAAAAAAAAAAAAAAAAAAAAAAACTGAAGTTAAATAAATGGACATACTACCTTATAATTTATTATACAAAACTTGGCAAAGAACTTATTAAATAGGTACTCACGTATTAGCTTCACCAGGTTAGAGAAGTGGTTCTCGTTCAGTATCTGGATCATCATAGCTTCCAATATGGCGACGGAAAGACCATTTATTAATATTATCAACGAGTTGGGGTGACTAGAGTTTCGATATAACCTTGAGGAAACGCTTAGCACTTATGAGGCATAACTGCTATGCGTTTCCGCTCGCTCAAGGTTATATCGAAACTCTAGTCAATCCAACTCGTTGATATCATAGATCCCTGTTTTTTTTGTTTTTTTTTTTGTGGAATTCAGAGGTTTATTACAAAATGTACAAATATTTCATGTTTAAGTTAAAATGAATCCTATTTTTTTTTGTATCAAATGCTTACATTACAACTAATACCTAACAGATGTTAGTCCCTGGTGCTTTGTCCTAATTTCATGACAGGTTAACCTCATTGCTTTATATTACCCAGTGATCTACATTATCAACGACTTGGATTGAGTATAACATTGAGCGAGCGTAGCGAGCGGAAACGTATAGAAATTATGCCATTAACGTAAATGCAACGCGTTTCCTCAAGGTTATATCGAAACTCGTTGATAATATTAATATATGATCATTCCGTCGCCAAATTGGATGCGATGATGATTCAGGCCACTGAACGAGAAACACTTCTCTAATTCAATCGATTATAAATAGCTGATATTTTGCTGAGTTTGTATATATATATATATATATATATATATATATATATATATATATATATATATATATATATAAACACACACAAGCAAGCTGTTTTTTATAAGATAAGGTTTTCCCAACACCTTTGATACAATAAAGAATATCTCATTTGTTTTATGATTATTTTATGACTTTTTTTTCATAAAATTCACATATTTCAGGAAAAGAGAATTATTGATCTATCCCGGAAAGAACAGGACGTAGAGAAACAGAAGAACGGTTTGTTAGACTCTCGGAAGAGTCCTGAAAAGAAATACAAAGCCACAACATCCGGACAAAACCAGCCAAGAACTGAAGTGCCACGTCTGGACCAAGGACCGCCTAACATCGATCCTTCAGAAGATGAGTTCTCCCAAAATATACCAGTAGTGCAGCAGTCAAATTGGAAAATTGATAATTGACTTGTCCTTCGTTTATTTGCTGGTATGTTTTACATCTCGACAGTACAATTTATAATTTTTTTACAAATAATGGCTCTTGTCTGGTACGTTTACATCTGAACCGTATAATTAATAAAATAGCTGAATAAATAGCTTTTTTCTAGTACGATTTACAACTGGGCTGTATAATTGTTAAATATCCTGCTACATTTTCTGGTATGTTTTACATCTGAGTAGTTGTTTATAGTAAATTACTTAAAACAAAAATTATTAAGAATTTTTTGTGATCTTAAAATTATTTTTTATCTTGTTAATTAGATGATAAAAGAAAAAGCAGAAAAGGACGTGAGCCAGCCAGTCCAAGACAATGAGGAAGAAACAATTAATTTGAAAATAGAGCCTTCGCTACATGATCGGGAAAATGAAAGTTTAAGGCAACCAAATTTTTTTCAGGTGAATCCTTTCATTTGGACGTATTATCTGGCGAAAATTATATATATATATATATATATATATATATATATATATATATTGTGTATAAACAGCGTATTATATAATATATATATAATACGCTGTTTACGCCAACTTTTATAACCTTCATAACAGTGAACTTTAATGCTTAATAACTTCTTTCCTAGTTGAGAGCGACTTAGTGCATCAAAATAGATGTTTAGTGCATCAAAATACGTTATAGTGCAAAATTTCAAAATAATCGGTGCCTAGAACCTCGTCTTCACATTTACTAAACTTTTTATTCTGTTTGGAAAGAGTGTGTATGATCTGTAAATGTCTACTTTACACTATCTCTCTTTGTTATCTCAGTACTCGGCGACAAAAATTACGATTTCCGTTTTATATAATTTACGAGAAAAATAACTACTATTACTCATATAATATGTAACCGTTGTTTCAGAAAGCACAGCTAACTCCATCCATTGTTTTTGTGGCCATCCTGACCTGTTCTACATACTTCTGGCTGTATATGTTTATCGGACCTAGCTGCCTCTCTTCCATCATAGTAGCTATTAGCTTCATACTCGCATTCAGTATAGTATGCTACATTGTGTATAAAATATGCGAAAAAGAGGTTTGTATCATTTTTATTTGTTCGTTTTTAGAGCCATGATCTTTTTTGCACAACTATGAATAGTGCTTATAATAATAATTTTAATCTATTTAAATTATTCAGAAAATGTCGTTGACCGCAGAGAGTAACCAGAGCGAAAATAGTCGAGGTTCTGTCATAGTAGTTATATTAATATTATATTAATTAAAAAAAACACACACAAAAAAAAAACAATTGATTCGCCCAGAATTTCAAGCTTTCATAAGGGCTATAAAACAAAAATGTACATATTACATACTAGCTGACTATCCGTGCTTCGTTACGGCAGATAAGTAGTTAATTTATTGCATTAAATAATGTATCATCAAAATAAACGCTATTACATAATTTTGTGCAGTTTTTTATAGCACGGTTCCCGTCATACTATAAGTTGTTCATCAATTGGCAAGCAATCTAAGTATAATGACATTGGTGCGCTTCGGACCAGTGTCAAGAAACAGATAACCTAGAGATAACCCGTTATCTATAGGTTACTAGTAACAGCAGTGTAACCAATACAGGTTAAATTTCGTTGTCAATAATAAATGTACTTTAAAATTTATAAATTTATGTTTCCAAGATTTAATTTTGAAACACCCATTATATTTGCGAGCACTATCAAGAAGTGTTCTGACTGGGGATGCTGATGGGTGAGGAGGCTGTGCAAGGGGGGATATTATTATCTCGGATGGACCATCACCAGGTGTAGCGTAAACTCTATGGGGGACACGTTGAAATGAACCCCAATTAAAATAGTGATTTTGTCCCTCAAAGCGTAAACTCATCATCAAAATTAACGCTATTTTACATTTTTTGCAGTTTATTATATCATGGTTCCCGATAGTATATGTTATACATCAATTGATAAGTAATCAAAGTAGAATGTTTCTTGACTCTGGGGCGCTCCGGACCATTGTCAACAAACAGATAACCTAGAGATAACCCATTATCTATAGGTTAGCAGTTTAACCCGTACTGGTTAAAATTCGTTGTCAATACTTAACGTACGTTAAAATTTAAGTTTGCAAGAAGTCATTTGGAAACACCCATTATATTTGCGAGCATTACCAAGAAGTGTTCCGACTGGGGATGCTGATGGGTGAGGAGGATGTGCAAGGGTTCGTGATATTATTACCTCGGATGGACCATCACCAGGTATAGCGAAAACTCTATGGGGGACAGAATCACAGTTTATTTCTAGTAATTCAAGGTCTGTTACATGTTAGTTGAAATGAACCGCACGGGAAAAAATCGCACACACAAAAAAAATCGTAGCCTTACGATTGTGCGTTAATTGACTTTGAGGTTTTGGGGTTTTAATTCACCTCATAGCAATGCAAACGTGACCGCCATTGAAGTCAACTAGAGATCAATTAAAACCTCAAAGTCAATTGACGCAAAATCGTAGCGTATACATGGTGGTCACGATTGTCTCGCCATGAGGTGTCTTAAATTTTTTGGCTCCTGCTAAACCTAAATAATAAAAAAATTGTAAAATGATGATTTCATAGTAAAGATAAATTTGAAAGTAGAAATAGAATAAAATCGATCAATTCAATGGGAAAACCTAAGTTTAATCAATGTCTTCAATAGTGTAACCATTGCCAACGCCATTAATGGCGATTAGAATTATCAACTCGTTGCAAGCCTTTCCCCAACATCCTTCATGAAGTTGGGATTTGATTCCACAACATAGATCGCAACTCTAACCACTGAACCACCAATAAGCCAAAACCTTTCTATTAATGTCTAATTAATTTGATAAACTAATGTATTTTTCACTTTAAGCAGTCGCTGTGCAGTAGATTCCTCACTCCTGAGTCTGCAGAGAAGGGTTCATTCGAAGAAAGACAATCTTTACGCTGAAGTAACCATTAAGAACTATAATATTAATAAACGAATTTGTATTCAACATTGTATATTTATTTGTTAAGTACAATTTATTATTTAAATATGTAGTTGTAAATACTTCTAAGGAGGCCTGGTGGCCATGAGTGTTAACGCGTGAGCACAACACTCTGTGTTAAGGGTCGTGGGTTGGATTCCCACTATGGGGTGGTGACTTTTCTTTCGAAAAAAGAAAAAGCATCAGCCCTATCCTGGCTTGAAAATTGTGGTAACCTATAGATAACCCGTTCTAAAATTCTTAGTTAATGACTTTAAATGAATAAATATTTCCAACCATTCTTAAGACCCCTGCTTGGCAAGGTATGATTAAATCCAAACAGTTTCAAGGTTGAGTCGAGCAGGATTTCAGGCCCATCAGAAATTACGGATTGAAGACCATTTTTCCAAGCGTTTGACATTCATCTAAAACAATATGTTTTAATTTTTGTTACCTTTGGAATAAAATAAATATTGGGGGAAAATATTTTATTACCGGACATAGTTTTGGGATTTTCTTTAATATCTCGAAACCGTTGGGAAATCGTGGTATGTGAAATGTAGTCATTCGAAAGCTTACTTAATTCCAGACAAATACAAATGTTAGGCAATGTTTGATGGGCGATATCGTTCGGATATATTCGAAGGTTTTTTCTGAGTTTTTAATTTTGAAAAGATTTTTTTTAGATGTTTCAGTCAGCTGTTAATAACAGTATAAGATATAAAAACTAATGTATATGTAAAATTTTAAAGTCCATTTATTATTAACTACGAATTTTAGGACGGGATATCTATAGGTTACTACCTTCAAAACTAAATATGTTTGTATTAAATTTATTTCGATTAATCCAAGTATTGAAACATTCATATTTTTGGTTTATACGAGTATTTTTACGAAATAAGATCAAGATAAAAACATCTTAGGCAAGGCAAACAATAAATAGGTATAATTAGAAAAAAAGTGGTGAGCCCACAATAGCATCGTGTAGATACTAGGTATTGTATAATAAGTACAGATTACGTACTTGTATAATATCTAGTAAAAAAATGCGATATTTGTTCTATACGATAAAATACTAACATCTGTTTATTTATATTATTAATTATTTAATATTGAAAAGTAATCATCATTATCGGAAATAAACTTCTTAGACATTAGCGCTTCACTTTAGCAGTTCATTAGATACAGTCATGGGCGTATATAAGGGGGGGGGCTGCAGCCCCTCCCGAAATTTTGACTTGATGGTAAAAACTTGACGTAAAACCCTTAAAAATAAAAATAAGATCATTTAGTTCATAGAAAGTATTTTATTTTACGTGTAATAGAGTTTTAGTTACCTAAAACTATTCCAGGATCTAAATTGTTAGTATTCCATACCCCTGAAATGGTCTCAGCCCCCCCAAAATTATTTTCTATATACGCCCATGGATACAGTGTTGACAAAACCTCGTCCTCTTTTTATGAGAAGTGAATCAACATTTTTTATAAGGCACATTCACTTATCGTGGGCATATAGGGGGGCTGCAGCCTTGTCGAAATTTTGATTTAATCGGTAAAAATGTGTCATAAAAAGCTCAAAAATAAATTCAATAAGATCATTTGGTTCAGAAAAATACATGGGGGGGGGGGGGGTTAGTATTACATACCCCCTAATCCCCCGATGCTCCTAGCCGCCCCCAAATTATTTTCTATATACGCCCCTGTTACATCTTGATAATAATATGACGGAAATCACTAGAATTCCAATGAAACTCATAGAATTTGACACTAATTGATAATTTAAGGAAATTCGAACCTTTTTTAAATATTAAAGTGAATTTACGTTATTTTTCCAATAAGAGATTTGACAAATATATTTTTTGTCAAAAAAAAAAAAAAAAAAAAAAAACCCTGGTTGCCTGCGCTGCACGGTTGTAGATGTTGCAAAGTCTTCTTGCTAATCAGTGGATTTGGACTTTATCCTTAGACGTCTTTCTAAGCTGCTTCAACTGGATCTTCGTACCTTGAACTCACAGAAACCTTTTCACATTCAGACTTTTGCAGATCATGAAGTAGCACGCATGGAGCCTTCCTTTCTTGAGACTTATTACCATCATTTTTTTAAACTAACGATTTTCAACTATGACAGAATTTTTTATTGTATAAAAGGTATTATTTTTAACTAATTTCTTAAAACATGAAATGTTTCCACTGTTTGAGAAATTAAATAAAAGGATAGCAAAGTAGTGAAGCTCAAATTTTTGAATAGCCTTTTTCAAAATCTTTATTATTTTTCCTTTGTAAGAAGAATTTAAGTTTCTTTTATATTATGTTCTACTCAGTTTTCAGTTACTAGTAAAATGATATATATATATATATATATATATATATATATATATATATATATATATATATATATTAAAAAAAATGTAGCAAGTGTTACTTCTACAATTTTTTATAATGTGATATCTAGTATCTGTTTCTGATTATTTTAGCATAATACATTTTATAAAATAATCACATAAATTACCCCTTTAAAAAATGTTTTAAGTATTTATGGTTTTTAGATACTCTAAATAGTATTATTTTTTATATGTAGATTGAGAAAATGAATGCAATTTACTGAAAGCAAATGTGCTATTCTTTTAGATTTTTTTTTTTTTTTTTTTTTTTTTTTTTTTTTTTTTTTTTTTTTTTTTTAATAGTTACTCATTAATCTAACTTTATAAACTCCAGGCCATCCATTATTTATGGATTATAATATTTTCTTTATATAAGACAATGTATCTTTTTTTTATTTTTATATATATTTTGAGGTATTCATTATTAAGACCTTAATGATGTAATTTGAACAAAAATTAATGTTGTAGACCAGATATATAAGTGGTCAGGTGTACTTCAGGTTAGTTTCAGATCAATCTTTTTAAATTCTTTTTTAATTTTATATTTTATTTTAATTTTGAGGCCAAAACGTCAAAATGTGAAAAAGAAAATAAATTAGCAAATAATTAAAGATGGTTGAGATGAAGATCGAATGCAGTTAAGAGTATATATATATATATATATATATATATACATATATATATATATATATATATATATACATACAGTTAGTAAAAAAAGTCTACATACACTTATGATTATTTTGTTTTAATCAAAAAAGAGGGTTAAAAGCGAAAGAGAAAAAAACATGAAACAATTTATTTATTCAAGGTAGGGATTGTCGGGGTTCGGTCACTGCTACTTAATAAAACTACATTTTATCATAAAAATGGTTTTATTGTGCCGACGTTTAGGCTTGAACTTCAAGCCTTCATCAGGGCTGTAAAAAACAAGTAGGACGGATGTAGTACTGAAATATACACACACATATATATATATATATATATATATATATATATATATATATATATATATATACATATGCCTACAAACATAAATACACATACATATATACATACATACATATGTGGAAAAAGACAAAAACATAAAATACTAGAACATAATATATAGTGTTTGGAAGAACATAATATATAGTGTTTGGATTATTAGGAAAACAGATATAAGAATAACAGATTACATATTAGATTAGACTAATCTAATATGTAATCTGTTATTCTTATATCTGTTTTCCTAATAATCCAAACACTATATATTATGTTCTTCCAAACACTATATATTATGTTCACTTCTATATATTATGTTCTAGTATTTTATGTTTTTGTCTTTTTCCACATATGTATGTATGTATATATGTATGTGTATTTATGTTTGTAGGCATATGTATATATATATATATATATATATATATATATATATATATATATATATATATATATATATATATATATATATGTGTGTATATTTCAGTACTACATCCGTCCTACTTGTTTTTTACAGCCCTGATGAAGGCTTGAAGTTCAAGCCGAAACGTCGGCACAATAAAACCATTTTTATGATAAAATGTAGTTTTATTAAGTAGCAGTGACCGAACCCCGACAATCCCTACCTTGCATCATCAACGGTCAACGATCTCCTCTCAACAATTTATTTATTTTTTTCCTTTTAAATATAAGCTCTTTTGATGAATTTGGTAAATTTTAAAAAATTTTATAACTCCAATAAAAAATAATATAGAAAAAGTAACAATAAATTTCGCAAAAAAAGTCTGCATACGCGGCAAATAATATAATAATTATCAATACAAATATTTAACAAAAATTATCTAATGATCAATGGGACCTCCCTTATTTGTTATTACTTCCCTCAGACGACTGTTCATTGTGCTAACTAGTTTTCTTGTAAAATTTAGATCGGTTTTCAGCCATTCCTCCTTAAGGGCCTCTGAGAGTTGATGTTTATTTTTTATTTTGTGATGCCTCAGCCTCATTTTAAGATCCTTCCAGAGGTGGTCTATGGTGTTAAGGTCAGGCCATTGTGGTGGTGTTCTTAACTGACGTGAAGCATTGTACAGCAACCATTCTTCGACCCTTCTGGCACAATGTTTAGGATCGTTGTTTTGTTGAAAAATAAAATTCAATCCTAGGCCTAACTTGGTGGTAGTGGGTCAGAGATTTTCTTTTAGGACATCTAGTTATACATATTGGCCCATTATTCCCTCGATGATGTTCAAGTTTTCTACTCCAGCTGAAGCCATAGAGCCCCAAACCATGATCCCACCTCCTTCGTGCTTAACTGTCGAGCGTAGGTTTTTCAATTTCATGGCCTCGTTTTTTCTCCTCCACACTTTAACATTGCTATCAGCACCGTAAATATTAAATTTAGTTTAATCCGTGAAAATCACTCTGTCGCAAAAACTGGTAGGCTTATCAAGGTAACTTTTCGCAAATGCCAACCGCTTTGCTCGGTTAACTTTGCTTATACGCGGCTTCTTGCGAGCCCTTCGCGATTTGAGATTATTTTTTTTCAATAAATTATGTACCGTTTGAGGACCCAGTTCCACCAAGTTAGGCCTAGGATTGAATTTTATTTTTCAACAAAACAACGATCCTAAACATTGTGCCAGAAGGGTCGAACATTGTGCCAGAAGGGTCGACTGTACAATGCTTCACGTCAGATAAGACCACCACCACAATGGCCTGACCTTAACACCATAGAGCACCTCTGGCAGGATCTTAAAAGGAGGCTGAGGCATCACAAAATAAAAAATAAACATCAACTCTCAGAGGCCCTTAAGGAGGAATGGCTGAAAACCGATCCAAATTTTACAAGAAAACTAGTTAGCACAATGAACAGTCGTCTGAGTGAGGTAATAACAAATAAGGGAGGTCCCACTGATCATTAGATAATTTTTGTTAAATATTTGAATTGATAATTATTATATTATTTGCCGCGTATGCAGACTTTTTTTGCGAAATTTATTGTTACTTTTTCTATATTATTTTTTATTGGAGTAATACAATTTTTTTAAATTTACCAAATTCATCAAAAGAGCTTATATTTAAAAGGAAAAAAATAAATAAATTGTTTCATGGTTTTTTCTCTTTCGCTTTTAACCCTCTTTTTTGATTAAAACAAAATAATCATAAGTGTATGTAGACTTTTTTTACTAACTGTATGTATATTGGTGGTTGCTTTCTTTCCTTCATGACTCACCTCTTTTTTCTTTCATTTTTGCTGGAATTCGTAGACATTTTTCCTTTTTTTGCCTGAGTGCATTCCTGTTGAAAAGATATTCCTTCTCTATGACCATTTCTTCTAAATCTTTCCTCACCTGAACATTGTGATTTGATCTCTTGACTAAATAATCAAAAGTTCTTTTGGAATTTGAAGAAAGTGGCATCTTTAGATAAGATGGCTGATGATGAACCTGTATAGGTTCAAAACCTCGCCAATATAAACTAATAATTTAAACAATTTTGTAGAGCAACTCCTGGCACTTTCTTCAAGAATCCATTGACCTTCCCCACACTCACTTCAACTTACTTTTATCCTTTTGAACATTATAAATCTTTTAAAAAATTAAAAATTTTGTTATTTTATTATTATTTATTTTTATTGCTGGGCACCAATGAATGGTGATTTCAAGGTCTATTAGAAAACATCAGCTTTTAAACATTTAAATTTTCAGACAAAGTAATGAATGAATTATTATAATCATACATAAAGGAAGTTATTATAATTTTGGAAAAGTACTAATAAAAATATCAATTTAAAATAAATCAGCAAAAAAAAAATAAAATAAATAAATAAAATAAAAATAAAATGACAAAGCAAGATTTTGTTTAAATTCAAAATATTTTATTATCTATATGTGACTTATATAAGTGTGTACATTTGTGTTCAATTTATGGCTGCTTTCGGTCATATGTAATGAAAAGGCAATGGGCATGTGTAATAATTACGTGAACTCAGACTGCTCAAGACAAAAACAATAATTGTTTGTTAGAAGCTGTTTACATAGGCTACATGTTAGTATGTCTGGTTTAGTCATTAGTTGTCCATGGGTAAGTAGAGAATTGTCAATACAGATCCGAGATAAAACCATCTCTTCTCTCCGATTACCTCTTATGATGGTAATTTACTAATGTTTGTCATCAAAAATAGAGTTGATAATTGACTCACATAAATGGGACTTAATATTAATATTTATTTATTTTTGTTACAGACTAATGGCGGATTTCAAACGAGTAACAGAGGCTTTTGAGGTATTTTGTTATTATTGTATTCCTGATTCACCTGTAATGTTAAAAAAATTCCTACATTTGTTAACCCTTTTGTTGCTCTGAGTGAGTTAACTCGTGCTTAACTAGCAGGGGTCAAGACGCCCCACACAAGATAACTCGTGCTCTACTCTCGGTACCCCTGATGATCCTCACGAGTAAACTCGTCGCACTGTTAACCCTGGCTTCTCTGGCCTAGTGTTATTAACTCGTATTAAATAAGTGGGACATAGTGAGAATAAAGAGTGGCTCTCAGCTTCATTAAATCCACAGAGATCAATGTATTATCCCTGAGGCATCTAAAGAAGTCATAATGAAATAATGCATTTAATTTTTTCGGCATTTTTAGAATTTGTAATGACTATTCATTTTCTATAAAGGTTAGAGTAACCGAGGCGTTATATCTCAATTTTCTTGTAATTGCTAGTCGTGTGAATTTTATTATTTACGAATAGAGCTTCACCCAGTTCTTCAAATATATAATTTTCGATTTAATCAAATCTTCTTCATATATTAATTGTAATTATTCATTGTGCAAGTATATTTTTACCTATAAAAAAAAATCTGGTGCACCTCGCCACCTATTTGCAAGGTTGTACATAGATTTGTCTCACTAAGTATATTGTTGCTGTTTATATCTCTCAGTCAATTGAATCGGGTATTGTTTTGTGTAATAATAAAATAATATATAGCCTCCATATATTATTATATACTATAAATTATTACAATCAAGTTATTATATTATAATTTCTTGTCTCAGTGATTTTCTTTTCCATGATAAAAAATTCCTTTTAGTTTAGCATAAAATTATCAATGTAAAGGAAATCTGACATTATAAGTTAATAATTCCAAATATAAAACAAGAGAATGCTCAGAGTGACAAAAGAGTCGAACTGTAGTGAAGTCGAGATGAGGAGAGATTGGCAAACATACAGGGATAGCTAGAAGAATAGGTATTGAGGATACCGGGCACTTTGAGTCCCTTCATTCGCCAGCAATGAAAGGGTTAAAGGGGCAGGGGACTTGTATTAATAGTGTTCTATTTTAGGTGAATCTCACTCCTAAAACTAAGAAGTCTAGGTATTCTGACCGTCCAACGATTCTGAATTTAGAACCACTTGCACTTGTTCCCGAAGTCTGCTTTTCTTATGTTCCTGTAAATAATACTGCAGTAAATAAAATTTACCTGCGTAACCCATCCGACTTTACAACAGATGTAAGTTTAACTATTGTAATTTTTTTATGGTATATTAAAAAAAAAAATAGTAAATGTATTTAGCCTATTCAAAGTATCTACGAAAAGAGTATTGCTGAAATAAAATCGGTGTAAGTCTGGAAATGATTTTATAGGCATCAAATAATCAATTTTTTTTGGGAGGGGGGGGGGGGGTTCAAATAGGCACCAAATATCAATAAGCCCCAATTTTTTAGTTCAGCTTGAGCCATAGTTTTTTTCTAAACTTCCTTTAACGTTTAATTGAAAAGTTTATTACAATATTACCAAACTTTTAGATCATGAAACTCTGCGTCAATTGACTATCCAAATCTTTCAATTTGACTAAGTGGTTTTGAAGATAAGCTATGAAATAACACCAATTTTTTCCACTTTTGGGTAAATTGGAGTTCTTTTTTTTGTGTGCAATGCCGCTGTAATGCACAAAAAAGTGTAAATCATCATAAAGTTCGTTGGATGAACTCAGTCAAAAATAACTAGTTCTTCACCGCTGTGAACATTGAACTAATAAGCAAGTAGTTTATTGTACATAGAGGTATCGTTGCTTTTACTGCTCTGATAAACTTTTTTTCATAAATTTTCTTCAAAACAAATTGGTTAAATGTAAAGTTTTGGTGCTAAATGTTTGTGATCTAAATGTTTTGTTATAGTAAACTTCTCAATTAGATTCTTTGATTCAGAGGAATTATAGAAAAATGGCTAAAAGCCTGATTATTTTGTGGTTTTTCTCATATTATGGCTTTAACACAACTCAGAAATTGAAGCAAACATCATATTATTGATATTTGATAGGTATATTTGAAAAAATAAAACCTTTTCCAGATTTCCACCGATTTATTCGCAGCAAACATTTGTTTTGGCTAATTACAATTTTAGCACAGTTCATTTTGTTACAAGCTCATGCCTCTGTGCACATGAAGAAAGCATTCCAAGTTACAAATAGGTGCGTAGAAAATAGCTTGATTTTTATTTAATTTCATATTATTATCCATAAATTAAAATCTAATTAATTTAAATTGTTTATTATTGATTTAGATGATAAGCATGCTAAACAACCAAATGAAAAATGTACAGTAGACATTGGAAAATTCTTTGATATATATATATATATATATATATATATATATATATATATATATATATATATATATATGTGTGTGGGGGCCAGGTTACCTCAGTGGTAGAGCACTGGACTAATAAGTTGGACCCAGCCTTTAATGATTTATCAATGGGTACCTTGGGTGCTAATGACACTAGCAGTCGAAGCAGCCAAGGGGAAAATCAGGAGGCCGGAGCACAGTACTGACCACACTATCTCCCTAGTGTGCCGTATGGTCATGAATCAGATACCTCTATAGTATCTGCCCCTCAGGGCCCTCGTGGCCTGTTACGGGACTGATTTATATATATATATATATATATATATATATATATATATATATATATATATATATTGTGAAAATCCTAAGTTGAAGACTAGGATGTTGTAGATAGTTGGTAACAGCTTTATTCAGTCCTCAGATATATTTTATTTTCAAGTTACATAGGGCATGGCATGCCGCACCCTAGGTTATTTAAATTTTGTTACAGATGTAAAGAAATATTCGATTGTTAAATTATAGGCAACAATTAAAAATAAATAAACTTTGTTAGTATAGCTTTAGTTTTACACCACCTAGAGATTTTGGTAGTTCATTTGGTGTATAATAATTTAATTTTTATTATTATTAAAAAAAAAAATTAAAATGATATATATTTTTTTCAAATACTGTCACGTCACATTTCTTGATGTTGGATTAATATCTACTGGATACGTAGATCTTCTATATACATATCAACTGGTAAAACACGAATAAAACACTTCAGAGGGACCCAAACTATGCAAAGGGACCAACATAGGCACCTAGAACTTGAAACCTCAATAGCTACTTTCCTTCGGAGGAAAGTGCTAAAAGTGACTAGAACATACAAAAATTACCCCTAGTTATCACAAAAAGCTGCCGAAGCTGTGGCTTTCAGTTTCGAAGCAAAGAAATGTCCTTTTCAAAAAAGTGGCTATCAGTCCACAGTGCTTGTCGGCCCATTGTCACAAAAGTGGCTATCAGCCCAAGAGGCATGTTGTCACAAAAGTGGCTGTCAGTCTTTACATCCGACCAAACTCAAAATCAATAGTATCAACGTTTATTCAAAAAGATATCTTTTTATACAATTACATCTCATATTTCCAACAGAAGGAATACAGTTAGTGAAACTATTTTTTAGTTTTATTTTTTGACCCTACAAAAAATAAATAAATATTTTTTAGGTATTATTGGAAATAAATGAAGAAATAAAAGAAATTGGACTAGAATTCAGTGCAACTCAATTTTCTTTGTTGCCGAATGGGATTGAAGAACTTGAAATTCGTTGGACACCATTGTGTGCCATTGAGTGGAATGGAAGAGTGCATATCAAGCATCTGAATGGAAATAAAAAATTTTCTTTTATCAGAGTTACTTGTTGTTCTGTTAATCCTTCAGTAAAAAAGGTTAGTAACTTTAGAAAAATTAGGCATATAATTGATAAATACCTTTTTTAATTTTTCATATCGATATGTTTTCCTTATTATCTCTCGGAGAATTGACTGGTGTTATCTAAGCCCCTAGATGGACTAGCAACTTATAAACCTAAACTAAAAAAACAACAAAAAAAAAAGCATTAAAATATAATTAAACTCTTTTTTGTGTATTCATTCCTCCCTTCATTCATGCAATTTAGAGTTGTCAATGAGAAATGTCCACATTTCAGAATCTATTTTTCACACAAATATACACACAAACCCATTTATATATATAGTAGAGTCTCACTTATACAAAACTCACTTATACACAGAATTTTTCGTTCCCCGACAAAACTCCATTTAAACCTGTGTAATGAATTATTCACTTATGTGATATTCTGTTATAAGCAACATCCAGTTATACGAAAGCTAATTTGTATCTCTGGTGTAAATACTATTCAGTTATACGAAGAGACAACAGCTTTTCCACGAAATGTTTACAGAATTACCAGTGACTTAACCCCAACAGTCTCAATCTCACTTATCTCAGTTCTTCCTTGTCACTCTAGTAATCCAGGCATGTTCTACACACTCTATCTTGTGTGATATCCTTCGTTTCCGCAGTAATAATTCCACACGTGCCAGTGATTCATCCCCCTTCCACTCTCTCGTTTTTCAGTTCTCTATACAGTAGTCGTTCTAGTAGCTGTGTTCTATTGTGTTTTCATCTTTTAAAATGAGTAAAAAAAAAAAAAAAAACAGGAAAAAACTTTCGCTTGAAGACAAAATAAAAATACTAAAATAAGTTGATGTCAACGCCAGCGAAACAAAAATAGATATAGGTAAACGGTTGAAATTACCTTTGTCAACCCTTGTGACTATTATCGGTTAGAGTAAAGAACTTGAGGAGAATTTTGTGATATGAAACTTGAAAATATAATAATGTACAACATTATAAAACAACAAAATATGTACAAACAATAAAATTGTGACTTTTTTATGAAGAATTTATTTATTTTAAAATAGCCACAAAATATAGTTCTATTCAGTTACATGAAATATTATAATACAAGTTTTGTTTCACTAGACACCTCTTCAGGACAACCAAACTATTTAAATCTCATTTGACCCTCAACAAGACCTACCACAGGCAGAACACGTCTAAACTAATAAAATGTATATGATAGGTTAGTTTTAATACATTCTTTAGAAATATGGTACCACCTTGCTGAGAAAGTGCTAAGTATTTTTTTATTTTTTTTGTAAATAATAAATAGGTGGCGCTAATGACCTCGATGTAGATGCGCCGTAAAAAAAAAAAAATAAAAAATAAATAAAATAAATAGGTGTTACACTTTTGAAATTAGCTCCAACCGTGGTTATTAAGTTAATATTTTCATTTCAAATAAGTGACTCTTGGTTTTAATAAATGCCAAAAACTTCTATTTCTTAGTTTTGTTGAATGATCTTACAAATCACTAATCAGTTGTTGTTTTTTTTTTTTTTTTTTTTTTTTTTTTTTTTTTTTTTTTTTTTTTTTAGGAATTTAAGAAAAAGGGTTCTATAAAAGATAAGCCATTTACTTCTATTGACAGAGAGAATATAAATACAAAAATATTAACCGAATCAGCTGGTTTAACTCCTCGTAAATCTGCTACTCCTGTTCAAAGAGAAACATATCAAGTTGCTGAGCAGGCATTTCTCGGCCATGCGATAACCCCGTCACCTAAGTCTGAGCAACTTATTTCAATAAACGAATTTTACAAAAAGGAAGTAGATTCAAATTTCTCTGCTTCTAGAATGATATCGCCCAACCCCCAAAATCAGAATGTTAAACAAGTCCGAGAACCCCTCAAGGAGTACAATTATAACAATCAGCCAAATACACCGAGAATGAAAGAAGATATTCCTGGGGAACGGAGGAGGCTCAAAATAAGATTTAATGATTCCCCTGAATTGACTCGTACCTCCTCCGATCGCGATAGTCCTGACAGCCCTGTGCGATCGAATCACCCTAACTCTCCTCGTTTAAACATTTCTTCTTTTCATTTGAGTAAAAAATCCCTGATTTCGTCAATAAAAAATACATTGGTCAGATCAGAAGTAGCTCTTTTTAGTAGAAACGATCCAACCACTAAAATCTCTTCCCCCAGAGTGACCACACCAAAGAGAGAATGTTCTCCTATCAAGGATAAATTATTTTACCGAATGCGACCTGATTCACCCGAATCAATATTATTTAAAAACAAAAATGACTCATTTTGGTCTCAGACATCAGGTGAAAACGCTAGTAGTAGTACTACGGTCTCTGAAGTTTCGCCAAATCAAAATTCTCCCCAAAACAGGAGAAGGAGCAGCCTTCATGATGATTCTCATCATCACCCTGAGTCAAATCTAAAGGAAAGCCCCTGCAAATGTCTTAACTTATCTATAGCTCATCAACCTTGTTCCCTTCATTTTAATAAAACTTTCCATGTGCCTTCATCTTCTCCATTTTATAAAAGTGAACCCGAATTCCAATCAAAACATATCTCTCGACAATCCACTAGTTTTGAAATGTCTCCTGTGAGGCCAGCTTTTAATAAAAGTATTAGTTATATCAACCCATCAAGATTTCAAAGAACAAGAAGTGAGAAAGAATCTCCAAGGCCCAATACAGCAAACTTAGAAGATAATAAAGGTTTGTTAATATAAAGATTTTTTTTTTAAATAAGCAATTTAATTTTTTAATTTTTATATGATTCATGCTATGGGAAAAATATGGAATTTATTATCTACTACTTGATTAATTTATCATCTTATAAAGATCAAGAGTAAATGATTACGTGTGTCTAGGGAATGGATGTTCATGTAAAATAAAATCCAAAATATGACATATATATTTAACTTAAATCATCTCCCCAAAGATGTGCTAATAGCATGCAGAATCATTTGTTAATCAGGGGGCCAATTATTATGTTGTGTCGACATTTTGACAATTTTCAGGGCTTTCTATTGGGGCTATTTCAGACCTAATCATTTATTCACATTGGTTGAATACTATGAATTGGGAAATGTAATGACCTCATTTTGACTAAAATTTGGATTAGGCGATATCTGTGATTGAGTGTAAAAATAGTATTTTTTCCCCTAATAATTTCTGTTTCTTGTCTTAATTTCTTTTATAGTTTTCTCTCAGTTGAATCAGACAAAATGTTTGCATGATGAACCCGATTACCTTCTTCATCCCTATGGCGTGACAACAATTTCTGATCCATTTTCAAGGTAAGCAAGAATTTCTCTTAATTTTATTAATTAATTTTAAGTTATCTTCAATTTACACTGAGGGTGGTAACCTATAGATAAGCCATCCTGAAATTCGTAGTTAATAATAATGGACGTTAAAATTTAAAAAATAATAATTTCCACAGGGACTGAGAGTTTCACATATTGGTGAATTTCATTTTACTTGACGTGCTGAGTTTGATGCTTTTGTTAGTATTAGACAGAAACTAAGAGTCAATTTTAATTTAACAGAATTATTTAATTGTATAATTTTTTTCTTAATTGGGAATTATTCATTATTATTATTATTATTATTTTTTTTTTCAGAGACGCAGTTTACCCTAAGAAGTGGTTAGAGAAACTGGAGTTAGAGTTGATTAAATGGTTGAACTCTCTTCTAACTCCTCCGATTGAACTTGGTAGCATTGTTGAAGGTACAGTATTATTGAATTTTGTAAGTTTGCGATCCGTTACAGAAATTAATGTCCAGGGACTAAGTAACTTGTTACATACAATGTGCCCAACTAAAGAGGAAGGAATATTGTAAAAATCATCATTATCAGCCCATTAGGAATGGATCTTACACAAGAATCAAATTATACATTAACCCTTTGTGTATGTTATTTTACTTGCAGCAAAACTCTGTAGATGTCCAGCCATCTGATCCTCGGCCTTCCTACTCGTCTTGTAGAGTGCAGTTCCTCGGTCATAACCTTTTTAGGTATTTCAGTTTCATCCATTTCGGCTACATGCCCTGCCCACCTTAGTCTTCCAAGTTCAATGAAGGTGACAATGTCGAGATCAGCAAATAGGGAGCTGGGTTCCCTATTTTTCCTTCTTCTCCACACTTCACCCATCTTTACTGGACCGTAGATCCTTCTTACGACAACTATAGTCTTGGCGCTAATGGCCAAGATTTATGTCGATGCGCCGTAAAAAAAAAAAAAAAAAAAAAAAAAAAAAAAAAAAAAAAAAAAAAAAAAACTATAGTCCTTTCAAGTTTTTCTGAAATTTATATTTTTACGATTATTTTATTTATTTATTTAAATTTTAACATCCATTTACAATTAACTCAGAATTTTAGGTGGGGTTATCTGTAGGTTACCACCCTTTTTTAGCCAGGATAGGGCTGATGCCTTTTCTTTTTTCCAAAGAAAAGCCACCACCCCTAGTGAGAATCAAACCCACGACCTTTGGCACAGAGTACATACACCTTAGCACTCGGAGCCACCGGGCCTCCATATGATTAAAAAAAATTAATATTTTCTTTCAGGAGTTGATGTTATGAAGCTATGGGATCAATCGTCAGCATCTGACTTAAAAATAGCTCCATCTCGTGAAGCTGCAAGTAAAGACTATGTTTTGTCCGATGTAAGCAGATTGACTGCACTGAGAAAAGCCGCTGCCACTTTGGCAAAGTCGGATGAAATAAAAATGACACTTTATAACCTACAAGGCAAAATCGATAAAGGATTCCTGAGTGTTAAAGACGATATTAGTTTGTATCACAACCAAGGTAAAGTCAATCTTAAAATTTTGGCTTTAGTAAATTTTATGCATTTATTTATTATTAGATAAGTGTTTTGTTTCTGTGACGATTATCCTGTTATTCCATATTAACTCAGTCTTCCAGCAGGCACTCAGGATGTGCGGAAGGGTCTCGGGCTCGTTGCAGGTTCAGCAACGGAATCCTGACCTTCTACCAGGAAGAGTTCGTACAGGGATTAAATTACAATTCAGTTTGATATCTGTGGGCCACTCACTACTAGATAATCCTGATTTGAAAGACATCCAGTAGTTTTCTTTCTCAAATTGTGAGATAAGGATTATGCCTTTGCCTTATAAGGAAGTGAAACCCACTTGTCGCAGCTCTTTTCTCTTATTGATATTAATTATTATTATTTTGCAGGAGCTAGAGTAAAGCTGGTTCAAATGTGTATGTACTACAACTCTCTTTGGCTGAGGATTGCTTTAGAAGTCATTTATGAACAAGTAATTCCACTCCAAGAAAAAAAAATCCATCGTGGTCTTGTTTATTTTCTTAAAAATCACTTTCTCTCCGACCAGAAAATTTTAGATAAGCATAAATTTATTAAATCCAACCATCCTCAAGGGTCAGCTTTTACAGTATGTTTTGTATTTTCTATCTTAATTCTCCTAGATTTAAAAAAAAAAATAAATAAAAAATGTCTGATATTAGTCACATTATTTAATTTTATTTTTTTTTATAGCGGGAGATGAATGACTTCATCTTGTTAAAATTTCTTTCGATAATTTACTTCTTAGATCAGGCTAAAAAGAGGAAACTTATTCCTTATGATCCATGTCTGTTTTGCAAGAATTCTCCAATCAAGGTATTCCTTTCTCATGTATTATTTAATCACTAAAAATTAACCTTTAACCCTTTCCTTACTGTAGACTGCTGTACAAGGAGAGGCATGCCATGCCCCTGGAGCAAAAGACTTGCTAGCAGTCGAAAGCTGCAGGACCCCCAACACGAAGGAATTGAAGGGCAGTAAGACCCTTCTCACTCGTTTACCGACTCCCTACGGCAGACTTTTCCAGGAGTTCGACTTTGCGGCTATTAAGAAAGGACTGAGGAAAGCTTTAGCTATTTATTTCACCACTAGTTGTCAAGAGAATTAACTCTTTTTGACGAGGGAGCTAGGGATTAGGGATATCTGGGTCGGGCTCAAAAAAATTAACACTGCCAGTGTTAGATCCAAACCCCTAAATCAAAAAGGAGAATTTCTTTTTGTTTTAATAAAAATACGTCTAATAAAAATGTATTTATTTAGTTTCATTGATTAGTACCTATATATATATATATAATATTTTTTGTATTAAAAATATAGTCTATAAAAAAATGTATTGGAGCATATAATGCAGTTGGGAGGTCACGGGTTCGAAACAGTTACAGATTCGTGTTATTAGATTTTAATAATACTTATTTGGTTTCTAATTTATTTAGGCTTTTCTATATGCAGAAAGTAGGTGTAGCATGGCACGCCGGGTAACAGCTATTAAAGAATAATAAAATAAAATTTCCCTACAATTTAAAATTTTAAGGGAGGAAATTATATGAAAGGTGTTCAGGGACCCAGCCAGGTAGAGAGTTCGCTGTACTGCAGGGGCGGTAAGGTAAGGGCTAAAAATCATAAACAAAATGTAACACTTATTTCTTGGTAGTTGGACATGATAAATAGGCACTTTTTTTCCCCCATTAGCACTCTAATAACTGATTTTATTATGGTTTCGATAGCTCATTATGAACAGTTATGCATTCATATATTATTCATAAATGCACACATATTCTTGTGTGTGTGTATGTGTATATATATATATATATATATATATATATATATATATATATATATATATATATATATTGTAATGATCTAAAAGGGGGTGCTCTAGAAAGGGTCAGTTTCTGGCATAGCAAAGAGTAGCATTCCTATTCAAAATAAAGGCTAAGTTATGTTTCATAAGTCCATCACAAATATTCTCCTTTGTCAATCAATTAAATAATTAAAAGAGTAATAAAAGAGATAGCATTTGGCAGTGCTTAGTTTGGCAGTATTTATTTTTTGTTTTTTAAAAAAAAGGCAGTGTGAAATAAAAAAGTCCAAATGTATCGGCTAGGAGCGATAAGGCGTCGAGGTATACAAGTTCCCAGGAAGATAAGAATAAATGTGCTTCCAAGAATGCACTTTGAACATCCAGGGAGCAATCGCTGAAGTCAGACACCCTTGGCGTGGTGGGAGTAACGCCTCTATAAAAAGGGCCTTCCCCCACCACTCGCCCCATTCAACGACCAGAGGCAGAGGACCGAGGCTCGATGCAGAACCAGCTGGCCAGCCGACACCAAGCACTTCACCTGGACATGATGGCCGGACACCACTCCAAGAATTAGAAGCCGACCATCATTCTCCTCAAAATAACTACAAGCAGTCTGCCTCTCCACTTCCAGAACATCATCCGTAAATAAGCTGAGTATAACTCACTCACTGCCAATCTTTAAATAAAATTGAAAAGCTATCTAAAATCTAATAATGGCCAATTTTATCTTTTTATATATATAATAATATTTTAAATATGTTCTAACATTTCTTAATAACCCAACATTGATACAAATATGTGAGTCAAGCAATTTTCTTTCTTATATTTAAGTTTATATCACAGCCATGCTAAATCTTAAATTATATATTCTTTATTCAATATAAGTCAATTTTTTCAAACTCTATTTTATTTATAATGAACCTTTCTCCTGGTATATAATATGGTCTCAACACATAAAAGGACAGATGGTAAGAAATGATTCTAATAATATATTTCTCATGCTTTTTATTTCAGGAAATTTATTAAATTAATTAATTATTCAAATGGTTTTATTCATAATCCCGTATGTGGTGAGTTTGGTAAATTTAAATGAACCCTGAGATATAAGGAAATTATACTAAAAACATTTCTAAATCAATTTTTTCTATATTAACTTTTAAATATATTCAATTTTCTTATTTTTGCCCAAACCAAAACACCACAATATATATATATATATATATATATATATATATATATATATATATATATATATTATATATATTCTTGTTTTTTTTTGTAGCCAATAGGTCATAAATGACCTATTGGTCATATTATGACCTATTGGCTACAAAAAAAACAAGAATATTGGAAGTTGGAGGTCAACAATGGAAAAAAAGTATATTATATATATATATATATATATATATATATATATATATATATATATATATATATATATGTGTGTGTGTATATTTATACATATATATATATACACACACATACACAAAATAAGTTCATGCATATTTAAGAATTTTATCTGGCTCTGTAAAGTATTAGTTCCGTTTTTAACATATGACGGAATTAAACATAAACCTGTCATCTAAATCTAGCTTCATAATTTACTAGCATACCTATAAACAGAATGTAGTTCTATTTTAAACATGTATTGGAACTAACCTTACAGCTAATCTTAACTATATATCTAAATACATATTTACATAGACATATGTCCTATTATCAAAAACCTGCAAAGATTATAACAGGCTCACACAATAAATACAGTCACACACCAAATACACTTACACAATAAATACAGTCAAAGTATATATAAAGTCCCCCAATGAATATAAATACTGAAATATGAACCTTGAGATTTGTTATATCAAGGTTTGTTTGTATTAGTGTTTTTTTTTTATTTTTACAAGCTTTTTATTTTCGTTTTAGAAAAGCGAAGAAATGTTGGATGAGTTTGTGAAGGATTATCTAAAGTATGTGGGGCAGTTTAAAAAGACATTTAATCACCTTGGCTTTAAATTGGAATATAAACAAACTTGCCTTGATGAATTTGATTATGGTCTATCTTCTCATCTCGAACTGAGAGATGGCGTAAGGCTCACACGAACGATGGAAATAATCCTTAAAAATCCCACGTACTCTTCTAGACTTTGGACTCCAGCACATTCACGCATTCAAAAAATACACAACGTTCAAGTAGCGTTCTCTGCCCTTCAAGATAATGGTTACCAAATCAGTAAGGAGATCGCACCGACAGATATTGTCAATGGGCAAAGACAGAAAACCTTTTCCCTCCTCTGGCAAATTTTACACGGTTTCTTGGCTCCAAGATATCAATTAGGAGCAATAAAAATACAATGCTGGTGGAAAAAAAATTACTTAAAGGTTTTTATTAACAAGCGAATAAGAATGAGGAAATCCATTGTAGTTATACAAGCTCTCGTTCGTGGCTTTCTCGTTAGAAAAAAAATTAAAAGACTTGCTTCAAAAGCAATCATTATTCAGAGGTGGATCAGAAGAAAAAAAGAATGCTTAAATGAAAGAAGAGAATTCTATAAAACAAAAGATGCAGTTATTAGAATTCAAGCTTGGTACAGAGGAATATTACTCACACGAAAAGAGAGGCAGCAATTTTTATTAAATAAATCCTCTGCAACAATTATACAGAATTTTTATAGAAATTATTCTTTAATGAGGTCTTGCAGAGATAACTATTACAAGATAAAAACGGCTACAGTGACTATTCAAAGATGGTTTAGGAGTGTTCTATTACTTAGAAAAGAAAGAAGTGCATTCTTGGAGCAAAAAAGGGCTGTAATTGTTATTCAAAGAAGATATCGTGCTGCCGTGGTTTGCAAGATCTACCGCCAAAGGTTTTTGTCTCTATGTAATGCAACTAACAGAATCCAGCGATGGTTCAGAAATATATTGGTTTGTAAGCCATTCATTTCTCATTTTATGAAACAAAAACAAGCTGCTGTGATAATACAAAGGGCCTTCAGGCAATACAAATTGAAAAAGCAGGTCCGCGAAGAATTATATTTAAGAAATAAATCAGCAATTATCATACAAAAATACTTCTGCAGATATTTAGAGACAAGAAAGTGCAGAAGAGCATTCCTTGAAAAAAGAGGAACAGCTATTATTATTCAAAAATGGTACAAACAAATTTTAATATCAAGGAAACAGAAAGAGATTCTTTTAAAACAAACTCTTGCTGCTACAAAAATACAAAGATGGTATAGAAAATGTAGAAAAGTTTCAGATGAACGTAAAATATTTATTTTGATGAAAGGAGCAGCTCTTAAAGTCCAACACTGGTACAGAAATTGCAAGAGGCTTGAAGAGATGAGAAGAAGGCAAAGATTAGAACAGGCAGCCACCATAATTCAGGTATTGCCTTTTTTATTTATTTATTATTTTTTTTATAGACATATTAGCAACAGAGATCATTAGCTCTGTTTATATTTTACTAGCTGAATGCCCGTGCATTGTCACGTCAGATAAGTAGTTTTTTTATTGCGTTAAATAATGTATCATCAAAATTAACACTATTTTACATTTTTTGCTGTTTATTATATCATGGTTCCCATCATAGTATATGTTTTACATCAATTGATAAGTAATCAAAGTATAATGTTTCTTGACTCTGGGGCGCTCCGGACCATTGTCAAGAAACAGATAACCTAGAGATAACCCGTTATCTATAGGTTACTAGTAACATCAGTGTAACCAATACAGGTTAAAGGACCCCGCCGTTTCCTAATGGAAAATGGCATTCGGTCAAATTGAACGAAACTATGCTCGTTGTATAGAGAAAGTCTTTCTGAACAAAAGTCTCTATGGGCACAAAACCCAAAAGTTGAAATGAACCCCAATTAAAATAGTGATTTTGTCCCTCATAGCATAAACTCTAAGAGGGACAGTTTATTTCTATTAATTCAAAGACTGCCATCATAGTTGAAGTTAATGGCAATTAAAAATAATACTATGAAATAGATACAGTACGGTAACAGCTGTTATCTTTCTAGCAATACATTCTGCCAAGAGAGCATACCCTCTTTAAAACTAAAAATTCAAACCCCTCAAAAAATACTTAAAAATTTGAATATCAAAAATCATTTCTTAGTGAGTGTTTAAATCCCAAAGGGAGTGTCCATGCAAAAATTCAAATTTTTCTGTCGAGTGGTTTGGGCTGGGTGATGATAGTCAGTGAGTGAGTGGTACATAGTAAGGTCCATAAGTTTCCGGCCTGGGATAGAAGGAAAGGTGAAAGAAAAAAACTGGTTTTACTGTTTTTCAATATATTCACCTCTAAGTTCAACACACTTAATACAACGCTTTGGCAACATTTCTATACCATGAAAAAAATAATTTTATTCTTTGATAAAAAAATGCTGCTTCTTCCAATGCTGCTTGGAGCTCTTCGTCGGTGCTAAATCGCCTTCCACGAAGGCTGTAGGGTGGATGAGAGGTTTCTTGGAATCCACAGTCCTTCACAGCGGCCTTGGAAATCAATGCTGTGTGGACAGAGGCATTGTCGTGAAGGAGGCGGACACCTCTGCTTAACTTCCCTCGCCTCTTCTCTTTAACGGTGTCTCGTAACCGATGAAGTAGGGCTGTATAATACTCACCATTCATTGTGGTATTCTTTTCTTTAAAATCTATCAGTAGTATTCCTTTACAGTCCCAAAAAATTGTGGCCATTACCTTTTTTGTTGACTGCGTGACTTTTGCCTTTAAAGGAGGCGCTTCTCCTGGTCTTCTCCATTTTGCCCTTCTTTCACTGTGGAATACGAGGGGGAGGACTGCCCGTATACACAATCCAAGCGCTCTTTAATTTGCGCAGGAGTAGGACCCCCTTTACAAAAGAATTTAATTACCGCACGGTACTCGAGTTTGAACATTGTAAAAATGGGGAGTTTCCTTCAAGGCTGGACACTGCCTGACAAGACTGAGGAAGTGCGGGCGATGGGTATGGAGTGAGCAGGCATGGACCTGCATAGGCGTGCAGGTCCTGGCACGTTTGAAGGAGGGGAAGCAGGACAGGCCGGAAACTTATGGACCTTACCTCGTATATGACAAATAAATCAAAATATATGAAGATCCCAAAACTTTTCATGTCTGTAAAGAAAATTTTTTTTCTCGAATACTCCCTTAACTCTAAAGGTAACCAAAATTTAAATGTCTTAGTTTGGATAAATTTCAAACATGTAGAAAATTATTCAACTGAATTCAACGATTCTAAGTACTCAAACCAAAATTAGTTGATGTATAATAGGATGCTAGATGAACCCGACCCCTTTGACTTTGTTAATGGTCTAAATAAAACTTTAAGCAGTTGATTACTTTTTTCTTTAATTCCATTGTCTTTTTTTTATTTTGGTTTTGTTAATGTTCATTTACAGGCTACGTTTCGTGGATACATCACAAGAAAGAAAATGAAGCCTGTAAAAGCTAAAACACCTAAGACATGTCTGCGTCAAAAGAGTTCTCAAGATGGCCTCAAGCTTTCGGACATTTTTCATAAAAGCCTTTCTGTAATCAATTGTCAAAACAGACAAAAACCTAGAAATGTGGGAGACTTAGTCCAAGCATACAGTGATATAGGTGAGTAAAATTGATTTGTTTTCTGAACAAACATGAGTCTCCTGAAATAATAGATTTCTATAAAATCTTTCTGAGAAACTCACAAACTATTACACATATAGAGCACATTAATGACGGCTTCATACACACACACACACACACTATAAGAATGATTCCAGAATAAGGTACTCGAAACAGTCCATGAGACAATGGAGGAACGAATGATTCAGCCTGGAAGATTGTAGGTGATCCCCAAAACTTTTTCTCGCAGCTTGCCTAGGCAGCACTTTGACGCACATGAGGCGTGATGCCGCCACAGCGAGTGGTTCGTGAAGGCGCACATGCAGCGCCTTGCTGGGCTCAAGGTGTTATACTACATCTGAGCTAACCAATTTTAACTTAAATATTTCAAAACAAACATCTGCTCCATAGAAAGATATAATTTTGAAAAGAAAAACAGTTTGACCTTTTTTAGTCTAGAAGGCTGTGACAGATTGTATGTCCGCCAAAAAGTTCTCCCTCACCCTCATTCTTTGCCTAATTGTGAAGGAGGAAGCATCACATTTTCTTGGTTGGTTGGCTTCCAGTTGGAAAGCATCAAGTGGTCTTGGACTGGTTGTTGAGAAAACAACTTTTCTCCAGTGTGTTTCTTTTGTTTTGTGAAAACTCTGTTTTTAGCATTAAGGTAAATTGTTTTATCTTATAATTGTATTATTTTTTCGTAGCAGTTAAAGTTAGATTTCATATTTCAATTTTAAATGAATTATATAAATCACAACTTAATTAGTCTGAACCCTATAAAACGCTGAGATTAAAATACGATAACCCACATTTACAAGTTTAAATTAATCGACCCCGTATATTTTGTATATATATTTTTAAATTAGAAATATAAATTTTTTTTATTACATTATATATATATATATATATATATATATATATATATATATATATATATATATATATATATAGAGAGAGAGAGAGAGAGAGAGAGAGAGAGAGAGAGAGAAATGAGAAATATTGATTTTTTTAATTTGTTTTCTTCTTTTTTTTTTCAGAACTTTGTACCATGTTTTCACCAGTGTTGTGTTTAGAGCTATCAAATTGTGTCTTGTTTTTTGAGTTTTTGTGGCATGACCTCAGTCAAGGATTAAGAAGTGGTCCTTACTTGGATATATTTAGGCACGGCCTCAGCATAATTATTAACCTTGTAAAATTTTCTGAAACAACCGATTCTGTACTACAGGTATTAACA